>CAJQUW010009039.1:0-600000 GCA_907163375.1 Prostheceraeus crozeri | reverse complement strand
AAATTCTTGTCACCTGAAATAGTTAAATTAGCTTTCTAACGTTCTTACGTCATCTCTCTTATAATTAGAGAGACATACAAAGAATGTTTGCAAGTTTATTCAGCTGAATTCGCTTAATTACGATCCTGCGTCCGAAACGTAGCATTTATTTGATGAACTTTATATTTACTCATTTCATGATTAATTTCCGAAACCAGTTGTGAATGGTTAAATCGCAAATTTGCTCTGTTATTGTCAAAAATTCATTTGAAATTGATATATCATAATTTACATCAACAAAATTAATAAAAAATGCGGTTGAATACATGTTGATTTGGCTGTTTCATATGCTCCATGGTTTGTACTTGAAAAATTTTTGATTTTCAAAAGTAAGTTTAAAAGTTATAAACATTATCATAGAAGCATGAAATGTAATACAGAAATGACCACAAATTAATAAGAAAGAATTGCTCTCTTTTAGATGAATTTTAAGTAGCAGAATGGGTTTTGCATCTACTGACAAAAACTTTGTTTTCAAAAACCTTTGGCAAGCATGAAGCATGTAATAATGTGAAGATCAAAAAATTGACGAACACCAATAAAAGTTTGTTGTCAATGAAAGTGTTCAATATTTCGCTTGTAATAATAGTGTATTTATTTGTTCAATTTTGTTTTGCGAAGCTTGAACTTTACAATAGAAGATGAGGATATCAATGCTAATCGGAGAAAAATAAAACAAATATACAAGAATTGGGTCGCTTTACCTAGATATAGAAGGGGAGTGCCAGTTGAAAACGTGTCACATCCCTATATCTAGTTGACAGCTATACGAATTTTTCAACTCCTATGCCTTAACTCTGAATAGGTCGAAAATATTGAGTGAATCCAGAAATATGATTGCCTATTGATTACTCAAGCGCAAATTGCACTGTATTCAAATGGTTGCTTGCTTAGAATGAAGCAATTTGCCGCGGGCTGGACCACGGCCACGCCAAAAAAATTCGACCCGGTTCCACTCTGCTCACGTAACACATATTCGACTTTCGAATAAACCAATTTAATTTTTCAGAAGTTGTCTATCTTTCCTAATATACTTTTGTAACAATGTCCCTATTAAGAAGAGCGTGTCGTGTTGGGCTACATGAATTTTGAAACCCGACTCCAATTAAAAGATAACACGAACCAGAGGACGGGTTGGGTCGAGATATTTTATCACAATTCGATGAGAAAAGCAAATAAAATCAAGAGAAATTCAACAAAATTGTTGTGAAACTCCATCAAATAATCTACATGTATATTTAGGTTTGTATAGCTTCTTTTGTTTTGCTTATTATCTGTGTGCACAGTCTGCGCTCTCTTGGGTTTGTGATAAGATACATCCGATTTGACCCGAGTGCTTTCCAAGCAATTTGCGCTGTGTGTGGCATAATTATTTAGGACAGCGCAAATAGATTTCCATCATCCATACCTTCGAGTTTGTCACACTGGGTTCCCCTATAGATACATTTTACACTCAGGCTGCCATCATTCAAATAATCAGCAGTAGATGCTAAATTCGTGTTGTGCTCATATTTTCAGAGCTTTCTCACAATTTTTCAATTTTTACCAATTTTCATGACAAAAACACTGAATGCACTGCAAGCTGCATGCTATACAAAGCCGTGGGTATATTAAATGCGAGACCAGGACATCATAAGTAACAAAATGTATTTTGTAAAATCCTTACTGCTCTGCTGAGAAGCCGAATAAAAGGGTTAGGTACCGACTGTTCTGTTCTTCTGTTCACAGATGAGATGTCGCTGTCCCCTACCAAGCCAACGGTTTCATAGCGAGCATTTTCTCGGCTTCGCAGTGAACGGTATACAGATCATTGAACCTTTCTCAAGTAGTTTTCAGTTCATCAAAAACTTACTAACTGAAACTATAGAATGGGGTTAGAATAAAAACTTCAACATTTCTTTGTATACTGATTGCTAAAATGAAATGCGTTTCGCTATGAAAACCATGTAATAACAGTTAAAAGTTTAGATTTTGTTCATATTTCACAGGAAGCACTGCAGGGCAAACTCACGTATCAATTCTTTGCTCAGAGAAGTCCTCAATTAAGTTTTCATTCAGACATGACCGTCAGACGATAGATACTAGGCCGTCTTTCGATACCTACATCAGAATCCCGATCTAACTCGAGGCTTGACCTGTTTCACTTTCGAGTTTCCTTTTTGGTAACTAAATTGGCGAATTCTTGAAAGCTCAACAAACCATCGCCGTCCTCATCCACCTCGGTCATCATTGTTTGAAGTTCTTGGTCACTGAGAGATTCTCCAAGCATCATGAGGACTCCTTTAAATTCATGGAAAGATATTCGACCATCGTTGTTTTTGTCAATCGCTGAAAATGACGCTCGAAGCTCGTCCATTTCATTCTCAGGTTGAAAGCGAGCAGCAAGACAGATAAACTCATCGACGTCAATAATGCCATTGCTATCAGAGTCAAATTCGTCAAACATGGCGTCAATGTCTTTGTCACTGCACCGCTGACCAAGGGCCTCCAGGGCATTAGACAACTCCTTGCGGTTAATGTAACCATCGTCGTCCGCATCCAAAAGTGAAAATGCCTCTTCGTACTTTCTTCTATCTGATTCCGATAAGTTCGGCTTTGCATCAGATGCTGACATCTTGCAGCAAGTAATGATAATAGGAATGCTATTAATGCTCATAAACCATCATCATGTGCAATGTTGTCATGGTAATCAAACGGGTTCGATGAGAAACAGCAGCAAATGCGAGTTGAGGTATTGACTTAACAATCGAATACTAACATCAGTTGATTAACAGATTGATGACGTCACGAGATAATAAATTGAAGCGGAAAGTAAAGTCATAGAGGGACGCGGCAAATATGACTAGTTTTGTTTGTGAAGTAGATAACAGTGATTACATTACGGTGAGATTGATTAATTACCATCAGATTAATCAAATATGTCAATGGCTACTGATTATCCGAATAAATGAACGAACTCTTTAAATAATACAGGGTGCGGCGGAAAAACCTAGTGTTTTTGAAAATGAAAGCAAATTTTCGGATAACATTTTATATAAACAGAAATGGTATGAAAACCTTCACTAGAACATGGCATTACAGAAAGTATGAATGAAAACAGTGATAACATAAAAATTACGAATGGAAAATGACATCATTCATGTGATTACCGTTTTCATTTATGCAGCAAACAAGACGCTCTCGAAAGTTGGCTTCAGCTCTTTCTAGCATGTCGACATTCACTCTTCCGATCTGATTTCTTATTGACTCTTTCAACTCACCAAGAGAATTGGGTTTGTCCATGTACGCTAGAGATTTGAGCCACCCCCAAAGAAAAAAATCGCACGTCGATAAGTCAGGAGAACAAGGTGGCCACGCAATGTCTCCAGATTTGGAAATGAGACGGTTCGGAAACAACTCACGAAGAACAGCTATTGATTTTTTGGCAGTGTGCGCTGTTGCGCCATCTTGTTGGAACCACAAGGCTCGACGATTAATGTGACGTCTTCTCAGCTCGGGGATGAAGAAAGATTTCACCATCTCGATGTACCGCTCAGATGTTACGGTAACAGTCATTCCCTCTTCTTCAAAGAAGTAAAGTCCGATGACGCCAAACTTTCCCACAGCACACCACACGGTCACTTTAGGGCTATGCAAAGGTCTTTCGTGAAGTAGTCGTGGATTTTCGGACGATCAGCACCTACAGTTCTGCTTATTCACGGATCCATTGAGGTGAAAGTGTGCCTCATCACTCATTGCGATATGCAAGTCATCATGTTGATAAAGGGCAAGCATGTCTTTAGCAAACTTCAATCGCTGGGGGTAGTCGTTTGCATTCAATTCATTGACTATCGCGATTTTGTAGGGATGAAAGTTCAGGTCTTCGTGTAAAATTCTTCTCATTGTCCGATCACTAATTCCCAGTGCTGCAGACTGCCTTCTTACTGAGCGGTCCGGACTTCGCTCCACCGCTTCTCTGATTCTGTCTATGTTCTCCAGGGTATGAACTTCACGTTTCCGTCCAGGTGGTGTCTTCTTCAACACCGATCCATGCGTGCGAAGATTATTCACCCATCTTAAGATGGTGTCACGAGCGGGAACGGAATCGTTTCTATTGATGCTAAACCTGCGACGAAACTCGCGCTGGAAAGTGGTCACAGATTCACCACTATTCACAAAAGAGTGGTACACGAAGATGCGATGATCCAGAGTCCATTCAGTCATGTTTGATATCAGAGTTGTCAATGGTGCTACAATTTGCGCGAAAATGATTCATAGCAGAATGATTTCTAGGTTTTCGTGTGGCATTCAAAATATCGATTGGGTTTCATCAGTATTCAGTAGACACACTTAGTGCTGAAATTCACAAATACAGACACACTCACAACACACGTACGCACGTGACAGATTCAATTCGATACACAGATTTTACAGTGTTGATTTCATTCATCGAGCTATCAGAATGTTGCACAGAGCATAATGACGACCCGAGAGTAAGATTTCTATGATTTGAATTTGGTTCTGTTTGACGGCTTCAATTCAAAATTAAATTCGTCAGAATCAGAACGCCAAATTTGATTTTCAAAATTGTGAAAATGGAGTGGCATTGTTGTACTTTAAAAATATTGACTACTTAGCACTATTCTGGTCAAACGTCAGTTGACACTTAAATGCTATGATCCAATAAGCATATTGACTTAAGTTACATTCATTTTCTTTCTTTATGTACCGATATATGATGAAATAAAAAACACTTGATTTTTCCGCCGCACCCTGTATAATTCTGCGCGAGATAGACGCAGATAGATGAGGCATCACCTAAAAATGCAAGTTGTTACTGAAAGTATGTCCTGACTTATAAGGAAACAAAACTCAAACAGTGCATCTATAAGAAAACATTATTTTAGGCATCAATAAGCCATCTGATCTTTTGACTGCACTCAGCTCAGACCTTCTAATGGGGCCCATCAAAAGTTAAAGAAAGCATTTACGGACTCGTCGGAATCACCTTCAAATGCAGGCCTTTTGCACATAGCTCCTATAGCCTTTGAAGCAGGCATCCGATTGACTTAGTTTTTGATGCTTCAGGGCAAGGTGGGCATTACATCTCGGCGATGGAAAAAATTCCATTCGGAAAAAATCCAGTCAGCACTTCAAATTTTGATCATCGCTTAAAAGCAATGGAATCTGCCAATTTTTAGTAATGGACTAATTTTTGGTACATCTCATTCGAAACAGGTTATAGTTATAAGGCTTAGTAGACTTTACTTATCTCTGACAAAAAAACTTCAATTTTGACTGCTTATTTCGAGATGCAGTATCTTTCAGCAGCCATATAAATTACTTGATTATAATGTCCTTAAGGTAGTCCACTTCAGTCCACTTAAGATAGGGCTATTTTCTCATTGGCTATATTTACTTATAGTTGGTTCAGTAAATTGTACATAAAAATGAGCTAAAGAAGGCTCATGTAAGTTTTCCATGATTCGCTTCCACTCAAAATTTGCCGATTCGGGGGTCCTTAATTTAAGAACATTTTTCATTTAAACGAAAATCTTAACCCGAAGTTATTGGGTTAACGCGATTCTAATACTACCACTCTCAACCTCATGCGATGTCCAGAACGCCCACAAATTGCGCTTGAAAAGAACTTTTTTTCAAAAAGACATTAATTTTTGAAAATATCTTGCGCATGAATGGGTTCATTAACATGCTGGGTGATATCATAATGGACAAAATGAATTCGCTTCTACATTGGGATGATGTTATGGAATGGACTGACACATTATTTCATTTTCATTGATGAAATCATCCATCCCTCTGAAAATTCTGACAGGATGAGGTTTCGTCACGTTTGCAGACATTCTCTATATGGCTGCAACAAGGTTGGGACTTGGGTCTTGGGTTCACTCTTGGGTTTTGGGTAGTCTTGGGGGGGTACCCAAGAATCTTGCAGTGCGGACCCAAGAGCTTGGGTATCCCCAAGACTGAGAACCCAAGAGTAAAGAAATTGACCATGAATGATCATTTGCGGTTTTCTTGGAAAAATTCTGCTTGAGTATGTCACCACATCATGTCACAGCAAGTCATCTACATGTAAGCTTACATGTATGTACATGTAAATATGCAACCTACTTCAACCACACGATTGGTTTTTCTATGATAAAACTGTGCTACTATCAATTTTGATATAGACCTACCGTAAATGTCTATCTGATAGTTTGTTTAATTAGCTTTTTAAACTATGCTTTGATTACCTTTGGCTTCCTTGTGAATTTAATCCATTAAACTAGATGTAATGCATATTGTGTTAGACAGAATTTTGTATATATTATTTTGGTTGAAATAAAACAAATAATAAATGAAAAAATGCAATGCATTAAACCAATACCTGTATAACGCTCATACTGTTAAATTGGTAGTCTACAACAATTTGTAGATAACTTAGTAGTAAGTAAAACTCCACCACTTGACCGCGCAAGATGGCCGCCGTCGCTGACGTCACCCCCTGTCAGACGAGTCGGCCGTGGTCCGCCGCCGTGTTGCTTCGAGTCTGACGTCCCACCCCCCTCCTGTCAGACGAGTTGGTCGTGGTCCGCCACCGTGTTGCTTCGAGTCTGACGTCCCCCCTCTGGCCCGACGACGTAGCGAGAGGTGGTTTGTGATGCGCTCTCCAGGTTGGCGTGGTGTGCCGGCCAGGTTGGGAGGGTGGAATGTCGGTGTCGGAGCTCACCTGAAAAAATCCTAAGTGTCAGAGTGACTTTGTATGGACAAAATTTTGAAAATTTTCCAAAGTGTCGCATTTCGACCTGGGACCCTGACCAAAGTTTGTTTCATCACTTTTCACTGACCCTCCCCTCCGACAGCGATCTTCAAATTTTGGTTCTAGTGGATGGATTTTGTCTTATAGATACTCGTTTGAAAGAGGAGAAAAAACTGCTCGGTGACATTTTTGTTGCGAGTCAATCGGACCAGTCTTTCAAAAGTTAGAGCTGTTACAAGATTTCACGTCGGAGCTCACATGAAAAAATCCTAAGTGTCAGAGTGACTTTGTATGGACAAAATTTTGAAAATTTTCCAAAGTGTCGCATTTCGACCTGGGACCCTGACCAAAGTTTGTTTCATCACTTTTCACTGACCCTCCCCTCCGACAGCGATCTTCAAATTTTGGTTCTAGTGGATGGATTTTGTCTTATAGATACTCGTTTGAAAGAGGAGAAAAAACTGCTCGGTGACATTTTTGTTGCGAGTCAATCGGACCAGTCTTTCAAAAGTTAGAGCTGTTACAAGATTTCACGTCGGAGCTCACATGAAAAAATCCTAAGTGTCAGAGTGACTTTGTATGGACAAAATTTTGAAAATTTTCCAAAGTGTCGCATTTCGACCTGGGACCCTGACCAAAGTTTGTTTCATCACTTTTCACTGACCCCCCCGGCACCGATCTTCCAATTTCGGTTCTAGTGATCGTAGAAAGTCGTGCAATAGCTCGTTTGAAAGTTAAGAGTGAGACAAATTCACTGAAAGAAACGTCTTGTTCATATCTGTCTTCGTTTAGATGTGAGGCGCCATTTAAGATTTTAGGAGATTGGCAAAAAACGACAGAGTTAGAATTTCCCAAGAAACAGCTCCAGCGGGCGAACGAAGGCTCGGATTGGTAAACGGAGGCCAGATTTGGAATCAGCTTGATGTTATTGTCCAATGAGGATCATCATCCAATGAGAATCAAGCATTTCTATATAAATAGTGAGCCTTCCACAGTGAGAATCATTCCATCGTTGAATCACACGAGTGACGGACGCACATTTTCTCTCTATTCTATTATCCAACTAAAATGGTAAGTCGCTACTTCCCTCCCTCTCCTCTCTTGAACGTAAACTTAATACAATCTTATTCATTTTCAGGCATCTACTCCATCTGCTGCACTAGTAGGACAAAATGGCGGTCAAACGTTACAAAGTTCGCTACGATCAGATCATCTACAACTGAGGCCAGTGGAAGAAACAACCAAGGTACATAATCCTACACCGCTACAGCGTAAATTTAAACAAGTCTTGCGTTATGACGATCATAGCGTAGTACTCCAAACGGGAATGCTCCCTTCCACGGATGTCAAGATAATGCGCAATCAGTATGGGGACTACATACTGATCCCCGTGAGTCCGTACATTCGCCACCAACTTGATATTATTGAGGAGTACGTGACATTAAATATGGACATTCCTACTCCTCTTGCTCAAGAGTGGAAGGCGAGAGATGACAAGGATACTCCCTATAGAAAGATTTGGGATGGTAATCAAATTTGCCTACCGGTATCACATTGGTGCACTTACTATAAGAAGGAGGGAGATCATTCAACATCCATCACATGCGACGAGCTCGGAGAAGGTACTTGGGATATCCTTTTCAAAGTGAATGGGCTATGTTATGGTCGGCACAAGGATAATAAAATAGCCTCTCTCTCCATGCAAATGGAATCCATCCTATATATTCCAAGACCACCCAACGTGGATGACATAATTGATGAAATCCTTAACAGCAGTGGTACGAAGCGCAAGTCGGAGAAGAATGCTGCCTCAAAACGCAAATCAAAGAAGGAGAATTACTAGTCCTTTCCTAACTCTACCCTATGACAATTCGCTTATGTGCTTTGAGTGTCGTAGACGTGGCCTTATTAGATACATTTTACTTCTTCGTTGCCATCATATCATTTGTGTATTTTGTCGTGAAAAGCATCGATGTAATTCTTCATTTTGTAATATGTTATAGAACGTTTCCTTAGATGTGTAAATTTCCGTTTTAGGCTTCTATCATCATTTTTATGGATTGTGAGCGTGAACCTGTACAGGAGCTCAGTGCTATTGCTATGAACAATTGGACATATCAGATTGTTAGTGTCTATCATCAACATGCCAACTGCGATCCCAATGTTGATCAATGGGCGAGAAAACACATTCATGGACTTAATCTGAAATATTTGTAAGACTATGGCTTTTCTTGTGACAGTGCTCTTCTCATTGACTTTAAACGATGGTTAGCTGCTTTCAATGTTATACGCATCTTTTGTAATAATCCTGGTAAGGAGAGGAAAGTATTTCCCAATCTAATCATTGATGATATTTTGCTCCCACCTTGGGATAGTAGAGTGAATCAACACTACCATGAAGTCACGAAACGTTTTATGGATTTGTGTGTTCCTATTTTGTCTGTTCGTTGTAGTAGCTACGTTCATAACCAATGCTTCTTTCCTCCTTACCTCAACACTGCCAAAGTCCTGTATGGTTATCATTGCTCGCTGTATGATAGTTACCAGCTGTATCTATTTTATCTGTTTCAAACCATTGATTTATAATGCATGCTTGTTACAGTTATTCAATAAATGTTACTATGAGAAGAGTTGTTTTCATGCAATGGATGGGTTAGATAAAGGGCGATCATGTCTTTCTCAAACGACTGCGGAGCATTACATTTTCATAGGCAAAGTTTAAAAGGAGCTGTTCAAGATTATGTGATAAACTTCATAAAGATGAGACCGACATCGAAGCAGTGGTCGATGATGCTAGCACTCTATTTCTAGAGTTAATGAATACATTCTCTGATAGCATTGTCATGGCGCGATTAGTTGCGAAAATTAAGTTTAGTCATTTTGGAAAGGAGGAGGTGGAAAGTCGCTCTTTCCATTTTGCTTCTTATTCAATGGAAGTGGTAGATCACCCAGAAGAATTTTTAAAAGACATATGATAAAAATTGCTGAACATCTTAACGCATTTAAATATCATGGTAGCAGTCTAGTGATTGAAGCGATTTCAGATATTCACATTCAACTTTCTATAAAGAAAAATTGAAAATGCACTGGAACTTGATTGTAGCACAACTGGTTTTCGAGCTATGCCTGCTCACTCTCGAAGTATATTCCTGCTGTACATGCGTCTATTATTTAGAAAAGGCTAGCAAATTTATATCTTCAAAAAGACTTGCTATAGACATCAGAAACGGTGAAACTATGTGTTGCGATGTATGTAAGCGAAAGGATGGAAATGAAAAGTGCATCTTCAAGAGATGTAAGCATGCTTTTTGTCAACGCTGTTTCATACGTAATTGCATTCAACTTTGCAAATGTAACCACTGTGATATTGCTCATTTCGAGTGTCACTTATGTCGCAATAGTTAGTACCTATGCAAATGTGGTAAAGACAGGTTTTAGCAAAGACTAACACGGAGAATGGCGTAACGTAAAATGGCGAAACGTAAAAGTCAAAAGTCTTCAAAGTTTTCTTCAGCCATTCAAGCACTCCGACGAATGAAAGCAAATCAGCGATACAATGCTATACGACATGCCAACGATAAATTCATTTGTGAAATTATTTCTCATGTGAGAAACTTGAGGACGAAGAAATTAGCACCAAAACAACGAAAGTTACTTAAGCGATATGCTACGAAATTGCGTTTCATCTCCAATCCTAAAGTCACCCTTCAAAGAAAGAGGGAAACTCTAACACAAAAGGGCGGTTTCCTTCCAGCGTTACTACCGATGCTAGCTCCTATCGTGGGCAACGTATTGGGTAATATCTTTGGTTCTAGACGTTAATTATGCAAATGTTGAGTCTCAAAGTATTATAATGGATTTCAGACTTCAATGTGATAAAGTTCTGACTGTATCAGGTCCATCTCATGCAGGTAAAACTGTTTTCACGCTGAATTTATTGGATAAAAGAAGGGAGTTGTTTAAGGAACCTATCAATCGAGTGATTTGGTGTTATGGTATTTATCAACCGTCGCTGTTTCAGGAATTGCAAAGTCGCAACTTTATTGGACATGAAGGAATTATTCCAGTGGATAAACTTCAGTCTAATGATGTTGTTGTATTGGATGATTTATTAAAAGAAAGTAAGAATTCCAAAGATGTTACAGATATGTTCACCCGCGCAGCACATCATAAAAGGTGCTTTATCATCTATATCACACAAAATTTGTTTCCTGATGGAAAAGAAGCTCGTACACGAAGCCTGAATACACACTATTATGCTCTTTTCAAGAATCCGCGAGATAAAAGTCAATTTGAAATTTTAGCGCGACAAGTTGCACCAAGAGGATCAAAAGCCTTAATTGAAATTTTTCAAGCAGCTACTGAAAAACCACACGGCTACTTATTCATTGACTTCACGCAAGAGTGTCCGGAAGAATTTAGATTTCGAAGTGATCTTTTGAAAACTCCCATGATTATCTACAAACTATGAGTTCTTATTCTCGCATGATTGTTATTCCTCAGGATGAATATGTACAATTGACTGCCATGCAGCAAGTAAAGCAACCTCTTGCAAATCAAATGTATAGGAAAGAAATAGATTATCAGCAAAATGTTCACATCAAAGATCCACATCGTGCTGTATTATTACAATCGGAAACTGTTGAACAATTGAAAAACTTGAAGAATAAGATGCGTGACTCTGTATCGACTGCTACACCTTTAGCATCTCGCGCACATGCCATATCTCTTTTCAATAGTATTGAACCCCATCTCAATGTAAATGATAGAGGAGAAATCATTACAGATGAAAATAAAGTGATTGATGCTTCACGTTATGAAGACTTGATTCAGTATGCGACACGTAGAAAGAGCCGTCAGGGCTATGTTCCACCTGGTTGGACATACTTTCTTAAACTATTGAAAAAGCATAATGTGCCAAAATTTGCTTTGAATAATGAGACATTGAAAGCACTTGATTCAACAGTGGCTACTGCTCCAATGCTTCAGACGATGAAAATGCCAACAAATTGGTTTAAGACGTCACCTGCTACATCCCCTCCCACACTCACTAAGCAAACAAGAGGAAGAACTCGACGTAGATCTACATCACCACTAAAACTGGTAAAAGGAAAACGTAAAACAGCTCCTCCCAAGAAATACATGTTCTCAGACTATTAATATGAAGCAGATGTGTTGCTTGCCATGTAATGAGCCGCCAGAGGTGAATGTCGTTGTCACTTGCACTTGCTGCGCCAGCTCTCATAATGAAACCCCTAAGCAATGTGAACACGATCGCAAAACCGCTAGAGCTAAATGCTGCAGTTGTTGTAAATGTAGAAAGGCAAGAAAGCAAAAAGATGAGAAGGAGGAAAAAGAGTCAGTCGTCATCGACTGAGCGTTTGAAGTCAATCTATTATGATGTAAAACATCCGGCAGGATTTGCATCTATCAAGAAATTATCAAAAGCGAGTGGTCTTCCACAATCACAAGTGAAACGATGGTTAAAGGGTCAGGCTACCTATACACTCCACAAACAAGCGAAAAAGAAGTACCGCACCCGCCATTATATTGTTCATGACATCGATGAACAGTGGCAAGCAGATTTGTGTGATGTTGCCTCCATTTCAAAACATAACTCGGGCAATAATTTTATTTTAATCGTCATTGATATTTTCTCGCGTTATGCGTGGGCTCAACCTTTAAAAACTAAAGAAGGGAAAGGAGTAGCAAAAGCATTCCAAACAATTTTTCGAGAAGGTCGCATTCCAAAAAGAATTCAGAATGATCAAGGAAAAGAGTTTGAAAATCAGCATGTGAGAAGATTATTTGAGAGGCATGACATTGAGTTGTTTAGTGTAAAGAGTGCTTATAAAGCTGCACTCGTTGAACGTTTTAATCGCATATTAAAAAATCTCTTGTGGCGACATTTTACTGCCAACTTGACACAAAATTGGACAAAGGTTCTACAAGATACACTCCATGCCTACAATCACTCTATCCATCGTTCTATTGGACTCAGACCAGTAGATGTAAATGCTGACAATGTAGATAAAGTGCGCGAATCATTCCAACGTAAACGCACTTATGTGAAAAGTGATGTGAAAATTGGTGATAAAGTTCGTATCTCAAAAGTGAAGAGTGTTTTTGCTAAAGGGTACCTTCCGAATTGGACAGAGGAGGTATTTACAGTATCAAGGATTGATCAAAAAGACTCTCCCACCACCTGCAAGTTAAAAGATTACGATAATGAAGAAATTGAGGGTAGCTTTTACCGTGATGAGATTGAGGTAGTCACTGAAAGTGAAACATATTTGGTGGAGAAAATCATTCGATGTAAAAAACGACAAGGTGAAGAATGGTGTCTTGTTAAATGGACTGGTTATCCTTCAAGTATGAACTCTTGGATGCGTCGTGCCGACATATTTCATCTAAGTGATCGACAGTGATTTATGCAAAGTTGTAACTGACAATGTTTAGGGTTTGAGCCATGAATCCAACTGCCTCATTTTATTCACGACCCTCCTATGTAAGTGGTGGAGGACAAATTTACATCGGCGCTCGCCGCCAACGTGGAGGTAGCATACTTGGTGCACTGAAATCTGTTGTAGCACCTCTCATATCCAATGTCGAAAGATCTTTAAAACGAAATGTTTTAAGTAATGCCGTTGTCTTTCTGGTGATGTTGCTAGTGATCTTTCCAGAGGTAGAAGTTTTAAGAGCAGTTTGTTGAATTGTGGGAAGGAACGCGGTTTAAAAACATTGAAGCAGACCTTTGCTGGTGTTACTCAAGGAAAGAAATCGCCTAAACGAATGAATAAAGGAAGAAGGAAACATCGCGGAGCTGGTAAGGTGCGATCTTCAGTCAAAAGGCATTCACGCAAACGGCGCAGAGGCTCTAATCATTCATCAGGCGCCAAACGACGACGCTGCCATAACTTCTAATCATGGAGTGTAAAACTTCCGGGTTTTGTTTGTTTGATCAACAAGCCATACAGACAGATATTCTTAGTTCAAGTATTGTAGATTATCATCCTCGAACAGCTGAGAATGCTGGCCCCATTGAATTTGTTATTCCTGGTGGTAGTGATGACTACATAGATTTGAGTTATGCGATGGTTGATTTGAGGTTTAGAATTCAGCAAGCAGATGGAACTGCTATTGACGATACACATAAAGTTGGACTGAACAATTTACCATTGACTACATTACTTCGCGATGTTTCTCTAACGATTGGAGAGCAGCAGGTGGAAGGTGGCCAAAGCGATTATCCCTATAAATCATATTTCAATCATGTATCACAGTTTCATCCAGCAGCACAAAAAAGTCATATGGAAGCCATGGGATGGTACAGAGATGAAGCAGGAAAATTTGATGCTGAAACAAACAGTGGCTTTGTAAAGCGATCTGCTATGATTAAAGATAGTAAAGTATGTCAGCTATATGGTCCGCTGAATTTAGACTTCTTTAGACAGTCAAAGTTTTTACTCTGTAATACCAGCATGCGACTCAAGCTGACATTGAATAAGCCTGAATTTGCGCTGAATGCATTTGCTAAAGTTGACAATTTTAGAATTCATGTTGAAGATATTGCACTTTACATTCGTCGAGTAGTACCGAATCCAAGTGTCATTAGAGGACATGCTGAAGGTCTTAACCGCCAAAATGCCATTTACCCCGTTCAGCATACAAAGCTTCTCACCTTTACAATTCCGAAAGATCAAAAGAGTTTCATGAAAGATGGCCTCTTTCCATCGGAAGCACCGAAACTCCTCATGGTGGCAATGGTTGAAAATGATGCATTTAATGGTAATATAAAGAAGAATCCTTTCAATTTTAAACACAATCATTTAAGTGAAATTGCTTTACGTGTAAATGGTGTGAGTCATCCTGGTCCACCCTACAAACCAGATTTTGCTTCGGATCAATTTATGCGCAGTTATGTTGATTTTATGGATGTCTTTGGCTTTTACAATACGGATGACACCAACGGACTGACTATGAAAGAGTTTAAGAGTGGATATACTATTTATGCATTTGATTTGACTGCTGACAGCGATATTAGTGCACCCTATCGTCAAGCGAACGTGCCTCATAATATTCGTTTGAATTTGACGTTCAAAAGAACACTACCTTAGACGATCAATGTATTAATTTATGCAGTCTTCGATTCAAACATTGAAATTACAAAGTATCGTGACGTGATTCTTCAGTATAATCGTTAATGAGTTGGTTGACTGCTGACGATATTAAGACTAAAGTGCAGCGTAATGCAGACGAAGCGACGTTGAAAGCTTTCGATAATGTCTATTCGCTCGATACCTTACCACCTGCAGTAAATCACTATCCCATCTTTATTGTGCTAAACACTCATTCGCAGAATTTAGACGGTGAGCATTGGAAAGCGATCTTTATTGGAGAAGACCGACGTGGTGAGCTATTTGACTCTCTTGCTCAACCTCCAAATATACCAACACAGCAGTGGTTGAGAAAACATACGCGTCAATATCAGCGAAATGAACGCATACTACAACATCCACTTTCATCAACGTGTGGTGCTTTTGTACTGTACTTCATCTTAAAACGTTTACATGTATCTCGATTTATATCTGTTATTCAAAACTTTTCATGTAATCCATCCTCTAATGCAAAAATGATTTGTAAGTTCTATCATGATTTGAAATAAAAACATCATGTTGGAAAAAATGTTTTTTATTTTACAATCCGCTGGGTACGTACATACTCGATGAGATAGTCTAGGATCGCATTTGCTTGTACATGAGATTTTAATCCAGTAATGATCACTTTACTATTATGAAAGATTGCAACATGCACAGGTAACCAACAACTAATGAGAGCTGCAGGAAAAAGTTCGGGTTCATAACACAAATTGTAACTGCTGGCACGAATCTTCAAAAATGATACACTTTCACTCAATTGAGTAGAGATCACCATATTGTCCACAGTCAGATTCGACATCACACACCTCTCGCTCTTCCATATCCGACGTAGTAGTCTTTGTAGCTCTAAGCGCATTGACTGCGCCGATGAATGAGAAAGGGCGCCGAGAATCTGTACAGTCTCATTTGGGAAGAGTTGAAGATTCCGTGAATTGTTCATCTTCACCACTAACATTTGAGGTCGACCCGGGTAATACTTGCTGTTTGGAAGGTGTTGTTGTAATGTTATGAGATCGATTTTGGTGTAGAGTCTGAAGCGACGGAGAATGTTGACGATGGTGTAGCGATGGCGCTTCATGATGAAAAAATGAGTAAATTGAGCGATGTACCTTCCTTTTATACTTTTCCCAACTACCTTGATGAAATGTGAAGTTAGTATGGAGTTGGGAATGATAGAGTTGAATTCGCCGTTTGTTGACGCGCAGCCAGATGCGATTTCCAATACGTGAATGTCTTTTCATATAGAAGTATTTCAAATCCTTCATGATATGATGTAGAGATTGAAAATGACGATAAGATAAAGCAAACTCTCTTCTCACATTTCCAGTTGAATCTTTGAAATAGACGTTTCGATCATGATCCGTTTCAATACGTTGTAGGGAATCTAATTTCCAACTCATGGTGCGTGGTAGTCATGTCTGATTGAGATTTGCATAGTAGGGCGATGAACTCACGACGAATAAATGTCATGATGGAGCGATGTATGTATCTTCTATACTTCTCCCAATTGTATTTGCGAAATGAGAAACAGTTTGCGGAATGAGAATGGCAGATTTGAATTTCATTTCTGTAATGTTGAAGCCAAACTTGATCACCCAAGGAGATGAATCTTAATGTTTCAAAATATTCCAAATCCCTCATGATATCATTGAGGTTGACAAATTGTCGCCATGTTAATGTAATACCTCTTGATGTATAACCATGAGAGTTTTGAAATGTACGTTTCCATTACGATCAACTCTGATATATTGTAGAGAGTCCAAAATCCAAGTCTTCATGATGTTATGCAAAGCCGCAGATCAGCAATATAAAAATGTCGTTTTATCATATTTTGCTTAGCAATGCGGCCGCAAATAGATTTGCTAGTAATCGAGCCGCACTCTTTTCTACTCCCACTGATCATACACAACAGCTAAATGGAAATTGGAAGTGGGTGTCACTCAACTTGTTCATAGCAACTGTGTCTATACTTTTGATCATGAGGTGATGACTATTAGTATGAGACGCACAGCTGCTTATCAATGTGAAAAGGGCTGCCGAGTATACATTCCACAGTGGCCAAAGAAAGATCTCTTATCATGTAAAAAGGTTATATATGATTTCCTGAATAAAGCGTGTAAACATATTGTCCAATTTACTCCGCACAATGATGATCATAATTATGTACATCATGTAGTTGAGAAAGATTGGATTGTTGGTTTAAGTCCAAGTTTAGGAAATGATTTAGGTTACCTCGCTAACGCCTTAACAAGCTATGATGATTATAACGTTAATTACCACCCAAGTGGTTATAAGCAGTTAATATATCGAGAGGAAGCTTATTATGTAGATCTTATTCCAAAAAATGAGAAGACGTTGGTGAAGAAGATTGTGATTAGGCCAATAAAGACAAACATTACTCCTGAAACATTATTGAAGAAATTTAATTATCTCCTTCGAGTTGATGGTAAACAAATGGCAACATTGACTTATATCAAATCATCTAATCATATTGCAATAAGTAAATTAAATGATGATGATCTAGTATTAGTTTGTTCAAAAGACTTTCATCAGTTCTTACGACATCGTTATGCAGCTGTTCATGGAAAATTTGATATGCAACATTTGCCATGTGAAAGGTCAAATCAATTTGATACAGAATGGACTGTATCTTTATACAGAAAGTGTGTAGAGCCTTTAGGTGGTATCTTACATGAAACAAGAGTGTTGATGCCTCGCATTATTACTTCAGTTAAATTGGTTGTAGATTATTTGAATGAAGTGATTAATGAGCAACATGTTTCATTTTCTGAAAAAGAAGGTGTTTTGTCTCTCACTATAAGTGGAAAAGGTATTGAACTAATTATGGATAAAACTCTAATGGACATTTTGGGTTTTGATCAAAATATCTTTAAAAGTGGTAGTGTAACCAAAGCTAGCGCAGACATGTCGCTATCGCGTCGTATTAACTATTTTGAGATATATTCCAATATTGGTGAAGATGTACGTGTGGGAGATGTTGAAGCTCCATTGCTAGCAATGATACCATACCAGCCAAAAAGCTGCAGTATTTTAACTGAGCATACTTTCAAGGAAGTGCATTATATAAAGCTGAAATCAAACTACATCCCACAAATTGATATTGCCATTTATGACGATGCTGGTGCGTTGATTCCTTTTCATAAAGATGCTGTGACAAGTATCACACTCCATTTCCGAATGAAGAGTTAATGCAAAAGTATGCTAATATATTTTTCCAATGTGAATAATATGGAAAGTGAAAATAAGGACTCGCTTCTAATCTACTTGCCCAGTAATGCTTCTATGAATAAATTTCCCAAAAATAAACCATCAGACTATCGAGTAGAATTAAATCACCCACTACATTTAGAAGGAGAATGGGAGGTTGGCGTTTCTAGTATTTGCTATGATAGCAATATTCAGAATGTGAATGATTTGGAAGAAATGATATTGACTCCTCGCACCCATGATGGAATAACGATGAATAATGCATTCCAGTTCCCATACAATTTAACGTCAGATGGAAAGTGGAACTATGAATGGATTCAGATAAAATCAGATTATCATGAACCATTCGGGAATGAGAAAATTATTAAGGCATTCAACAGTGGTAATACTTCCATCATGAAGAATAAGGATCAGAAAGTTTATGAGTTTACTATCTATCATTGGAGTTGGAGACACTTCCTTCGCTTTCATTCTTTTACTAAAGGTCTTACACTGAGGTTGGATAATGAATTCTATCCACATCTCGGTTTTGGCCATGGACTACATCTAACGTCAATTGCTACTGCAAATGTTAAAAAAGTTTATTCAAATCGAATCAACAAATTTCATTATAAAGTTAAAATATTTGATGAAGATGTTGTAGAATGTGAAGAACGCATCATTTTGAAAAAGCGTGGTGTTCAACCTTTATCACTTATTGAGTTAGCAAAAACGATGGAATGGGACTGTGGGTAAGAAGTATGGAGAGAAAATTATGGCGGACAAAAATAAGTTGGTTATTCAGAAATATAATGACAAACTTACAGTTTATTTCTCTCCAACCTTGCGTCATTTTGTAAGACATTATACACCTATTATTGGAAGCGGTCTGGTGTATGCTTCTCATGAATATCACACTAAAGCTGATTCAGTTAATGATGAATGGTGGGTGGACATCTATGGCGATCGCATCAAGAAAATTTACCAGTCTTATCAAGAATCTAAAGTTGCTATCAATATAATGCCGCGTCTATATCGCACAGTTGAAAGCTTCATTCATGTAATAAATCCTTATATACAACAGAAGTTGAAGCATGTGATGAAAAGTAAATATGATGTAAAGACACACCACATTTCGTTTTCAATTGAAAATCAACGCGTTGTTCTGAAACTGGGTGATGACATTCAATGTCAATTGAGTAAAAATTTGAAAAAACTCTTTGGTTTTTCAATGCTACAAACTGTGTTTGCTGCTGCGCATACGATTGGTATAGAAACACCAATGACACTTGATAAACATGAACAGCACCTTAACATTCAAAGTGATTTGATTCTACCTATTTCTGTTGGTGAGAAAAAAGAATACATTTTACGTGATTTTATTCATGATAAAGACGCTTCATATGGAATAGTCGAGAAGATGTTTGAATCTATTTTCTATTATCCCGTCGTCAAACAAACTATACCCTCTATTGCTATCAAAATTACCAATGGTTTACAAGAGTGCATCCATGTGAAAGATACTAAATCCCTCGTAACTTTAGTGTTTCGGAAAACAAAGTGAAGTCATTGTGATATGTTTATTGAAATAAAAATATGTATATGAAAAAGTCTTTTCACAGATATAGGGGGAATGAGCTAACTGTAGGCATATATTCACAAGGAAGAAACGATCTCATGCGATACATAAAACAACCATGTATATCTACAAAAAGCAACATCAAAATACTGAGTTGAAGTTGATTATGTCAATTCATCTCCTGAATGTGGTAGCGTGAGTTTTATTCTTTTGGGTGGAGGTATGTTTGTGTCAGGATGTCCATGTGGAAGAGATGTGTTATGTCCTATCCAACACCTCTTATCCTCCCATGCTGAAAGCGCTCGTTTCTTGAACGTGTGCGTTTTCACAGTATGAACGTGAGATTTTAAGATTGTCATATTGACAAATGTCATAGTTTTATTTTTATAGGCCTTCTTATAGGAGCGATGTTTCATTTTGTGAACAATGGATTTTGTTATACCTTTAGCACGCTTAATACTATCTGCACATCCTTTTAATTTCATGGAATATATTTTAGGACGGAGGAGAATCATTTCGTCTATTTCCTTTCCTGCTGTTTCATCCTTAAAACAACCAAGTTTGGCTTTATTCTGTATGGAATAGAGTGGATGAGTGGGATTGTAGTTAGATGTGTCGAAATATTTTTCTAATGACTTACCTACTTCATTAAAATTTAAATCTTTTTGAGTGGTAATTCCTAAAAAGAAACTATCTGTATCACCACCCAACAAGCGAACCTCTTTTACGGGAGGGCATGGTTTTAATATTTTGTAGAAGAGTTGATACATTTCAAGCTTGGAATAATCTAAAACGGCTTGCCCAATATGAATGGGTTTGCACAACTCAACTTCAGATTTTATCATTTTAACACCTACAAGATCCTCATCGATGATGTCTCTATCAATGAAAAGAGGTGATGAGGTCAATTTGTGATATTTTTGATCATCAACGAGTAGTTTGTAGTTCATACGTTTTCTAACATCCTCCATGGTCTTTCCGAAAAGACTGTTATTCTTATATTTACAAAAATCCTTTTCAAAATTATTTTGGGCTAGTGCACGTTTTTGACTGTTACTATCTATGTAGGGTTTGAGGAAGGCTTTCTGTCTAAATTTGATAATGCGGTGAACTGACTTTAGAAGCATGCCAATTTCTAAATAGAATTTTAGTATGCAGAAGTGCACGAGATAATTTTTCTTATCATATTGGGTGAGTAAAAGTTTGCGGCATGGTTTGTATCTTGGCTGTCCACACTCTCTTAAGTTATTCTGAAATTGTGACATGAATGGTGAAAACATATCTTCAGTCACTTCACCAGATTCAGGTGCGAGTGGAAAATCAGCAGTTTTATTTTTAATGCTATTTGGATAAATCAAATCCACTTCAAAATAATATCCCCAATCACCTTCATCTGGAATCTTCAGTATGTTTGAAGGGTTGGAGTAATACTCAAGCTCATCTTGATTTAACCAACTAAACTCGGAATGAGGTAGTGGTTTAGACAGTGACCTGCCATATAAATTATTTTGGTGATAGTATTTTAGGTGGATATGATCATTACCTACTGTTTTAGATTTTATGTGATGTTTATTCACAAATGTGAGACCACCGCGTATTCCGCGCTCAAATATGTTATACATCTCGGGGTCTTGTAAGAGATGGATAGTCTCACCAGTCATTTTAAAGGCTGATTTAAAGGACATGGCTGGTAGACTGACAAAGTGGACAGGATCTAATTTGTCTTCTTCTAATGCCACTCGTCGAAATTCCTGAAAGACATCAGCCAGCACAATGACATCTAATTCTAAGTAAGCGATCATATAATCGCCAAACGTTTTACAATCAAATTTTAACCATGCCTCTTGAGCATGTTCATAGTCCTCTACTGGACAATCTTTACCCGTCAAATCGTTTTGGAATTTGTCAATGGAAGGAAGGGTTGTTTCATTTAGTTTAGACATTGAGCTAAAATACGCATAGGGAAAGACTCCTTTGCGAGTGATTATTTCATCCGTTAAGTTTGGATAGTGTTTCTTCAAAGTTTGACTATGGGGAAGAAACTTGAGATTACGAACGAGAGAAGCTAGTGACGCTGACATGAATTGAAATGAATCTAAAAATTTTATTTCGAAGAAGACTGTCTTATTTTCTTTAGTTTTATCTACTGGTACTTTTGCTGTCATTGCCATGAATTTTTCTCTCGTTTGTGCTATTACATTAAACTGCCACGATTTCATCTGGCTCAACCCTCCTTTGATGAGCATATGACTGTCATAGCCCTTAAAGTTATGAAAAATGACGGGTAGTACACGACGTCTCAACCTAAGTGAAAAATTACATTTGGAGCAGAGTGCGTTTCTAAATTCACCAGTGATGTGATCATGATCACGCACTTTCTTAATTTTATCGTCATCAAACGTTTTATGACATTTAGGACAGGATGTGCAACTTTCAAATTTTTGTTTGTCTTCATCTGACATATGTAGTGACTTACGCTGCAATTGGGAATCATATGATTGTTGAAATTTGGCAGCTCTATCGAGAAATTCTAGAAATTTTGAAATGCAATCTTCACCTTGCCAAGTATGCATTTTGTTTTGTCTATTCCTAAAGTGGTCATGCCATACTTTATAGCAGGATATGGCTGCTGGCTTGTGGATGATATCATCAATGTAGCATTCTATGTCTGCGTAAATGACACGCAGGGGACTTAATTCGTCACCATTATCCCTATGTGAGAATATTTTACCTTTGGGCATGCGTTCCATTTGTAATTTACCTCGCTTGCACCATTCATAGTGAGTTTCAAATTTATCTTTACTCCAAAAGGAGCGGATGCAGCGGTCGCATACAAAATGCTCACCTCTTTTAGAGTGTCCCAAGTGAGTGTACAAGCGAGAGATTTTTGGGTGTACCACAGTAGTGCCATTCCTCGCTATCATCTTGTTTTACTAATAAGAGGTTGACTGCAAGTTCATGACAAGTTGAACGTGAATTATAGTGGGCACCCTTCAACCCCTTCTCCCACACGTGAACTACAATTTTAATCTGATTATGTTTTTCGAACGTTTCTACATCTTTGATTTTCATGTTGTTACTATCACAACCTTCAAAGTCTAGTTCATCCTCCCACTGTCTATAGCTATAGGTGCGATCTCGATGCGCGTTGATATCATTATAGTGAAGGATGGATAGGACGGCATATTTGAAACACTGCGATTTACAATCGACATTGATGACAGCTTTCTTATTATACAACATTTTTGGTAGTTTAAATGTGCATCGAGCTGCATGACTTTCTAATAGGGAAATTTTGAATATGGCTGAGTCCACACCATCAAAAATGAGAGCGCTGTCGCGTTGATTGAATTTATCTACATTTGATTTTAAACATTGAATGTGAAAATTTAGCCAAGACTCGCAGTCTACAACTTCGGTTGCGGAAGAGGAAGGAACATGAAACTGTATTCTCTCCGTCACTTGACCCGTTTGAAAATCTATCTTAATATATTTTAGTTTAAGGTAGATGAGCGCCTTCATTCTAAAATTGTCTAAATTGTTGAAGAGCGCTTCGATAATGTTAGAATTTTGAAGGAGCCACTCAGGAAAATCTACTATTTGAGTATTGGACTCCATGCAGTAGTCGCGTACTAAATTATTATGTGAAACATTGATGAGGGAGATGGTAGAGGTACCGTTGGTGTAGTGATCATTTGCATGCGTGTGTTGAAGTCTGTGCGAAGATCGCTGAAAGTGACTATCAAAAGAAAGAGGGCACAAATCGCAAGGGATGGAGATGTCATCGTCAGAATCAACTTCACCTCCGGAGATTGACACCGCTTTGCGTTGACACACACGTTGTTTGATGTGTCGAAGGAGACTGTGCTTCCTTGTAAAAATATGTCCGCAGTCAGCACATTCCCAGTCGTTGCCTTGTCGCGAGAGTCCTGAGCTGGAACTAACATCACCTGAAAGAGAAATCATTCTATCATCTCTGTTTAAGTCTCAGTGTATTGTTACAACCTACCTTCACTCAACAACTCTAAATTTTCCTCGAGAAGGGAGGGCTTTGGTGATGAAGTAGATGCCTGAAATTGAGGAAGATGCTATTAGCCACACGTTTGAGGGAGATGAGAGAGGAAATCTTCAACTTACCATTTCAAGGAAATTATGTTTAAGGTTGATTCTTCAACAAGATAGAGACTTCACTAGAGAACAGTTTACTTACACGTCTCAAAGACAGAGTGAAATGACACGGATGTCACTTTACATATATACTTTCATATTCATCATTCATTGGCTGTTCATTCTGATTGGTTGCTTGTTTATACTTAAGAATTAGAAAACATTTCAAAGTTATTATTCACAGTCAACATGACAAGCCCTCCAACAACACCGAACACAAAATTGGAGTTCTCTTCTCCATGCTCATCACCAAAGGCGCTCGTTGCACCAAACGCTCCAACGAAGGGGAAGGTAGAGAAGGTGTACCGACTGGACAATATCAGAAAGTTGTCATTACCAGCGGATGACGAAGAGGAGAGTGTATGTGAGAAGGAGTGTCCCGACTTAACAGGCGTGAGGTGGAAGTATCTGCAGTACGATACTGATGATGTGATGGAGATCACCAGCACCAAATTCTTCCATCAATTATGGGAATGGTACACCCCTAACTCCCAGCCACGAACTATGGCGGAGTGGGAGTATATTGACAAAGTGAGGCTCGTGGTAGAAGAACGATTGAAGCAAGTGAACTGTCTTTGTGATATATGTGAAGTCAGACTCTGGGACAATATTGACGATGAAGACCTTTTGAAATACATGCCATAATAAATTTTTATTTCGTATTATCTTTGCTTTCATACTGGCTTACTTGAATGGGGCTTCAGTGGATAATTTAACCATGTATACTTTTTCATTTGGAAATAGTAGCACGCTTAGTTTAACTTGTAAATCTTATAACATTTCATATGGGTGATGATGGTAGATGAAATAGTGCTAAATAAAATTAAGAATGCTTACACTTCTGATACAGGGATAGCAATCGACTGCGATCCATGTGTAAAGAGTTTGTTAGACTGCGGATGGGCTTAAGTGGATGATTTAACCATGTATACTTTTTCATTTGGAAATAGTAGCACGCTTAGTCTAACTTGCAAATCTTATAACATTTCATATGGGTGATGATGGTAGATGAAATAGTGTTAGATAAAATTAAGATAGCTTACACTTCTGATACAGGGATAGCAATCGACTGCGATCCATGTGTAAAGAGCTTGTTAAACTATGGAAGAGAGAAGTGTGTTATGTTGCGTGTGGCGCGTGAGTGTCCTCCCATTTCATTCCATTCATCAATTCGTCTAATTGATAGAGACAGGTAGAACTCATGGTTCTCATAACGTATGCAATGGAAAGTTTATAAGGCAACCTTCGACAGTTGGCTAAATGTCGCCCTGGCGCGAATGCATACTACGTTGAGACAGAGGCAATCACTTGCAAACATGACGCAGAGAGGTTTAACAAGATTGACCATTGCCGAATGTCCCTTGCGGTATACATAGCTACGGGTTTCACCGCCGCCCTTTACAGGAACGCCCGTCGAAAGGAAGTATTACACCGAACTTCATTTGCAACGTTCAAGTTGACTGATAGCAGATTCAACTTAATGATAGTATTCGCCAGTCCGAAGACTGCCAAGGGCAAACCGCGTGGAGGTTCTATCATGTCTTGCCCCATGGTGGCCCTTATGAGGGCCGGTGGTTCGTTCTCGGCGACAAGTTGGCTATTGATTTGAAAAGTCAATAGGTATGACAGTTAGGTTGTCATAAACCCTGTACCGCCTAAGCCGCGCTGGTGCATCTGGCACCTTTCGGATGCGGGTGGTATTGGGAGTCCACGCCTCATCCGTCCAAATGATCTTCTTGATCTTCTCCTTCTTCTCATCCTCTTCATCCCACTCGTCGGGGATGATGAAGTTGGGAATGGTGTTGTCTTCATCCCACTCGTCGAGGATGATGAAGTCGGGAATGGTGTTGGTAGGAGACGTTGCTTCCATCGTGACTTAAAATTGAATGAGAAGCGCTACAATCTTCTGGCTTATATAGGGTTTTCAACAATGAATTACTCAACAGCGAATCAGAATGCTTCAGGGATAGCAATCGACTGCATAATGTTCAAGTTGACTGATAGCAGATTCAACTTAATGATAGTATTCGCCAGTCTGAAGACTGCCCAGGGCAAACCGCGAGGAGGTTCTATCAAATCTTGCCCCATGGTTGCCCTTAAGAGAGCAGGTGGTTCGTTCTCGGGAGTCGTCATCTTACAGCCTACCGATTCTGCTGAGAGTCTTTGACTCTCTCCATGGTAGCAGTGTCGACTTCCACGCTAATTGGCATGTGAGTGGAGGGTGGAATGTAGCGCCATTCCATTGGATTGGTAACACTTGCTGTCATCGCATTGCCAATCCGAGCAAGATTGTTGTGGACTCTGTCTTGCTCCTCTATTCTAAGAAATTCATTAAATAAATTTCGCGGCCTTAACTGCGGTCCGCGAGGAGAGCTGACTTGACTGTTCGGCGTCTGCATGATTGAAATGAAATGAAATGAGAGGTAGTGGTTTATATACCCCTCTAACGCGACGCAACGTTCAAGTTGACTGATAGCAGATTCAACTTAATGATAGTATTCGCCAGTCTGAAGACTGCCCAGGGCAAACCGCGTGGAGGTTCTATCATGTCTTGCCCCTAGGTGGCCCTTAAGAGAGCCGTTGGTTCGTTCTCGGGAGTGACGTGATGGGGTGGTGAAGGCAGGGAAAAGATCTGCAATGAAAATAATATGTATTAGAATAGGATATACTATCTTATTTGCTTTTCACTTACCAAGTTAGCCATCCTTGGGTAGTCTCGCGGGCTTCCTCTCTGAAAATTTATGGAAATGCCCGCGCATACATAGAGTGGCGTAGAGGCATTTCTTACTCGGATGGCCATTGTAGCAAATAATACTTTCGTCCAGACTTTGGTTGACGAGGACTTGACCGTCCAGATGGTTATCGCGAACAGGGATGAGGAACTCAAACATTCTGTCCTCATTCAAGCGATTCCATTCATTCCTCATGCGCTCCAACTTCGCAAACGACTCTCTCTCATCACCCTGCCTACTCACACTCCTCTCCAACTCAGCATTCTTCGCTCTCAATACACTCATCTCCTTCATCAACTCCTCATACTTCGACTCTGCCTCTCCCATTCTCCTCTCTGCAGCACTCGTCCTCTTCTCTCGCTCATCATTCTCGTCTTCCAACACTCGCACATTCTCCTTCAACTCTTTCACAACACGCCTCATACGGATATTCTCATCTGCCACCTCCTTACATTTCACCTCCTTCATTTTCAGCTCACTCAACTCAATCAACGTTCTCTCATTCACCTTCTTCAAGCTTTCGTACCGATCAACCAACAAAGCATGTGCCGCTTGCTGCGACACATGCTTCTTTTCCATGTCCTCATCCCACCGCGCCGACTGCTTCCGTAGCCCACCACCCTTCACTATTGGGGAAGATGAGGTCTGCGGGGGGTCTGTTATGACAATATTTGACACCTCCGACGACGAAGAGCTCAACTTCCTCACACGCTTCCTCACTCGCTCCCTATCCAAATCCACATCAACCTCATCATCACTCTCAAACACTCTCTTCCGCCACTTGTCAGCCTTCAAACCGGCCACAGCATTCTCTACCTCATTCTCCACAGCATTCCCACTAGCATTCTGAACAACATTCCCACTAGCATTCTCAACACCATTCTTGGCCTCTTTCTCTTTCCCCAACATTCGCTCCTTCTCAGCATTCATCAACTCCACAAATCTCAAATCGGTCACCAACCCTCCTGTACACTCACCATGCCTCAGATAAAACTCGGCCTCCTGCCCAACAACCAACAGCACCCTGCACTTCACACAGGCAACCCTACTCAGGATAACCATGTGATCGGCCCCTGCCTTCTTGATGTGGTCCTTGAGACCGTCTCGGCGGTTAATTCGGCTGCACACACACATTTTAATATGAAATTTCTTGTTTTTGTCGTTATTGACCATGGTTAGCTGTAAGATAATGAAATTTGTATAAGTTTGGAATCATGTAGTATACAGCCTAAAGCATAACACTTAGTGAGGAATGATAGATTTGAGTGTAGTGAGTGGCACTTGATCCCGTCGACAGCTCAAAGGCCTTGTACTGATCACTAGGGAAGTGAGAGATCTTCCCCGATACCCGCTATTTACAGATGAAGACATCATTGTCACTGCCCCGAAGTGGTAACAGCAACGCCGAGTCAAAGGTAGTGATCAGTAGTTGGGATCTAACCCCTCAAAGCTGCCTTATACTTAGTTAAATTTCAAATCTGATAGCAGATTTGAACTCAGCATACTTGAAAACCCTAGACTACATGTTAAAACTTTGAAAAAACTGAAAATTGAGAATTTTTAAAAAATTCCG
Organism: Prostheceraeus crozeri; assembly: GCA_907163375.1. Classification (NCBI taxonomy): domain Eukaryota; kingdom Metazoa; phylum Platyhelminthes; order Polycladida; family Euryleptidae; genus Prostheceraeus; species Prostheceraeus crozeri. The sequence goes on along the minus strand of CAJQUW010009039.1, from coordinate 571,802 downwards.
CATTTTTACTACTCATACTACTTTTAAAAAATTTCATCAGTAGTAAAGACACTATCAAACTCTATCATACAAACTTTGAAGTAAGAAGATGGCTTGCCTACTTCAAAAGATAGAGTCCTTTGAAACACCCGATATCGGGAGCTCAGAGCGACGACCGTCGCTTACCTCGTCTTTCGATTAAGTGATCAGACTTACGTTGCCGGGGGTTTATATATACTCGGAAGAAAATTTAAAATGGCTCTATCTCCGAAAGTATTCATTGTAGCGACATGCGGTTTATTGCAAACGATTCGTCTCATCATTCTCTATCATATGACACCTAAACCATTCTCATATGACCACGGGAAATTGGTGCATCAGCACATGTCCATGTAACATGCCACAAGTGAAAAAATTCCTAAATGTGGGAGCTCCAGTGTGGTGAAAATTTTGAAAAATTTAAAACTTCCGAATTTCAATCTGGGACCCTTACCAAAACTTTTTTCATCACTTTTCAATGAGCCCCCCTCCCCCCACCGTTCGGAGAAATTTGATGAAAAATGTTTTGGTAAAGGTCCCAGGTCGAAATGCGACACTTTGGAAAATTTTCAAAATTTTGTCCATACAAAGTCACTCTGACACTTAGGATTTTTTCAGGTGAGCTCCGACGTGAAATCTTGTAACAGCTCTAACTTTTAAACGGCTGGTCCGATTGACTCGCAACAAAAATGTCACCGAGCAGTTTTTTCTCTTCTTTCAAACGAGTATCTATAAGACAAAATCCATCCACTAGAACCAAAATTAGAAGATCGCTGTCGTGGGGGGGTCAGTGAAAAGTGATGAAACAAACTTTGGTCAGGGTCCCAGGTCGAAATGCGACACTTTGGAAAATTTTCAAAATTTTGTCCATACAAAGTCACTCTGACACTTAGGATTTTTTCAGGTGAGCTCCGACCTAAAATCTTGTAACATCTCTAACTTTTGAAAGACTGGTCCGATTGACTCGCAACAAAAATGTCACCGAGCAGTTTTTTCTCCTCTTTCAAACGAGTATCTATAAGATAAAATCCATCCACTAGAACCAAAATTAGAAGATCGCTGTCGGGGGGGAGGGTCAGTGAAAAGTGATGAAACAAACTTTGGTCAGGGTCCCAGGTCGAAATGCGACACTTTGGAAAATTTTCAAAATTTTGTCCATACAAAGGCACTCTGACACTTAGGATTTTTTCAGGTGAGCTCCGACACCGACATTCCACCCTCCCAACCTGGCCGGCACACCACGCCAACCTGGAGAGCGCATCACAAACCACCTCTCGCTACGTCGTCGGGCCAGAGGGGGGACGTCAGACTCGAAGCAACACGGTGGCGGACCACGGTCGACTCGTCTGACAGGGGGGGACGTCAGCGACGGCGGCCATCTTGCGCGGTCCAGTGATGGAGTTTTACTTACTACTTAACTTGCTTCATAAAGCCTCTTGCCTTGAAAGTAAAAAACTTCGGCCCATATTGCTCATTCTACTATTAGGCTACATGTGTTAGAAATAGAAAGATATCGGTATCAGTAGTTACATTTTTTATGATTTCCTTCTTACGATTAGTATAAAATATCGTTATATCTACATTTGTGCTATTTTCATCTTATACAAGGCCTATGTTGTGTGTGTTTCGTTTCTCGATCAGATATGTTGTAATGAATGTAGCTTAGTCATGCATGTTGTTCTAATTAGAAAATTATTAGGCTGTAGACGTAAACATGATTCATGATATTAAGCCCAGAGATAACCTATGCCGATAATTAAAACTTTTAGGTGAATATCAATATGGCTTCAATTCCGCAATAACAAATTCAAGTAATAAATAGCAATTGATATGAACATTAGATACATATCAATTGGATAGCGATATGTACAATATGGTGTGATTCAAAATATCTTCATACAATTCTAAATCTCAATCAAAATTCCAAACATGTTCTGGAAATTATTGTTCCACTTCATTAGAGAAATAGCCACTCTTGGGGGTATCCCAAGATTAGACCCAACCTTGACTTCAATGATTCTTCTGCACCATTAGTACACGCTTTCTCTAACCTTGAATTCACTGCGCTATATCTGTAATCAAAAATTCATTATGTTCTGCTTATGCTTACAATATACCTATTATTAAATGTTCACTCGTCCATCTTGTACCTAAAGTTGGACATTGATCTTGGGTGCTCTACCCAAGGTTCCAAAAACTTGGGTCGTGAAAATAGTCTCGGCCCAGGCTTCAAACATTGTTTTCAGCTAATTTTTCACTAAGCTTTACTGTTCAACCAGCCATTTAAAGAACAGAAATTCACATTTTTTGAGTTCATCGCGTAAAAGTATGAAATTATGCGATTGATTGCGATCTCATGCATGCAAGCACGACTAAATGCAATTATTGTACAACAGCATAGACAGTAGTCGATAATGGGCTATGACATCTTAATTAGCTTTTAATTCACAAACGCGTCATTTTTTCAGAGCATTGAGAATGCTTCATTGCATCCGCTATCCGCTTGCCACTGAACTGAGCTAAGCAAGGTTTTAGCATTTCATAGACCTTATGCTTGAAGGTAAATCAATATTTGAGCATATCGCACTACATAATGTAAATATCAACAATGGCATGTTTAAAGGATATTCATAGGAAAAAACAAGACAGGACAAGTTGTTCAAAATCTTTTAAAAACCATATGCAGAAATCGAGGATAAGGATGTGGGTTTGGTTTTTCTCACGGCAATGGGTTATTAGGTAAATATGTAATCATAATCTGATAACCCAGAATGTAAAAGAAACATTCACAGCATGTCGTATTGGTTGAGAGTATCCATATCAAAATTGACCAAAAATTCAAACCTTTTTATAGGCTACTTCAAGCAGGCTTAATCAAGCTGCATTTAAGTTCTTTGAAGAATACTTTATGTAGGCCTATAGTGAGCACTAAATCTATACTGAGGAGGGGTTTCGGACCTATATCGAATTTTTGCTGTAGTTCATTTCAATCCAATCGGAGTGATGTAGGCTTTTCTGACTTAAAGTGATAAAGCATTTTCAAACTAATCCTCAAGAATCGATAGATTTAACCCCCTGGCAGTTAATATTTAGGAACTGTTTTGAACAGTGCTCCTTCGAAGTTTTGAAAATTTTTTTTGAGATGATAACTCTGAATGAAACGCATCAATTTCCAATTTTAGTACACTATGAAGTACACTATTCAATTTTAGTACACTTTAATCAGCTTCAATCATAGTACGGAAGTCAGCTATAATTAAAATTCTCATTTAGTCCCGATGTCGATGTAACATGTATTTGTCAAAATAATGTCATCAATGTGATAAAAACAAACTAGTGGGAAATTAAATTTGGCTAAGAGAAATATTGAGTGCAAACTATAAAGAAAACATGCTCTTGGGCTATTATATTATTGAGTGCTTTGAGGAAAGGAAATAAAAGCAAGTAGTGAAAACTGTGCCCTACTACATGTGGGATAGGTACATGAATAGGTACATGCATAATTCAGTGTTATGAATAGGAACATGTATGATTTCTGTTCTACTGGATAGGTGCATGTGTTTGGTAGACTGGGTTGAGTACATTGCGTTTCGGAACGTCTATGATCGAACTTGTGCGACTTGGTTCTGAGTACTTGGGTACGTACCGATAGACGTCCGTTGTTTGATTTTGAATGGGTTTGCTCAATTGCGACTATTGTGACAATTATTTTAAATGTAGCACTATTTAGATGTGAAAACTTTAATGTGCAGTTATGATTTAGATGCCCCTAATAAGAAAACCAATTCCAGAACTATGTTTAAAGTGATAAAGACAAGAGATTTACAATGTAAGTTTAATTTAAGCGTGAAAAATAAATGATGGGTACAGATCACGTCCCTCAGGCGACTCCATGATCTTTAGGAAGTCATCACACCATTTATGAATTGTCTGATTGTTGATGAAGTCATGCTCACACTCGTGTACCGGACACTTCACTGGTAGTCCACTCCGCCTTTGAAGTGCTGTCACAATTAAAGTTTTCTATAAGGCCACTTTGCAGCCGCAACAGAGATGCATGGTCATGTCGAACTGACCTGGCTGTCATTTTGAAAATAAAATAAAGGTTTTGAGAACATGCTTCGTGTTATGGAACGTTGAGGATAAGTACTTAACAGTTTGGAACAATGACATCCTTTATATAGTTATATATTCTTTAGGGAAGTTCGGTACCTCTCTGATTGGCTGTTAGGATTTCCTTTGTTTAAAAAGTATATAAGTCCGAGGTTTGTACCAATTCTTATCAAAGGTTCTAATCCTCACGTTTACAAGTTACAATTATTTTAAATCTACAAGTCATTATGGTTCGCAAACAGGAAGCTGCAGTTGAGAACGGTACTGCTGATCGTACCACTTCACCTCAATCGCCAATGGAACGTACCAATACACCTCCCCAATCTCCGATGGAGCGATCTACAACACCAAACGAGCCGGTGGTGTTCACCCAAGTCCCTGCATCGCCCGACTACTCCAGTGATGATAGTGACGTATCAATCGAGACGATGCGTCACATGAATAGGAAGTCCATGCGAACGCCACTTTATGGAAGGGTCACTGTCAAAGTGAAGAACGCGCCAAAAAAGTACCACACCAAACGGGTCTTCATGCGAATGGAGCCGAACGAGCGGAACCTCACAACCGCTCTCGAATTTTCCATCATCGACCTTGACACACCACGTCGTTGTCCCTGTGCGCCCAAAAAGACCAGGATCCATGTGCAAGTGGACTTGAAAAAACTTGTACCCTTTCCTTACCTTAATGACATTTAGTGTGTTTTTTCTTAATCTCTTTATTTAATATTCATTTGTATATATGAACAGACTTGTTTTATCATTTCACAAATCGGTCTTCAATTAAGGTCTGAATGGGAAAGGGGAATAACTATCTACAATTAATGATGTTCAATAACTGAATTGAAACAAAAAAATCAAATATGAAGACTTCAACTTGAAATAAAATAGGAACATATAACTTTTAAAGAAACAGTTATGTTGTTAATTTTAAAATGCTTGTAGAAGTCACGGATGATATCATACATGTGTCATACACGACACCATAAGAATGAGAATGAAAAGACCTTTCGAATGATATAAGGTATGTACCTATTCGATGGGAAAATCCTAGTTGTATGCAACTGTATGCAAGCAGACAAATGTTAGATTTTTAAATTCACTAAGTTTTTAGCCCATTCTTTAAAGACATGTAGCTCTCTAGTTATATGTCATAAATGTGTCATACAATACAACATTAGAATCAGCATGAAAAGAGCATTCGAATGATATATTGTATGTACCCATTTGATGAATAAATCCTAGTTGTATGCATCTGTTTGCATCTGTATGCAACTTGAAAAATTCCAAGTTTCTTCACATAAATGACTAAGTTTACAAATTTTGAAAGTTAAAGTTTTACAACTAAAAATGACCATAATATACAAACCTCTACACTTGACCTTGACCTTAGACCTGACCTTGACCTTTGACTTTCCTTCACTTCATACACGGCGGGGCGGGCCTCAAAATACCTCGGGCGCTTCGCGCACTCGAAAATTTATTTACCTATGGGTTCCGGGTGCCATAGATACTCTTCTTGCTTCCCTAACCCTAACCTTAACCCTAACCCAGCCCTAACCCCAACCCTAACCCTAACCTTGACCCTAACCTTAACCCTAACCCTAACCTTAACCCTAACCTTAACCCTAACCCCAACCCTTAACCCTAACCCTAGTATTTTAATTTGATTATTTGAATTTTGGCGCGAAATTCGAATTTTCGAAATTTAGCGCTTAATTCAAATTTTGATGTTCTATTCAAATCACACGTTTTATATCTTCAAACATGAATCATTGTATGACTATTAATAATAACATGTATATCAAAATAATATATCAGTCTATTAGTTCATATTACTTTGAATTCACTCTACTGTTTACATGTAGAAATCTTTCAACACATATGATGGCACTTCCATTTCTAAGGTTAAAAATAAACCAGCTATTCCAATTCTTGTTTGAGTTATCAATTTTGTTTAACTGTACTAATGCGATGATGTGATGTCATAAGGTCTTTGTTCATAGTTGCTTTGTCAATTTCATATATAAAGAACTTGCACACATCAGATCTTCACTCATTTTTGAATTATTCAGTGTCCATAGCAGACGTCGTTCTTCGTTCCTCCGTTCTCCGGTTCATATTACAATTCTGAAGTGAGTTTCATTGTCATGTTGTGCTACTTTATAGGATATTAGGGAGTAGGAACATTATTAAGTTCTTATAACCAAATGGCTTTAAATATAGAAGCTTGGGTTTTAGGATAGGAACACTTTATGTTATATTATTAACCATGTTTTTTTAATTTTTCATCCTATATTAAGTTATTGAGCGAGAGACATGAATATATCAGTTTAAATGTAAGTGTATTTGAATCAAAAAGATTTTCACAGTTTGTAAATAAATTAAAGATACCCAAATAAAGCCTTCATCCATTTAAATATTCAGTCTGTCATCTGCTAACAGATGTATAAAATTCAAGCTTGTTTAATTAAACAAATTGAGGATTGGTTGAAATTTTCGGAATTTCACTTTCATTCTATTATATTAATTTCGAAATTAAATAATAGTAAATCAGCTGTTTCCAAATTTCAACTCTTCTTATGAGCAAACCCTTTTCGAATAAATATCTAATTTTCGACTTTCGTTAACAATTTCAACTTCAAATTTTATTTCTTTCTCAGATTTCTCCAATATGAAAGTAGCACTTAATAGAGCTTTGTTGATGGTATATAAATGAGTTCTCGTTTAACAAGAGATTAAATCATAATCAAATTTTCTTTCCTATATAGAAATGGTCCGACATGAAAGTATTGCGCGACAACGGCTGATCTTTCACTACTGTGAAACATGCCGACTGCCTGTTCGGCGTGCGAGCGGGGGTGGTCACAAAGACTGCACATTCAAAGAGGATTTCACGTACCTCCATTGTTTAACCTGCAAGACATACGAGTGGAGCAACGACAAGGTAAACAGCGACTCAGCAAAGGCCTTTATTGCCAAACACACACCCTGTGCCCAACAGAATGGCCGGAAAGGCATCAACCTTACCTCCAAGGCAGAGAAAAAGAAATTGGAGAGGCTATTTGCCAAGGAAAGGCCGACTGAAGGCGTGCTCTCACAGGTGGACGAGCCTGAGGCAAAGAAAGCCTCCAAGTCCCGAGTACCTAAGAAAGTCCCCAAGTCTCGAGAATTTATTGATGAGACTTTGAGTGATTTAGAGGTAAGTGCAGTCAATTCTATATGCTAACTTGAACGGACAACTGGCTCACAGTTGACAAAAAGTATTACTTCCTTTAGTCTAAAATAAACTTGTTGTTTACACATTTCAGGACATGGTGATGCCCCCACCGAAGAAAGCCAAGGTGTTGGTGCAGAAGAAACTCGTCGTTACAGATGTAAGATTCTATTTACTCAGGTTAGTAATCGTGTGCATAAATTAAATCAATATTTCATAAATATTTCAGTGTGAGGTGCCTCGACCGCCGAAAGTCAGTTTCGAAGACAATAATGCGGTGGAAAACTTGCGAAAGGTACGAAATTAATTTGCTTGTTACTTCTTAATGTGAAATTGAACATGAAGTTCTATTTTCAGCTGTTTCTAAGTGTCCAAAGGTATCCTTCTGTACCTCGGTTGAATTCGCCGGAAAAGAAAACCATCTCAAGTCCTGTAAGTGTGATTTTCATGGTCTACGATTCGATATCAGACAACAATACCTGGAAAAAACTGTACATGTATATAGTCTATGTCTATATTAATTCTCATTAATATCTATTTAGTTATAAAAACATTATCACATTTTCGCTGCAGGCTGTACGATCTTTGTCCCTTAAGAGACATCAGCGGAGTTTTCTGTCTACGCCGGCGACCACCACATCAATAGAGGATAACGAGGAGAGGCCCTACTTCATTCATGAGTCATCGGGCGATTCATCAATGTCCGATGATTCCTCGTCATCTGATGACGTCTCCACCACGTCGTCCCCAACATCCTCATCCGATGACGATAATTCGGTTGCAAATGTAAGTATAATGCTTAGATGACTGCATGAGCAGAGAACTTTTCCATTGTAATTTAGAAACCCACTTGAGTATAAATTTATTAATCTGCAATAGATCAATTTATCTTCTAGAATGATTCGATGGTTCTTTCGGAGGATGAAGGTGGATCCAATCGAAGGACAATCGAGCTGAAGGTATGTGAAATTCACATTTGGAGTTAATAAATGTCAACAAGTTAATTTTAATTTCTGTAATTGAATTTACGTAGTGTTAATTTCTATTTTGATAAATGTTAACAATTGCAAATAGTTCATAAACAATTGTTTCTTTTCTATTACAGGGCTCCGTGATGCATGCATCACAGGAGGTCTCCTTCAGCAACATCCGGGCATCCCCGAGCTGGAGTGTCCGCCTGCCGTCCCCAATGATCTGCTTGGTTCCATCATCCCCTGCACGTCTTCCCTCGCCGGTATCTCCTCCGAACCCATTACCGACGCCAGGTGCAGCTCCTTCCTCCCCGGTACTACTTCCCACAACACCTCCCCCAGTTGCAGCTCTCCCAACGTCGGATGTGACGGCTCCTCTCCCAGTGCGGGATAATATCGTCGACTTGGATGCAACCTCGACAGAAGAGGATATGCAGACCAAGTTGCGTCTCTGCCAGGAGCGCCTACAGCAGGCAGAGGAGGGGGCGAAGAAAATGAAGGGGGAGAACAGAGGCTTAATTGATTCTGTGAGGAACCTAACACAAAGCAATCTCCTGTTTGCCTCCCAGGTTTCAAATAGCCGTATTCATGAAAAGGAAACTTTAATTCACATTGAGTATATGAACAATGGAATAAGAAAAGTGAGACTGACTTACATGAACAATTTCAGCGTCTGCGCAAAAGGATGCAGTCATTTGAAGCTGAATCACAGCGGAATTGTAAAGTGTGCCAAACTTTAACTTTAACTTTTATCTTTCTTCATTTAGGAAAAAGAAATTATCAAACATTTTATGTTTTCTCTTTGCATCAGATGGTAACATAAGCTATTGGTTAGTGATAACGTTGACGTCATAGGATGATAGATGTATATAAGGGCTTGCTAATTTCAATCCTCATCAATAATCGTGGTTGTCTGTACCAAGTGTGGAAAAGTAATTACTCTCATGGGCAATTTGCAACGTCATGAAAAATTTTGTAAGTTGGGAAAAACGTATCAATGTAGCAAGTGTCCATATAAGACGAATAGGATGGATAATCTTAAGAGACATAAACTTGTATGCAATAATAAACCGAATGATAGCATAACAGAGTCAAATTCAAATAATCAAAATAGATCTACTTCTAAGCCGACAACCAGCGCTTCAACTAACATACAAAACTTTATGCAATACTGCTCTCGGTGTGGCAAAACGTATAACTCTATAAGTAGATTTCGACAGCATATGAATGTACATAATACAAATAGTGAGATGAATATGCATAATAACTATGGAACTGTTAGTCTCAGCGAAAGCGCACTCAATGGCCATGCACGTGTATATGATATCACGCCAGCAACACCTACTTTGGACATAACATCATTCTTAGAAAGCATGCGTTCCATGTTAGGGAATTTAGTGTCTGACTTACTAAGGAGGTATCAATTGCGCGGTCGTCTGATTGCACAAATTCGTTATGTCCGTTCTAATCCTCAAGAAGAAGAAACTTTTCTCGCACACTTTACCTCATCCTCTTCAAATTATATTTATGACTATGATGCTTGGTTTCAGGATCATCTAAATAGTCTAATAAATCATATTGAAGCCTTCACAAAAAAAGGTAGCAATTGGATTATAGATGATGTACAAAATATAGAGTTCAATGTAATAACAAGTCCAATACTGTCAGGTGGACAATCATTTCCTCTACCAAAGAAGTTAAAAAACTCTGGAGCTGTCATTAACGTTAATTCAAATGCAAATGATTGCTTCCTATATGCCGTTTTATCAATATTGCATTATAATGAAGTGCCTTATTCAAGGAATGAAGTAAAATCATATAGTAAGTGGACATCTGAGCTAAATATGGAAGGTATTTCTACACCGGTATCAATCAAAGACATTTCAAAATTTGAGAAAAATAATAATATTAAAATCAACATTCACTTTTATGAAAATGGGCTCAAAGGTGTTCGTTACAATAGTAACTTTACTGGTAGGCAAACGGTTAATATTTTGCTAATTCTAAACAATGGAGCAGCACACTATTGTGGAATTCCAAAGCTGTCAAGATTGTATAGGAGAACTTAAAAAGACATAAATACTTCTGCGAAAGATGCACTCAGTCATTCACATATAAGACAACACTAGAACGACACTTCCAGTTTTGCATTCGAGGAAAAGCACAAATAGAAAAAATGCCGACAGATCTAAAAGTGCTAACAAGTAGCATGGGATATCAACTGTGTCCTCTTTTAGTAATTTATGCAGATATAGAGTGCTACATTGATAATAAAATACATAAACCTGCGGCCATTGGAGCTTATCATGTCTGGCATAATGCCCTTCAATCAAAATTTGAAAACAAGTATTACCTCTTTGAGGGAGAAAATTAAATAATTAGTTTCTTGCACCACTTAGAAACTGTAGCCCAAGACTTATATGACAACCAATGTGCAACAACTAGGCACCCAATGACATTGTCAGCTGATGAAAAAGCAAGCCATGAGAATGCAGAATGTTGCAACAAATGTAAATCGAAATTCAGTGATGAAGTCATAAAAGTTCGTGATCATGATCATATCACCGGACGATATAGGCAAACATTATGTAGGAAATGCAATCTCCGGTTAAGACTTAACAGACGGGAGCTCCCCATATTTTTCCACAATTTTAAAAATTATGATAGTCACATCGTTTGCTATAAAGCGATTGGAAGAATGAAATCTTGGAAATTAGATGTTGTAGCAGCAACTGCTGAAAAATATATAACTTTATTCGCTAGTGTCCCTGTAAATGAATACAAAGGGAAGACAGTATACTTTAAAGTAAAATTCTTAGACTCATATCAATTTCTTAGTGCATCCTTGAGTGAATTAGCCAAGGGCTTGCAAACGTATGAGCATGTAGAGACATTAAGGGTAGAATTTCCACAATTAAGTGATAATGTTTTATATCAGAAGGGAGTGTTTCCATATTCATACTTCAAAAACTTAAACACGTTGACGGAAGACTGTCTGCCACCACAGGTAGAATTTTATAATGACCTTAGTCGTGAGCACTGTTCTGATAATGAATATGAACACGCTAACAAGGCATGGATTGAATTTAATTGTAACACATTTGGTGATTACATGCTGGCATATCTGAAGTTAGATGTTTTATTGTTGGCAGACATATTTGAGGCGTTTAGAGCATTGAGTCAAGGTGAGGATGAAGTCGACCCTGTACATTTTGTAAGTCTGCCACATCTTAGCTTTACCTCAGCACTAAATTTCTCTTGAAATGATCCCCCACACTACATACAAGATGAAAATATGTACAATCTATTTGAACGAGGAATTAGAGGGGGTATGACTTTCACCAACATTCACCGAGCGCGTGCACGCATTGAAGAATTAGGAAATAATACACATGAAAGTCGACATTTGACCTACTTAGATGTTAATAACCTTTACCGTTCTTCACTCAGTAGGAATCTACCCCACTCAAATTTCAAATGGTTGAATGAAAGTGAATTAGATAACTTTTTAAATGAAGAAAATGTACAAAATATAGATGATGATGGTGAAATCGGCTACATTTTCGATTTAGATTTAGAGTATCCTGCAGCCATTCATGTTGACACTGCGGATTTCCCATCAGCTCCAGAAATGTAGATGATTGAAAAGATAATGTTTTCACACTGTATGAAAAATTTATATGAAAAATTGAGGCCAAATACACATTTTTCTTCTATCAAGAGACTTCTGCTCCATCAATTTGATAGGGAAAATTATGTAGTCCACTACTCAATTTTAAAATTTTACTTGACCATGGGCATGAGAATCAAGAAGATTCATAGTGGCATAAAATTCACACAAAAGCCTTGGTTAAAAACATACATTGATATGAACTCTCAAAAGAGGGCTCAATCAAGCACTGACTTCGAAAAGTCATTCTACAAATTGAAAAATAATTCTTTATATGGTAAAACAATGGAAAATGTAAGGAGAAGGAAAAAATTTAAACTAGTCAACAATGAGAAACAACTACTGAAATTGTCAAATCATCCTCTCTATGTTCAACACAAAATATTTGATGAAGATCTGGTTGGTATGGAAATGTACAAACCTTCAATAGTTTTAAATAAATTAATATATGTTGGTCAAGCAGTACTTGACTATAGTAAGTTGGGAATGTATCAATTATATTACAATGATCTAAAAGGGTGTCCACTGATAAATAGAACGCGGCTTTGTGGAGGTGATACCGACAGTTTCTTCCTATGTTTATACACATCACCATCTGTCCGTCTGGAAGATATACTTCTATGCTTCGGTGAAAAGTTTGACTCCTCAAACTATGACAGTCATCACCGACTATACTCAACTACAAACAAAGCTAGATTAGGTTGTTTTAAGGATGAGTGTGCTGGAAAGTTGCTTGAGGAAATGATCCTACTAAAACCGAAAATGTATTCAATGAAATATCTAGACTCTACGAATCATGGCATCAAGCGTGCAAAAGGAATTCAGAGAGCAGCAGTTAAAAAATTGAAACATAATGACTATAGGAGTGTCTATTATAGTGAGAATGATACAACTGAAGATATGACAATTATAAATTCAAAGAATCACATAGTTAGCACAAAATCATTTAGGAAGCGAGGTCTTTCACTTTGGGAGGATAAGCGCTGTTGGCTGGATAAAAATTTGTCATTACCATGTGGACACTACAGCCTAGGTCTTCCCCCACCGTCGAAGAGAAGAGATGCCTTCCTGTCACAGGTGATGTAGAATAAGTCTAAGTAAAAACAATACAATATTCCACTTGTAATAGATCTTGCGATTGCTGCATCTTCCGACATGTAGCAACACTTACTAATACATAAGTAGTCTTACTAAAATTAAAATTTCTACATCTTTCCGATATGTAGAAATGATTACTAATAAATAGGTAGTCGTAATGTGAATGAATATGTGAAAAATTTGTACTCAACATCATTCCGATATGTTGAGCTAATAATATAACAAACTTTAGGCAAACATTAAACTCAAATTTGAAACATAGCTTTCGGAACATGCCTCATTACATAAGAACATGGAAACTTAGTGACGTCCAAAACGTTCACATAACAAATTCTAAAAGAATAGCATTTCGTCATTCAATAGCGAATAGTGTTCGAAAGCATCGTGGCGTTTGCATTAGTATTGACTCATTGCCTTCACTGAAAGACTTCACTGATCTCATTGGCAACCATAAGACTCGGATCGAGATTCCTCTCGATGACAAGGTATGGATAAAGTGTGATTCAACAGTCAAACTATACGTCCGCTCACCAAAACGGGAAGATGTTGAATATCGATTTTTTCGTTTCAGTGACGTCACATGGGAAACCTTTACAAGGGAGATACTACCACAGATAAAGTCATTCATTAAAGATGGAGGACATCAAACGGTTGGAAGTTGTAAATCGGATGTTAACTACAAAAGCAAACTCAAAACTCAATCTACAAGAGATCGAGAGAAATATTCCCAACCGAAAACAATGGTTACTGATAAAACGCAAATTGAAGCCGACAACGAGCTTACATCTTGGAAGACCCTCAATGTTAACATGGAGGATTCAGGGGAAGGATAAATCTCTCACTATCCTATACTTTCCAAATGGAACAATTCAATGTATTGGAAGGGTCATGGAAGGTGATCTCTCATATCTACACTTTACTTTGGAACATTTACTTGGTGATTCATTACCTGATTGGAAAGTGAAGACAATGACCGTGTTATGTGAATTGCACTATCAATATGACTTCCGTAAAGTTACATCATCACATAATCTAACTTATGAAGTGGAGTTATTTCCTGCAGCTCAATTGACTACCTGGCATCCATATCATGTTCATGTGTTCCATAATGGAAATATTGTGATAACCAGCATTAAAGACATAAGTGAAATGCCTCCCATCATATGTGACTTGAAAAAATGTTTCATGAAAACCAAATTGTAGATTTTGTATATATGTGAATAGATAATGAAATATGAACATGTTTTTGTATATATGTGAATAGATAATGAAATATGAGCATGTTTTTGTTTTCCTTATAAACCCCTGTTTTGGAAAAAAGAGAGCAAGTTAATGATACAACATAAAACTTTATTTCAAAACTGTTTCGACATATTTAGTAAGAATTACATCATTTTTATCACAGTCCTTTGAAAATAGTTCCAAAGCTTTTTTACTGTTATTTTTCAATGGTCTCTCGTTGAAAAAATAGAGTACATAGCCACCGCACATTAGAGATGTATTACTTTGAAGTGGGAACGATGTCACTTTCCTAACAGTCCAGGAGAACTTGTTCATCCATAATGCGATATCATGTAAATGAGGTTGATTAAGAGAGTCAAAATATTCGGCCACTTTATAACGATTGATGTATACAGCAATCCAATGTTTTCCGGGAAGATTGTTGGTATCCGTATTGATGATAAGCGAACAAGGATAGAAAAGAATTGAATCAGGTAAATTATCTCTAGAAAAGACATTGAGAAATATTGTCTTGGAGTAGGGATGAGCTTTCCTCATTTTCCTCAAGATTTCTATGTTGCTTAAGTTACTCATCTCTGATAGCTGACAGTCACGTCTCTCATTCTTGTTATCTCAACTTTGCTATCATAGATAGTGTAAATGAGACAAGTAATTGTCTTCTTCAAAGGTGACTCAAATGATACCTCCAGTCGTAGATTTCCAGGCTTTGTAACTCCTACGCTTTCACCACCTAGATCTGCATCTGCTGTGAGGTTGTACATAATGAAGAAGTAGCCATTCTTGTACATATCCATTGTAATTCCATTTGAATCATCTGTGTTAAACATGTTGAGGGCGGTGAAAGTAGAACCATATTCACGTGCGAATTTGCCATCTTTGAAATTAGGCTCATATGATTTGCAAGATACAAATTTCCCATCCTGGTAGAGTGCTAGTTTGCTAACATTAAAGTGTTGGAAATTGAATGGATTCTTTTCAAAAGCACCAATGAATGCCTCATTTTCCACAAATGTGATATACACCGCCTTTGGCATTGCAGTGGGAAAAAGATTTGGGTAGGCATGTGAGGATGATCCCGCACCAATTGTGAAGTTTGTCAACACACTGTGATTAACTGGATATATTGCATTGTTTTTCCTCAATCCTGTCGCATGCTCGTTGATGACTGACGGGCTCATTGTTACTCGCCTTACATTGAGCACGGCATTACTTATGTTGACTTGATAGTTTGTAGCTCCAAAAGTCATTAACGCGAACTCAGGATTTGCACGAATAAATTTTATTTGCATTTTAGCCTGCGATAGCAGATATCTAGATTGACGAAGAAAATCAAGATAGACAGGTCCTTTCAAGTATAATTCCTTTGAATCCGCTGTTAAATCCATTCGTCTTTTCAACCCTGTATTTGAGACATCATCAAATTTCCCTTGCTGATCATCATACCACCCAGAAACTTGTAACTGTGACTGTTTAGCTTGCTTTTGAAATTGCGTCATTGTATGTATATATGCTCCATATGGATATGCTCGATCCCCTCCTTCAATCTGTTTGTCATTCAATATTAGATACACATCTGAGAACAGACCGGCAATAGGAAGATTTGCCAATCCCACTTTATCCTTGGATGAATCAATATTTGTGCCATCAGTCTTCTTAATGTGTATACACAACTCTAAATCAATGGATTGACAGTCAATATAATCTTGAGGATTGGCAGGTATATCAAACTGAATAGGCTGTTGGTTACCATCGATGTTTGTTGTGGGGACTATGTCTACAATTGTTGAGGAGATGATGTCTGTCTGATGAGGGGGAGAATCGAAGAAACACAAAGCCGAATTGATACTCTGCATCGTATTAGCTCTACAAATATGTTGTCTTCCTTCGTTTTGACTTGTTTCTAGTCGCTGTGGAATTTCGTTTGCGCTTTCTTGTTTTCACTCGACGTCTAGATTTAGAACGTGCTGCTCTAGTCGGCTTTTTACTTTTTCTGCGTCCTTGCTTAGTAACTCGACCGGATCCAACTTGTCTTGACTTCCTACGCTTCTTCCGAACTGTACGTCACGTCTTTGTTAAATCATCTAATGCGTCTATGGCAGATTGCTGCGCGCGCATTTTCATGGATTCACCGATATTCTCACCTTGAAGCGCATCAGCTGCAACATTTGCACAAAAATCTAAAGCCCTGCTTCCAACACGCTTCATGATTGGTACGCCATACTTTTTGAGTGTTGGAAGAACCATACGTCTTAGTGCACCAAATATGCCTCCTCCAAATTGTCGTGTACCTCCAACAAACACGGGATAACCGCTCTGATATGATGGTCTACTGTAAATGCCTGTCATTATGACTATTGAATAACTATGGAAGTCACAATAGCGTAAAGCCTTATTCTCGTGACCTGATATGTGGGGTCAAAACAGTAACACCACCACAGAACGGCACTACTTCTCCTGCGTCATCATGAATTGATATGTCAATTCTATTGGTGCAATTTCGACTGATTGGTAGATACATTGTGTTAAAAAATTCTCGATTGATTAGTTGCTTCCTTACGGATGAGAGAGGAAATGTGCGCAGAAGTGGGGCCTCAATGTCGCCAACACTTGTATATTCAATAATGTTACAATAGACGTATAAGTTACTTATATCACGCTCTAGTGATGGGGCTGTATCGCCCATTGATGTTCCTTCATAAATAGTTGATTTTGAGAATCCCAATGTGGTCGTTAACACGCTATCCAGCTTGATAAGAGAGTTCTTTCCTACCTTTAGAATCATGCGTTTCTTATGTGGATCATAAGAAAAGTGATATTCATCTGCGTCGAGGTAATCCACACCAAACTCATTTAACTTTGTACACAATTCAGATGGCGTTTTTAAGCTTTCAATGTTCAAATTAACTCTTTTTACAAGTTCACTGGAAGTAGACAAATCATCACCCAATATGTCTTCGTTGAAAAAGTGGATGTCCCATGAAGCATTTGTTGATGCTTTGAGTTTAGAAGAGGACAATTGAACCTTGAATGTATCATTTAACTCTGTCAACCAAGGTGCGCTTTCAAGGCCCTTAAACATCCCAATCATTTCAGATCCGAATTTAATAACAGCGGACCTAGACTTTTCCAATGGTGTCTTCAACAGTAAATAAAGTTACTTTCTCTTTCTTATATTCACAAGTCATTAACGTTTCTGGCACTGATCCTTGAAACTTTCTTGCGAAGTCTTCAACACTTCTAATGACCTCAAATTGATTTTTTACTCTGATGCTCCTTTTTTGTAATGCATACAATGGCACAATTCTACATTGAAAATTAGTGACTTTTCTCTCCGAATTCCACCCACGTCCATTGTACCAATACCTTGATGAGAAAGTTGTTCTGGAATACCCAAAAGTATGACTCAAATCCTTACCTAATACAAGAAGAACATGCTTCCCTTCCTTCATCAATTTTGTTGACCCCTTTATGACTGGTTTGTAGAATTTATTCAAAGTCAGCTTGAAGAGATCATTTATTCGTTGAAACATTCTACCGATTTCCTTTTCTGTATCTTGCAAGCTCATTGTGGGAACCTTAGAATCAAAAGTTGACGTTGCAAATGCCTTTTGAATTTTAATCATGTTTTGGACAGATGGTAAAGATGTTGAAAAAGGATGTAAATTTAGATGATGAAAAGCCCATGTACCATGTAGACTATTGTGAAATATGCGAAAACAATCATCCTTCTCTCGCACTTCTTTATGTAATTCAAAATAGTTGTTCTTTAGCAAACTGATATCGTTGTAATAAGTAATTTCAGTTAGAGCAACTTCATGGGGTCCATGCAGAGTAATTGGATTAGCGAATTCAACGGAGCATAGAGATGGTTTGTTACTTGGGAATATCTTGGGGTTGTTATTGCTTGGAAGAATGATGTTGAAGCTAGTAGACATGTTAAACTCATATATGGAAGAAGTCACATGCTATATTAGCTTAAAAGTTACGAGTGTCTCCCACCTCCACATTTTGTAGATCCTGGTGCGTTATCCAGCTATTGAATGAATCAGGATATCCTTTCCATTTAACTAGATATTTGCTTTTATTGCCATGACCTATCTTCCTAATTAATTTGTCAATCATATACACCTCTTCACATCTGTCTACTACTTGCAATTCATAAGAGTAAAATTTTCCTTCAATTGGATTGCCATGGTAATCTATTAATTTATACATGGTGGGTCTAAATTTTGTATTTACTTCAGCTACAAAAAACTCTTCTTCAGTCCAATTAGGTAGATAGCCCTTCTCAAATGTAGACTTTACCTTTGAAATCCGAACTCTATCACCAACATTAGTTTTCCTTTCATTGGAGATGCTTTTCGCTTTCTTATCATACAATCGAATCCATACATCCATCGCATTATCTGGGGTAACATCAACTGGTTTCATCTTAATGATTCGATGGTAGCTTTCATTGTAATTCTTAACAAATTTCTGCAGCTCACCTACCCAAACATGTGTATTTTTTGCAGTGAAATAGCGCCATATTTTTGTCTTCAGTGTTCGATTGAACCTCTCAACCATGGCAGCTTTATAAGCACTTTTGACACTAAACAATTCCACATTATGACTTTTAAGGAGACTTCGAACATGAGAGTTTTCGAATTCCTTCCCTTGATCGGTCTGTATTCTTTGCGGAACACGCCCCTCATCGAAAATGCTCTGAAAAGCCGCTTCAACTTCTGGTCCTCGTTTAGATTTCAGCGCACGTGCCCAAGCATAGCGAGATAAAATATCTATTACGGTTAAGATGTATTTATAGCCATCATTGTACTGTGATATCTGTTTTCCATGTCAGCCAGTTCCACTTGCCATTGACTATCTATATTGTTAACAACATATTTTCTCGTTGGAAACCGCTTTCTCGAATTTTTGTGAAGAGCGTTAGTCGGTTGACTCCTTAACCACTTCTTGACTTTCTCTATTCCCACACCTGCTGCACGGGCTAGAACCTCCGGACGACTGAAACTTGCGGGGTGATTTAAGTCGTAATAAATCTTTCTGAGTTTCACTGCTGTACTCATCGTCTTTGTTCTGATTTGCACGCGTATTACTCGTACAGCAACTGCTGACACAATTGATATCAACCTCTATGCCCTCTTCTGCTTTACCTTCGAGCGCAGATTTCAAACAGAAGCAAAATTTTTGTAACGACATGATATGAGAGAAGCAAGGCTTAATTCATATTTGCTTAATATTTACTATACTCCTTTCCAACACGCATCAAGCGTCTAGTAGCTCTTTTTGGTTGAAGATCATCTGGATCATAAAGCTCTCGCTTGACCGCCATCGTGGGTGTTTTACTTTTTAATTCATCTTGTAAGTGACCCTTATCCAACTCATTCACAGTCGGTCCTCCAATAATATTGTGAGGTACATTTTGATCAGATAAATTTTTCTAAAAATATGTCCACCCTTGTGGTGCACCTAGTTTTCGCCTTACATCTCTGACAGCATATTGTAGAAGGTCATCTATGTGACTATTTCTAATAACATCACCAGTTGTTTCATCTATTATCTCCCCTCTCTCATTGAACTTCACATGTGGATCAATGAAGTCAAATAATCGCTCAGCGCGCACACGATATGGTCGAGGTGTTGACAAGGTTATAAATCGTCGCAACTTGTCACGAATCTGTCGCCTCTCATCAATGTTTTCAGCTGCTAACTGCATTCGTCGATAGGGATCCTTAATCTTCTGAATTTCCATATCCTTTTGTGTTGGTTCCTTAAGTTGATTCGTAATAGGTTGATCTATATTTTTGACTTCCTGTGCACTTTGTAATGTAGTCAATTGTACATACTCCTCTTGAGGAATGACTACCATCTTTGAATACGACATGTTTGAAAATAATAAGCCAACAAAGTACATTGCTTAAAACTAACTGTGAACCGAGAAAACTGTCATTGGTTCAGCGGAATTAGGTATGATATTTGTTCGAAATCGAAGTCGTTCCGGACATTCTTGGGTTAGATCAATAAATAGATAGCCATGTGGTTTCTTTGTTACATCTTCATATATTTTTGAAAGTACTTTAGGTTGTTGAGGTAATATCTGTCTACTGAGATGATGTATCTGACTGCCATCTCTTGGATTTTTAAATATTGCCAAATAATGTGTATTGAAACTTCTAGTTCTTTGCTCTTTCCCTCCATCGAAGATGTTTTGGGTGATGTAGATAATAAGAGCTTCCCTATGATGTGCAGTTTGAATGAACATTTCAGTTACATCCTTTGAAGATTTGCTTTCACGTAATAGATCATCTAATAGTAGTAAGTCACCTGCTTTGATATCCTCAGTTGATGGCAACCCTTGCTTCACCTCATAACCTTTCTGGCGAAGTGCAGAATGTAGTTGTGGTTGAAATATTCCATAATACCATTTGACTCTCTTAATTTCCTTGTTAAACATTTCATTTCTAAATTGTAGTAATTGAGTTACAAAAGTAGTTTTACCGGACTGACTTGGTCCGGCGACACACATTGTGCGATCAGTGAATAGACGAAAATCTGTCATCCTATAATTCCATTAACATTAAACTCATCATCCCGCTAATTTTGCTTAGAACAACAAAACAGACACATGTTCCAGATCACGTTTATTTACATTCAGAATAGTAACTTTCAAGTTACATTTACAAATTAAAACATTTGTGTTTCCTCATCACAATTAGGATTATAGAAAGTTTTCAAGTCAGCATCTTGGCGCTTCAACTTCAATTTAGGATTACCATCTTTAGATTTCCGCCCTCGCTTTTTGCTCTCTTCCTTCCCATCACTTGAAGCAGTCTTATCAATGTTAATTAAACATTTATCAATTGGTAGTGGTTCATAGACTAGTTGAAGAACCTTCATTTGTAAAGATGCGACTTTACCAGTCGAACCATGTGAGCCAATATAAAGTCCGGTAACGTGCACTAAGCCCATATAGCGGCCCCGTTTGAGATCCTCACATTCCATCGCGTTTGTAAAGAGATCGAATGCTTCAAAATGATCAGATAGTTTTAAAAACAGTGTATCGAATTCCGGCAATTCCTTATAACCAACTCCTTCATCTAATGCCTTTCTCCAATGAGTGGGAGCACTTTCAGGCAGCTCAACACATTCTTTCGCGAAAGAGTCAATAGTTTTAAGAATCACCTGTTGCCATTTTGGAAAAGTCACTCGCATTTGTCTCATATTGCTATACCCTGATGTAGACATACTATTACTGTGGAAGAATGGAACTTGAGGATAAAAGCCATCATCACCATAATTCAAGGTTTGAAAGTAGAATGTATTTCCAATCCCTTGCACCTTTCGTGTCGGACGAAGCTTCAAGAGATCTTGCTCAAAAGCGTCACCTTCCTCTGTGATTGTATACATTTTCTGAGTCATGTTTCAACAAGTACTAATTCGGAGCTTTCAACCAGCGCAAATGAATTGTCACTTGAAAGTGATAAAATATCATTAAAGCGTCTTCCTTATATACACCTATATATGACTCATCAATCAAAGTGATGACGTGTCACTTTATGATTCGTTAACCCTATATTAACATTGCAGCAGTTGCTGCAATCCTTCCAAGCGGACTTTTGATTGCACCATTAATACTGTTTCTAATATCATTTAACATACTTAGAAACCCACCACCACCGCACTGATTTAAGTTTCGTCTTTTCTTATCACTGCTCATTGGATTTGAAAACTTTTTTATGCTATTCAAAGAGTCAGCATTCAATAGAGGCTTGTAAATAGGTAGACATTTGTGTATTGCAAAAGCTAAATCACGAATGAAATCATCACTTGAATTTTGAATCAATTTACACTTCTTCTTATTATCATGTATCCTGTTTAACTTTCGCAGCGCCGTTTTAAACTGACTTGAAGGTTTGAAGGAGCGTTTCGATTGACGAGAAGATGCCTTCCGTTTTACAGACATTTTTATTCTAATATGGAAATAGATAATACAATTACAATTTTTGCTTAGTACTTACAACATTACATACAAAAGTTTACAAGCATTCACACAGAGTTTGTTGCTGGTACTTATAAAATTACACAAAACACTTAACAAGTTGTAGAGGGAAACTGATACACACTCACATCGGCTAGAGTCTGATTTGTAGCAGTTATGAGCTGCTCAATGTCTTTCATTAGATGTTTTGAAATTGGACAGCACATACAGCAGGGCTTTGAATGGAAAGTCTTTAAAATATTGGCATAGTATGCCCGCAAACTGATTACCTCAGAATGTCCTTGAGCAGCCACATTGATGCTTACTGATGGCGGTCCACTGAATAAGTCCAATTTACATTTGTCACCCTTCTCTTCAAAGTAGCTGGAGGTGATAATGTCATGGAGACATGTGTTGTGTTTCCGTTGGATACTGCTGCACCAACAGCGAGAGTATTCCGGTACAATCTCAGTTTGAGGTAGTGGGCGAAATATTTCATTGAGCCAAAATCTTGCAACTCGTGTAAGAGCGTTGTTGATGACTCTCATTAACATTCTCTGCACCACAACGTCCTCTCCGCAGCGGAAATACTTCACTATTTCCTCCATCAGATCCACCAAATCCGCTTTATAGCCAGTTATATTTACGGCAGAGTAGAATATATTGCCGGTGAAGAGTTGACTTGGGTAGATTATTGAAATGGGAATGTTGGTAGTGAACGACATGCTGATTGACATTGTATTAGCCTCAAATTATGCTTGAAATAGAACGGTACAATGTCCTCCTTATATAGAAAAGCCACACAAAAACACAATAGTGACCAATCACAGACGTGCATGATGACTCATCATGCACGATATACAGTGACTGTTGAAAATATTTCTTGATCACAAAGGGGACAGGATGAAGTTTCAAAGGGTACATAACATGTAGAACACATAACGCTATGAGAACATAGTAAAAAGAGAAGGGATCGTTCCTGTTTAAAACATTTAACGCAGTTCCGTTCACATAATAATTTAAATGTCTCTTCTTCAAATTTCCTTTTGTAGTCACTTTTATTGGGAGAACTTTTTATTAAAACACTGTCAGATGTCTCCTTCTTTCCATATCGTTCCAATTTGATCCTCCTAATTTCACTATCATTGTATTCAATCATTGTATTCAATCGTTGTATTCATTGTGTAGCATGGAGAAATCCTCTATCCACCTACGATCCAAATTGTGATTCATAGCATGCTCATCTAGATCCATTAGTCGATCAACTAAATCACCAGCGTTGATATTTTCACTGAGATTTGTTACAGTTTCTATAGCTTTGAACGAATATCCAAGGTCTCTTGCGACAACCCAGGACGTTGGGATACTAGTCATCATTATGTATGTCATCAAACAACTATCTCATATTTATAGCATAGTTTGTCTACATAAAAGGAAAATCAATGTGTCATCTTGATTACAATGGTTGCAATAGTCACAATAGTCGCAATTGAGCAAACCCATTCAAAATCAAACAACGGACGTCTATCGGTACGTACCCAAGTACTCAGAACCAAGTCATACAAGTTCGCTCATAGACGTTCCGAAACACAGTGTACTCAACCGAGTGTACCAAACACATGTACCTATCCAGTAAAACAGAAATCATACATGTTCCTATTCATAACACTGAATTATACATGTACCTATCCATGTACCTATCCCACATGTAGTAGGGCACAGTTTCACTACTAAAGCAGTTTTGGATAAATAAATTCAAAGATAAACGGACATGAGCAAACATTAGATATTTATCAGTTTTCAGCAAGTCGTCATCACCCACTCCCAGTAAATATATGAAAAATCGGTAAAATTATCAAAATATGTTGATTATTGGGGTAATCATGCCTAAGGGAGGAAATGGTTTATCTTAAGGATATTCCTTTTAATGGCATATTACTAGTTACTCTGCCACATGCACGCCTTGAAGTCGACGGGCGACGAAAGCATCACATCTTCACTGGAGGCATTAAGTCATTCGAGAGAACAGCGATCTTCGTAAGAGACATGAATGAAATTGACCCGGTATAGCTTCGTACAGTTCCGAGATAGTTTTATCGTCTTTGTCCTTACTATTTGGGTCTTCTAAAGTACGTAGGCCACTAAGTGGATGAAATCATGTCACGTTAACGCATCATCAAGTCGAAAAATAATGGAACAAGAATGAAGCATTGCGTTTTCTGAATGACTCAGCTCTTTTTGCTAATAAAAGCTATATACGATGGTAAACATTATAAGCCACTGATATTGAGGAAACATGTAAGCTCAATGAATAGTTAAGTACACATACATCATAATATGCGCAATCTGCTCTTCGCTTGCTATGGGTAGGAGCAGGAATACCAAAAACGAAAGGCAGTTAAATAAGGTTGGGGTTGGGTCTTGAGCTTTCAACCCAAGTTTGTGGAAAAACGGGGGCGAGGGGTTAGACCCAACCCTATTGTACTGGTACCGTCTCGTCCAAGCTGTTAGATCTCTGTATCTGTTGTGTGATCTTTACAATTGTCCTTCGTTGTTTGTCTTTGAAATCCCGCATTCAGGGGACTGTGTTCAGCGTCACTGCTTTATCATTTCATGGGGCATGGAGTTGTATACGGGAGATCAGTCATGAAGGAACAGAAAAAATACAGGTCTTCTCCCATTTTTTTGAAGTTTTGTTCTAATAAAGCCATTCCAAATTCACCCACGTGTTTCGTCTATCGACGGACAGTAACAAGGGGTCAAATATCATTGTACATCTTTATCATAATTATTGGTACCTCTATCATTTGTCTATCACTTAACCACTTCACCACTATATGTAGATTGGACACTTTCTCATTTTAGTCAGGAGCGAGTGCGAAATTCTGAAATTTGATTACAGATTCGCGATCAGATGGACAAAACAGGTCAAATTTTGTTAATTTTAGTAAACAGTGTACGACAATAAATGTGGGTGTGGGTCGAACATATTTTTCTGACTTTCTTTTAGAGTTTTTTCTGATTTCCCAACATATTTTCACATCGCAACACTTTTAGGCGTGTTCAAAAAGCTTCGTCGACGATTATGAAAGTATGCAAGTGTATTAGAACGATTATCATCTGACGTACAAATTATTCTACATCATCTGCACTATGGACATAATTTCTTTCATGTCATTGTGAAAAATCAATTTATAATTTCAGTTTTTTGTGAGTGTTTTATTTTTTACTGTTGACAGCATTCTGATAAATAATTTAACTTAATTGAAAACTGTCAAAGTTGCACTTCTAAGAAATATGAAAATGAGAGTTCATCTTCATTAAATTTTATTTTGATGCTATTTTTGGGATTAATTCTCCTTGATTAAAGTGTTTAATATACTTAGACAATTTTAGATGGATATTCTTACGACAAATTTTGCATAAGAAAATTGCTAAAATTCTGACCTGGTCGTCCTCAACAAATATTAAGTAAATACTTTCAGTATTGATGGGATATAAATAGGTAATGTTATTGCATTCATTATACACTCTCCATTACTACTTAAAGAAGTCCTGTGGTCAGTGATAGTAATGTTTTAAACAGCAATCATCAATTCAATTTCATAACACAATATTTCCTATTTTATCACTCTTTTACGAATTCACATAGATTCTCACAATCAGAAATCAAAATCCGTTTTAAAATGCCGTCTTTGAAATC
Source organism: Prostheceraeus crozeri (assembly GCA_907163375.1). Taxonomy (NCBI): domain Eukaryota; kingdom Metazoa; phylum Platyhelminthes; order Polycladida; family Euryleptidae; genus Prostheceraeus; species Prostheceraeus crozeri. Next base: position 545,796 of record CAJQUW010009039.1, on the reverse strand, counting down.
AATTAAGCGTGCTTGAGATAATTGGAAGAATTTACCTTTTACACTTGCAAGCTGCATTCCAGCAGTCAATGTCGTATCTCCGAGACAACAGCAGTTGAAAGGCTTTTGTCAAACTTATCAACTTTCATGACAGGGTACGTCAGATCATGGAACTATTGTATCTGCTGCTTCCTGCATGTTTTCTTTGTAAGTAGAACAATTCAATTTCAAATCTTAAATGCCCGAGTACATCATCATGGATGAAAAAATGTTTTTTTTAGTTATTTCAAATGATTTGGTAAAGAAAGACTTTGATATCATTGTCTTATATGCTGAAATTAATATTGTAACATTAATCAGTCTCTCTACGCGCAAAAATTAATGTCAAAATATATGTAGCTTATTTGGCCTTGTCAATGAGATATCTCAATCGACATGACCAGATCGGCGAACTATATTTTGACATAATTTATTAATTTTTGTGTTTAGAAAGACTGAAGAATAACATTATTTTTAATAATTTCAACTTATAGGAAAATGAAAGAAAAGTCGAAGTTAAGAAAGTCGTTGACCGACTCTATCATGTTCATCGGACGCAGACTGCTTATTTATAAGAATTTCACTAGCAGTTAAAATGATTCAAAGAATTAGCCGTTCAGTTCCATGGCACAATACAAATATGGAAGGCAAATCTATAGGAAGGAACACGATGATTCTAAATATGATGTGTGAAGTGAGTCTTGAGATGCACTCTTAAAATACTTGATTTTTAATTAACTCCAAATTTGTATTTTAAAGCTATTTCAAAAGTAATCTTGAGATATATTTCTCATTGCAATTCATCGGAAGTGTATTGTTGAAATTCTCATAAATGATTTACAATGCATGTGCTGCAGGGTGTTGCCTAATTTCTAATCGAATGAGATTTTGTAAATTCATCATATAAGATATCGTTCACAATGTCTATAGACTACTAATTCACAATTTTTACATGCATGCACACACATGTACTAAACGCCTCTTCAACTCAAATATCAATTTGTTTGTAATAATTTTAAAATTAGGATTTCTGCAAAATAGAATAAATTATGAACTCAGACACTCAGACAAATTGAAAATAAATGTTGGCGACATTTAATTAATGAAGGTTCCGCAACTTTCTTCAAGTTAAGACATAAAATTTACTTTGAGATGATTGATTGTTGCAACAGTTTCATTGATGGTGCATGTGACATGCGAGTACCCTCGCATGCGATTTGCATTTTTTTGCTCTGTAAAAGCTTGTATCACACTTCTTACCATTTACCGACTTACACTGAATGAACGGAGAAAAATGCCAGCTCATTAAGCAGTTAATTTATATCATTCATTTGCCGAAGTGTAGTTTTGCTACAAGTTGGGGAAATTTAGTCATACCTATGGCTCAATTCCATACCAAGTGATTAATGTAGTTAATGAATCTGACAGACAATCCAGTCTCAATATAATTCAATTTGCTCATAGCTGCAGTGGACAAAGACGTGCAGTGGGCATTTGGGGAATGTAAGAGCAGCTGGATGCAAACAGTTAAGATCGTGCGGTTCAAGGGGCTCAATAGGTCAAGAGGAAAAACTGTCCGCTTTTACTTTAGACCGATTTGAGAAGTGTTAGTGAGTGTAATGTTGACAAAGGCCATCATCGTCGATATAGCCGTTCTCAATTGTCGATCTTACGAGTTGGCATAGATAGAACTTTTTGAAGGTTTATATGAGTGATTTGAAGAATTCATCAAGAACTGCATTGTGAGGCAATCCATGCCCTTTTTGCAGAATAGCTCAAGTTTAAATGAAGCCCTCCTGAGCAAAGACAGTGAACATCGTCTTTATTGGTGAATACACACAAGACAAAAGCAGTTTAGAAAATGTTCAGAAACCAGCTGCCGTGTCATATGTTTTGTTTTTATTGGAATAGGTCCGATTTTGCAGTATTTAAGTGGAAACTGATGAACATAGCGTCATGCACCTATCAATTTAAAAAATATTATTTGCCGAAAAAGTCGGCGCATCTTTTTTCATGACATATGTTGCCCATTGTAATCAACACTGCCTCAAAACAATGTCAATCCCTATCTTTTTTACTTTTAAATCTTTTTTGCATTTTAAATTAGGAACATGATTGAATGTCTTGAATCAAAAATTCGTAAAAAAGTGCTCCATTACTTGAGCTTCATTATATTCTAAAATAGAAATTATGATAATTTTTTAGGTATACTGGTACCTGGTGCTGATTCCCTTGTCTCTTGCTATGTGTGCTACAACTGCCCAGAGCCTTTTACGGCAGACAGTACAAGTGTTTTCAAATTCGGAAATTGTACCTCCTGTCGAGTAAGTGCCATTAACAGACGATGTTGATCAACGCAAAGGTAAAATCTCAAATCTGCACCACTGGTTCTTGTAAAGGAGCAGGAGGTGTATAGAGAGCACAGGTTTTTACGTATTCTATGGGTTTCTAAAGTTTTATTTTCAAGCGACGCCAACTTTGCGTTCTTGTGGGAACCTTATACCATTTGCCTTATGCTATCAATCATGTCCTTTTATGGTGAAAAGGTTCATTTTCGAAAGACATGACGACATGAAGGAGGAAGTGTTTGCAAATTAATGATGCCCAGCCAGATGTAGCAACAGGAGTTTCGCAAAAGCGGACAACGAGCAACGATGTAGGGATTTTCAATCCATTCACTCGTAGTCATATTTGTCATACTGTGACCTGAAGACTTCATTTGCCAACAAAGAAAAGGAAAAGAACCAGTTCTGCGGCAGAATAGAGTGAATGGGTCATCATGAAATGAGACTACACTTAGGAGCGAGACACAATTCTGAAAATGTGAGGGGTGGAAGAATAGAAGCACCCTATGGATGTAAAAACCAAAAACGGGACCTTCACGCCTCTTGCCTCTTAATGAATTGGTGGCTGCAGTCCAGAGTAGAGGTCTGCGTTCGTGATGCGAACACGACACGACTTTACGATGTGTGGTTTACGCTTAACTTACTATACTATACGCGTGTTTTGTGTCGTGTTGAGACTTGTCATTCGTGTTTTGACAATTATAGTCGTGCTATGTCTTCGTGTTGACAAGGATTCACTCTAAATTATAAATCTAGATAATTTGATAACTTAGCCTGTTCTAGCTTCAGGCAACTTTTCTAGTCCACGAAGACAATGAATAAATAAACAGCATTCTGTAGTTCCACAGCTAGGTCGGCTAAAGACCAATGCATGTGTATATGTATACAATTTAACAATACTTGGCTGAACCGCGAGGATTATCCACCTCCTGTGCGAACCCTCAGTCTGGTGGTGGGCCGAGTGCGCTGTCCAGTACCATAATTATAGCAGAGCAGTGCACGCCATTGTTGCCACCTAAGCCACGAAGTGGATTTCCAACAACGAGGTTTGTCACTGGCAATGAACGGTGTTCTTATGAGTTCAATGCAGACTGACAAACAAGCGGCCCTTTGTTTAATCGCTAACCGGTCTAAAACCCTTTGACATTAATCACTGAACTCTTAATCTGATTCAAATTAATTCGTAATTTCTTAAAACTATTGTAGTCTCCTCCACCAGTGAACTATTAAATTTCTATAAAATACCATATTTTAAATGAATTACTCATAAGACAAATTTCATGTTAATTTCGTGTTAGATGTAGGCAGTTTGAATTTCGTGTCCGTGTTGTGTCGTTTTAGGGCAGTGCAGTCGTATTTCGTGTCGTGTTCGTGCTTTGGCTTAAAACTTCGTGTCGTGTTGAGGGTAAGATTCCGACGACTGCACACCTCTAGTCCAGAGGTAGAACGCTTCATAATCAACCTGTCATTGAAGCCAGCCAAAAAACAAGACATTGTTAGTAGTAATAAAAGGTCCATAATAAACACAGCGCGCCCCCATCCCCCCCTCTGGAACGACAGAGTGTCGTGGTCGGCCGCCGTGGTGCTTCGGGTCTGACTCCCCCCCCTCTGCAACGACAGAGTGTGAGACTCGGGTGAGTTGGTCCGACCGCCTGGTTGACGTGGGCGACCGTCCAGGTTAACGTGGGCGACCGTCTAGGTTGACGTGGGCGACCGTCTAGGTTGACGTGGGCGACCGTCTAGGTTGTCGTGGATGGTGAAATGGCTGCCAGATTCGGATTCAGCGTAAAATTCTGCATCGGTATGGTGAGTTTCAAGGCAATCGGCGAGAAAAAATTTTTCTTCAAAATTTTAACAGAGTTAGAATTTGGGACGTTTTGGTGTGTAGCGCCAAAACAAACCATCGGATGAGAAAACGGAGGCCAGATTCGGATTCAGCGTGAAATTCTGCATCGGTATGGTGAGTTTCAAGTCAATCGGAGAGAAAAAATTTTCGCTGACGTCCCCCCCCTCTGGACAGCTCGCTTCGATTTTGGCTTCCAGTGGACGGATTTAGTCGTGCCATAGCTCGTTTGAAAGCTAAGAGTGAGACAAATTCACTGAAAGAATCGGCTTGTTCCTATCTGTCTTCGTTTAGATGTGAGACGCCATTTAAGATTTTGGGACATTGGCGAAAAACGACAGAGTTAGAATTTGGGACGTTTTGGTGTGTAGCGCCAAAACGAACCATCGGATGAGAAAACGGATTTCAGATTTGGAATCAGCGTGAAATTCTCTATCTGTATGGTGAGTTTCAAGTCAATCGGCGAGAAAAAATTTTCAACATTTTTCGAAAAAACGACAGAGTTAGAATTTTTGCGATGGCTGCCTACTGTAGAGCCAAAACGAAGCATCGGATGGGAAAACGGAGGCCAGATTCGGATTCAGCGTGAAATTCTACATGGAAATGGTGTATTTCCAGCTCAATCGGAGAGAAAAAATTTTCGCTGACGTCCCCCACCCTCTGGACAGCTCGCTTCGATTTTGGCTTCCAGTGGACGGATTTTGTCGTGCCATAGCTCGTTTGAAAGCTAAGAGTGAGACAAATTCACTGAAAGAATCGGCTTGTTCCTATCTGTCTTCGTTTAGATGTGAGACGCCATTTAAGATTTTGGGACATTGGCGAAAAACGACAGAGTTAGAATTTGGGACGTTTTGGTATGTAGCGCCAAAACGAACCATCGGATGAGAAAACGGATTTCAGATTTGGAATCAGCGTGAAATTCTCTATCGGTAGGGTGAGTTTCATGTCAATCGGAGAGAAAAATTTCGCTGACTCCCGGCCCCCCCCCCTCTGGACAGCTTGCTTCGATTTTGGCTTCCAGTGGACGGATTTTGTCGTGCCATAGCTCGTTTGAAAGCTAAGAGTGAGACAAATTCACTGAAAGAATCGGCTTGTTCCTATCTGTCTTCGTTTAGATGTGAGACGCCATTTAAGATTTTGGGACATTGGCGAAAAACGACAGAGTTAGAATTTGGGACGTTTTGGTATGTAGCGCCAAAACGAACCATCGGATGAGAAAACGGATTTCAGATTTGGAATCAGCGTGAAATTCTCTATCTGTATGGTGAGTTTCAAGTCAATCGGCGAGAAAAATTTCGCTGACTCCCCCCCCCTCTGGACAGCTTGCTTCGATTTTGGCTTCCAGTGGACGGATTTTGTCGTGCCATAGCTCATTTGAAAGCTAAGAGTGAGACAAATTCACTGAAACAAACGGCTTGTTCCTATCTGTCTTCGTTTAGATGTGAGACGCCATTTAAGATTTTGGGACATTGGCGAAAAACGACAGAGTTAGAATTTGGGACGTCTTGGGCTCTAGCTTCAAAACGAAGCATCGGATTGGAAAACGGATTTCAGATTTGGAATCAGCGTGAAATTCTCTATCGGTAGGGTGAGTTTCATGTCAATCGGAGAGAAAAATTTCGCTGACTCCCTGCCCCCCCCCCCTCTGGACAGCTTGCTTCGATTTTGGCTTCCAGTGGACGGATTTTGTCGTGCCATAGCTCGTTTGAAAGCTAAGAGTGAGACAAATTCACTGAAAGAATCGGCTTGTTCCTATCTGTCTTCGTTTAGATGTGAGACGCCATTTAAGATTTTGGGACATTGGTGAAAAACGACAGAGTTAGAATTTGGGACGTTTTGGGCTCTAGCTTCAAAACGAAGCATCGGATTGGAAAACGGATTTCAGATTTGGAATCAGCGTGAAATTCTTTATCTGTATGATGAGTTTCATGTCAATCGGAGAGTTTCAAGTCAATCGGCGAGAAAAATTTTCAACATTTTTCGGAAAAACGACAGAGTTAGAATTTGGGACGTTTTGGTGTGTAGCGCCCAAACGAAGCATCGGATGGGAAAACGGAGGTCAGATTCGGATTCAGCGTCAAATTCTACATGGAAATGGTGTATTTCCAGCTCAATCGGAGCACTAGAATCGGAGATAGACGGGATTTTTAGTGTTTGGATGATGGGTATTACGTCATCAGCTGATCGCCACACACTATATAAGCTGGGAACCGACGGAGACTTTTCATTAAGACGAGAGATTGTCAACGGTAAGTCGTCTCTCTGAGCTCCGATGATAGCTTCGGACATTCCAAATCCCGAGTTTCTGTAAGAAACCGACTTAGAAAATTTCATTGCTGATATCAGCTAAGGCGTCAGACTTAGAGGTTCGCCAGGAGATGGCCTTCGTCTCCAGGCCATAAAAGACTCCAAAACTTTAAAGGCTTGTAACTTTGCTTCTACAAGTCCGTTTGACTTGATTCAAAAAAGGTTCGGTCGCTATTGACCTGCCCTAAGTGATGGACTACTTATAAAATTTCATAAGTAGTGCTAAAAAGTTGAAAAATTTAAATTCACTAGTTTTGGAGGTTTTCTGGGGTTTTCGACCCTGCTGAAGTCAATGAAAGCATTTTTAATGATGTCTGAGCCAGTCTTCTCATGGTATAAGCGGCTTTTCACTGAAAGCGAGCAAGACACGGAGAGTTTTGCTGTAATATTCCACTGACAGGGTGTTCCTTCGGGACGGCGGACGATGCCGTAGTGATAAGTGTGGCAAGGGAATGTGTCATATTTGAGACCGTAACCGCTGGGACAACTCATGTCTCATGTTGGGCATTTGACACAGCTCTCAACGTAGCACTTTGAACGCCAATCGGTTGAGTCTTAGCTATCTTGTCATGGGTGGCCTCTAAACATCTCCATTGCAAAACGCTGGTGAATCAAGCTCTCTACGGCTTGCTATCAAGCTGCTAAAAGTCTGTCCACCTCTTACCAACTCTACAGGTTTTCATGTCTGAGCCAGTCTTCTCATGATATAAGCGGCTTTTCACTGAAAGCGAGCAAGACACGGAGAGTTTTTCTGTAATATTCCACTGACAGGGTGTTCCTTCGGGACGGCGGACGATGCCGTAGTGATAAGTGTGGCAAGGGAATGTGTCATATTTGAGACCGTAACCGCTGGGACAACTCATGTCTCATGTTGGGCATTTGACACAGCTCTCAACGTAGCACTTTGAACGCCAATCGGTTGAGTCTTAGCTATCTTGTCATGGGTGGCCTCTAAACATCTCCATTGCAAAACGCTGGTGAATCAAGCTCTCTACGGCTTGCTATCAAGCTGCTAAAAGTCTGTCCACCTCTTACCAACTCTACAGGTTTTCATGTCTGAGCCAGTCTTCTCATGGTATAAGCGGCTTTTCACTGAAAGCGAGCAAGACACGGAGAGTTTTGCTGTAATATTCCACTGACAGGGTGTTCCTTCGGGACGGCGGACGATGCCGTAGTGATAAGTGTGGCAAGGGAATGTGTCATATTTGAGACCGTAACCGCTGGGACAACTCATGTCTCATGTTGGGCATTTGACACAGCTCTCAACGTAGCACTTTGAACGCCAATCGGTTGAGTCTTAGCTATCTTGTCATGGGTGGCCTCTAAACATCTCCATTGCAAAATGCTGGTGAATCAAGCTCTCTACGGCTTGCTATCAAGCTGATCAAAGCAATAACTTGGGATGTTTCCTCAAGGTTTTCAAGTATGGTGAGTTCAAATCTGCTATCAGATTTCAAATTTAACTAAGTCTAAGGCAGCTTTGAGGGGTTAGATCCCAGCTACTGTTCACTACCTTTGACTCGACGTTGCTGTTACCACTTCGGGGCAGTGACAATGATGTCTTAAGCTGTAAATAGCGGGTATCGGGGAAGATCTCTCACTTCCCTAGTGATCAGTACAAGGCCTTCGGGCTGTCGACGGGATCGAGTGCCACTCACTACACTCAAATCTATCATTCCTCACTTAGTGTAAATTACTGACTATACATTTGTCCTGCTATCAGGTTGTTTTGAGTTGCTATCTAGTTGAATAGTCTCTTGCTATCAAGAGATTCACTTCTGCTCCTAAAGCACATCATCGCTGTAATACCTCCTTTGCTCGAGCGTTCCTTCGGGACGGCGGGTACTGCCGTAGAGGGATTGTGTTGCACGGGTTGTTCGTCGTTTGTTAGACCGAAACCTCTGAGCCGTTGCTCATCTTGGGCATTCGACTTCATACTCAACGTGACGTTTTCTCTCGCCAGGTCAGAGTACTTCAGCCATTCGACAAAGGTTAGTCTTTATGATATGGAGTAGAGTGAAATGTAATTCATTAGATGCCCCTTCAATGATTGCTCCCATGATAAACGTTGATGAGACAAATGAAATGATTCTCATCTTCCTTTTTCAGTGATTGAAATCTACTAACACACTACCGTATAATCGGCCACTATGGGGTAAGACATGATAGAGCCTTCAATGCGCTTTGCCCTGGGCAGTCTTTAGACTGGCGAATACTATCATTAAGTTGAATCTGCTATCAGTCAACTTGAACGTTGCGTCGCATTAGAGGGGTATATAAACCACTGCCTCTCATTTCATTTCATTTCAATCATGCAGACGCCGAACAGTCAAGTCAGCTCTCCTCGCGGACCGCAGTTAAGGCCGCGAAATTTATTTGAGGATTTTGCCAGGCTAGAGGAGCAAGACAGAGTTTTTAATAATCTTGCTCGGATTGGCAATCCGATGACAGCAACTGCTGTCAATCCAACGGAATGGCGCTACATTCCACTTTTTAGCCATGTACCAGTTAGTGTGGAAGTCGACACTGCTACCAAGGAGAGAGTCAAAGACTTTCTCAGCAGAATTGGTAGGGTGTAAGATGACGTTACTCCCGAGAACGAATCATCGGCTCTCTTAAGGGCCACCATGGGGCAAGACATGATAGAACCTCCTCGCGGTTTGCCCTGGGCAGTCTTCTGACTGGCGAATACTATCATTAAGTTGAATCTGCTATCAGTCAACTTGAACGTTGCAAATGAAGTTCGGTGTAATACTTCCTTTCGACGGGCGTTCCTGTAAAGGGCGGCGGTGAAACCCGTAGCTATGTATACCGCAAGGGGCATTCGGCAATGGTCAATCTTGTTAAACCTCTCTGCGTCATGTTTGCAAGTGATTGCCTCTGTCTCAACGTAGTATGCATTCGCGCCAGGGCGACATTTAGCCAACTGTCGAAGGTTGCCTAAAACTTTCCATTGCATACGTTATGAGAACCATGAGTTCTACCTGTCTCTATCAATGAGACGAATTGATGAATGGAATGAAATGGGAGGACACTCACGCGCCACACGCAACATAACACACTTCTCTCTTCCGTAGTCTAACAAGCTCTTTACACATGGATCGCAGTCGATTGCTATCCCTATATCAGAAGTGTAAGCTATCTTAATTTTATCTAACACTATTTCATCTACCATTATCATCCATATGAAATGTTATAAGAATTGCAAGTTAGACTAAGCGTGCTACTATTTCCAAATGAATAAAGTATACATGGTTAAATCATCCACTTAAGCCCATCCGTAGTCTAGCAAGCTCTTTACACATGGATCGCAGTGGATTGCTATCCCTGTATCAGAAGTGTAAGCTATCTAAATTTTATTTGACACTATTTCATCTACCATCATCACCCATATGAAGTGTCATAAGATTTACAAGTTAGACTAAGCGTTCTACTATTTGTAAATGAAAGATATCGTTTCAACAGTTTACAGATTGAAAATAAAGTTTCAATAGTGTGTGCGTTAGAAACAAAGCTTTATCTGTTTGTATGTTAGAAACAAAATAAAGTTTACAAGATAAAAAGTAAAGTTTCACCACTTTACAAGTGAAGAATAAAGTTCTATCTGTTTATATGTTAGAAATAAAATAAAGTTTCAATAGTGTATGCGTTAGAAATAAAGTCTTAGCTGTTTGTATATCAAAATAAAGTTTCAAGAGTTTACAAGTTAGAAATAAAGTTTCAATAGTGTATATGTTAGAAATAAAGGTGTAACTGTTTGTAAAAATAAGATCGCAAGATTTACTAGTTTACAAGTTAGACTAAGTGTAAATTAAAAATAAATTATAACTGTTCACGTGTTAAAGCGTTGATGCAACGATGAACAATTAATAAGCTGAAAAGTTTTAGATTCACTTTAACATTATCATATGTTTACAGATAGAAATGTATCACAGCAAAGCTACTTCATGAGTTAGTTTGCCAGGAGTGTATCATCTCAAACTTTTACTCCGACTGTGGAACATTGATTTCCATGATGACGATTTAAATAGTTAGATTCGATGACGAACAAGATTTACTAGTTTACAAGTTGGACAAAGTGTTCTACTATTTGTAAATGAAAGATATCATTTCAACAGTTTACCAGTTAGAAATAAAGTTTCAACAGTCTACAAGTTAAAAATAAAATTATAACTGTTTCAAGAGTTTACAAGTTAGAAATTAAGTTTCAATGGTGTATGCGTTAGAAATAAAGTTTTAGCTGTTTGTATATCAAAATAAAGTTTCATCAGTTTACAAGTTAAGAATAAAGTTCTATCTGTTTGTATGCTAGAAATAAAACAAACTTTCAATCGTTAACAAGTTAAAAATAAAGTTTCAATAGTTTGCAAGTTAAAACTAATGTTTCAATAGTGCATATGTTAAGAATAAAGTTTTATCTGTTTGTATGTTAGAAATAGAATGAAGTTTCACCAGTTGGTAAGTTAAGAATAAAGTTTTATCTGTTTCTATGATAGAAATAAAACAAAGTTTTAACCGTTTACAAGTTAAAAATAAAGTTTCAATAGTTTACAAGTTAAGAATAAAGTTTCAATAGTGTGCATGTTCAGAATAAAGTTCTATTTGTTTATATGTTAGAAATAGAAGGAAGTTTCAACAGTTTACAAGTTACGAATAAAGTTCTATCTGTTTAAGTTTACAAGTTAAGAATAAAGTTCTATCTGTTTATATGTTAGAAATAAAATGAAGGTTCATCAGTTTACAAGTTAAGAATGAAGTTCTATCTGTTTGTATGTTAGAAATAAAACAAAGTTTCAACCGTTAACAAGTTAAAAATAAAGTTTCAATAGTTTGCAAGTTAAAACTAATGTTTCAATAGTGCATATGTTAAGAATAAAGTTTTATCTGTTTGTATGTTAGAAATAGAATGAAGTTTCACCAGTTGGTAAGTTAAGAATAAAGTTCTATCTGTTTCTATGATAGAAATAAAACAAATTTTCAACCGTTTACAAGTTAGAAATAAAGTTTCACCAGTGTACAAGTTAGAAATAAAGTTTCAATAGTGTATATGTTAGAAATAAAGCTTTATCTGTTTGCATGTTAGAAACAAAATAAAGTTTCAACAGTTTAAAAGATAAAAAATAAAGTTTCAATGGTGTGTACGTTAGAAATAAAGTTTTAGCTGTTTGTATATGAAAAACAAAGTTTCAAGAGTTTACAAGTTAGAAATAAAGTTCTATCTCTTTAAGTTTATAAGTTAAGAATAAAGTTCTATCTGTTTATATGTTAGAAATAAAATGAAGTTTCATCAGTTTACAAGTAAAGAATAAAGTTTCAATAGTTTACAAGTTAAGAATAAAGTTTCAATAGTGTACATGTTCAGAATAAAGTTCTATTTGTTTATATGTTAGAAATAGAATGAAGTTTCACCAGTTTACAAGTTACGAATAAAGTTCTATCTGTTTAAGTTTACAAGTTAAGAATAAAGTTCTATCTGTTTATATGTTAGAAATAAAATGAAGTTTCATCAGTTTACAAGTTAAGAATAAAGTTCTATCTGTTTGTATGATAGAAATAAAACAAAGTTTCAACCGTTTACAAGTTAAAAATAAAGTTTCAATAGTTTACAGATTGAAAATAAAGTTTCAATAGTGTGTGTGTGTTAGAAATAAAGTTTTATCTGTTTATATGTTAGAAATAGAATGAAGGTTCACCAGTTTACAAGTTAAGAATGAAGTTCTATCTGTTTGTATGTTAGAAATAAAACAAAGTTTCAACCGTTAACAAGTTAAAAATAAAGTTTCAATAGTTTGCAAGTTAAAACTAATGTTTCAATAGTGCATATGTTAAGAATAAAGTTTTATCTGTTTGTATGTTAGAAATAGAATGAAGTTTCACCAGTTGGTAAGTTAAGAATAAAGTTCTATCTGTTTCTATGATAGAAATAAAACAAATTTTCAACCGTTTACAAGTTAGAAATAAAGTTTCAACAGTGTACAAGTTAGAAATAAAGTTTCAATAGTGTATATGTTAGAAATAAAGCTTTATCTGTTTGCATGTTAGAAACAAAATAAAGTTTCAACAGTTTAAAAGATAAAAACTAAAGTTTCAATAATGTTTACGTTAGAAATAAAGTTTTAGCTGTTTGTATATGAAAAACTAAGTTTCAAGAGTTTACAAGTTAAAAAATAAAGTTTCAATGGTGTATACGTTAGAAATAAAGTTTTAGCTGTTTGTATATCAAAATAAAGTTTCAAGAGTTTACAAGTTAGAAATAAAGTTTCAACAGTGTGTATGTTAGAAATAGAGTTTTATCTGTTTGTAAAATATGATTCCAGGATTTAATAGTTTGCAAGTTAGAGTAAGCGTTCTACTATTTGTAAATGAAAGATATAGTTTCAACAGTTTACAGATTAGAAAATAAAGTTTCAATAATGTGTAGGTTAGAAATAAAGTTTTAGCTGTTTGTATATGAAAAACTAAGTTTCAAGAGTTTACAAGTTAAAAAATAAAGTTTCAATGGTGTATACGTTAGAAATAAAGTTTTAGCTGTTTGTATATCAAAATAAAGTTTCAAGAGTTTACAAGTTAGAAATAAAGTTTCAACAGTGTGTATGTTAGAAATAGAGTTTTATCTGTTTGTAAAAATATTGCAGGATTTAATAGTTTGCAAGTTAGACTAAGTGTTCTACTATTTGTAAATGAAAGATATAGTTTCAACAGTTTACAGATTAGAAAATAATGTTTCAATAGTGTACAAGTTGGAAGTAAAGTTTTAATAGTTTATACGTTTGAAATATAGTTATATCCGTTTATGTCTTGGAAATAAAGTTCTAACAGTTTGTATGTTAGAAATGAAGTTTTACCGGTTTGTATGCTAGAAATAAAGTTTCATCAGTTTCCATATTAAAAAATAAAGTTTTTAACAGTTTACAAGTTAAAAATAAAGTTTTAATAGTGTATGCGTTAGAAATAGAGTTTTAGCTTTTGTATTAACTATTTGTATTCTTAACTAGCTTTGTATGCTAGAAATAAAGGTATAGCTATTTGTAAAATAATTAAAATTGTAAGTGATTAGCATATTTCGTTTGCTGAAAAGAAGGTGTTCCGCCTGTTAGTGTTGGTGTATTAATATTGAAGAATTTGGTAGTATCTGTTCAATTGAAGACTATAATGGTTCTAGCAAATATTAAAAACAGCAGCCATTATATAATTTATGAAACTGAACCCTTTCCTGCTGCTCTCATTCGAGTGGTACCCTATACATATTACCATCCTTCATAACGGGCATTGTATCATAACAGGCTTATGTGATTTCAATAAAGTATCACGGATTGTTAAATTCCTAATGTGTTATCTGTTTGATGTATAGCTAATGGAGGCATGTTAAACGTTGAGTTTTTCCTTCATTCACTGACGACTCATCATATGAATGAGTTAAGGTGAAAACGGTATGCGTCATCACTTTGACTGACAAAGGAACGCACACGCACTGAATGGGGAAAAGATCAGGCTGTCAATAAGGATGAATAGAATCTTATCGAATGGTCTGACATCTACGACAATGAGGTGGATCCATTTTTAGACATGGGTTATCGCTTTGTCTGATATGAAAACGTTCACACGCTCACATATTCAGCTGTGAATATAATTTACTATTGCTATTTTTAGTGACTATCTTTACAAGAAGAATGACAGTGATGTAAGCAACATGCTTCCTAACCAGAATAGAGCTGTTTGTGTTATTCTATTAGACATGTCGTTTAGCAAATCGGCGATACAACGATGTTGTCCACCCGTTAGAAAAATTAGCACAAGCGAGTTATGTGAAGTGTTACTTGATGATGCAAAGATACATCACATTTCATTTTTGATTGAAAATCAACGCGTTGTTCTGAAACTGGGTGATGACATTCAATGTCAATTGAGTAAAAATTTGAAAAAACTCTTTGGTTTTTCAATGCTACAAACTGTGTTTGCTGCTGCGCATACGATTGGTATAGAAACACCAATGACCCTTAATAAACATGAACAGCACCTTTACATTCAAAGTGATCTGATTTCACCTATTTCTGTTGGTGAGAAAAAAGAATACATTTTACGCGATTTCATTCATGATAAAGACGCTTCATATGGAATAGTCGAGAAGATGTTTGAATCTATTTTCTATCATCCCGTCGTCAAACAAACTATACCCTCTATTGCTATCAAAATTACCAATGGTTTACAAGAGTGCATCCATGTGAAAGATACTAAATCCCTCGTAACTTTAGTGTTTCGGAAAACAAAGTGAAGTCTTTATACAACATTTATTGAAATATGTACATGAATGTGAAGCAATAGACTTTATACAACATCCACTGAAAATATATACATGAGCGCACTTCAATAAACATTGCTATATACAAAAAGTCTTTTTACTTCGTGAAGGGTGGAAATATACAGGGATAGGAAAAATGTCTTTCAGTGGAGAAGTCACTAGATAGTTTTCCTTATCATACTGGGTGAGTAAAAGTTTGCGGCAAGGCTTATAGTCGGGTTGACCGCATGATTCTAAATCTTTATGAAATTGTTTCATAAAGTCGGAAAACATATCTTTGGTCACTTCACCTGATTCGGGTGCGAGTGGAAAATCCACGGTTTTATGTTTAATATTATTTGGATAGATTAGATCTATTTCAAAATAATATCCCCAATCACCTTCATCTGGAATTGCTAGTATGTTAGAAGGGTTGGAGAGATGCTGAATTTCACTATCATCTAACCAGCTAAACTCAGAGTGAGGTAGCGGTTTGGATAGTGAACTACCATACAAATTATTTTGGTCATAATACTTAAGATGGGTATGATCATTACCTACTGTTTCAGATTTTAACCTATGTTTATTTACAAATGTGAGACCACCGCGAATTCCACGCTCAAATAAATTATACATCTCTGGATCTTGTAAGAGATGAATGGTCTCACCAGTCATTTTAAAAGCAGACTTAAATGACATGGCTGGTAGACTGACAAAGTGGACGGGATCTAACTTATCTTCTTCTAATGCCACTCGTCGAAACTCCTGAAATACATCAGCCAGCAAAAATACATCTAACTTAAGGTAGGCAATCATATATTCGCCAAATGTATGGCAGTCAAATTTTATCCATGCATCTTGTGCATGATCATAATCTTCGGTCTTACATTCTGCGCCGGTCAAATCATTTTTAAATTTATCTATGGGCGGAAGAGAAGTCTCGCCGAGTTTACTAATCGTATCAAAATATGCATATGGAAAGACTCCTTTCCGTGTGATGACTTCATTAGTTAAATTTGGATATTGTTTCTTAAGATTTTGTGTTAGTGGAAGAGACTTTAGATTTTGTACGAGAGAGGCCAGTGATGCAGTCATAAATTGGTAGGAATCTAAAAATTTTATATCAAAATAGACCGTCTTATTTTCTTTGGTTTTATCGACGGGTACTTTTGCTGTCATGGCCATAAACTTCTCTCTCGTTTGTGCTATTACATCAAGCTTCCACTCTCTCATTTGGCCTAAACCTCCTTTTATTATCATATGGCTGTCGTAGCCCTTGAAATTATGGAAAATGACGGGTAATGTACGACGTTTCATCCTAAGTGAAAAATTGCATTTTGAACAGAGTGCGTTTCTAAATTTACCAGTGATGTGATCATGGTCGCGCACTTTCTTAATCTTATCATCGTCAAATGTTTTCCTACATTTGGGGCAAATGTTGCAACTATCAAATTTTGCTTGATCATCTGCTGTCATATGCAATGATCTGCGATAGAGTTCACCATCATGTTTTTGTTGAAATTTTACAGCCTGTTCGAGGAATTGTAGGAATTGGTAAATACAATCCTCACCTTGCCAGATGCGCATTTTATTTTGCCTACTCCTAAAGTGATCATGCCATACTTCATAGCAGGAAATGGCTGCTGGTCGATGGATGTTATCATCGATATAGCATTCGATGTCAGCATAGATGACACGAAGAGGACTTAGTTCATCACCATTCTCTCTATATGAAAACTCCTTATCTTTGGGCATGCGCTCTATTTGTAGTTTACCTCGCTTGCACCATTCATAATGACTTAGAAATTTATTTTTCGACCAAAATGGTCGTGTGCAGCGATCGCATATGAAATGTTCACCTTTAATCGATTTTTGTATATGGTTGTAAAGGCGATGAATTTTTGGAATACCACAGTAATGCCACTGTTAAGTATTGTCCTCATACACTAGCAAGAGGTTGACAACTCGATCATAGCTACTTTGGCGGTTGTTATACCTAACGCCTTTTAGCCCTTTCTCCCAGACGTGTACCACTATCTTAATTTTATTTAATTTCTCAAATTTCTCTATATCTTTCAATTTCATATCTTCACTATTGCAGTCATCAAACTTTAATTCATTTTCCCACTCTTGATACTTACTTCTACGGAAACGATTATCATTTACATCATTGTAGTGGAGAATGGATAACACTGCATACTTAAAACATTGCGATTCACAATCTACAGAAACGACTGCTTTTTTATTTTTTAAACTTTTCGGAAGTTTAAAGGAGCCTCGCCCACTATAACTTTCTAGCAAATTGATTTTAAACTTGGCAGATTCTATACCATCAAAAATGAGACCACTATCGCGTTCGTTGAATTTAACTATATTTAGTTTTAGTCCTTGGATATGAAAATTTAACCAAGAATCTTCATCGATTACTTCTGTAGCGGGAGAGGAGGGTATGTGAAACTCCAACCTCTCTATTATTTGTCCAGTATGGTGGTCGATTTTTACATATTTTATTTCAAGATAGATGAGCGCCTTCATCCTAAAATTGTCTAAATTGTTGAAGAGCGCTTCTATCAATGATGAATTTTGATGAAACCATTCCTCAAAGTTAGCAATGGTTTCTGAGGAGTCCATCTGGTAGTTCCTCACTAAATTATTTATGGACACTTCAGTGAGTCGGATAGAGGAGGTACCGTTGGTGTAGGTATCGTTCGTGTGTGTATGTCGAAGTCTATGTGAAGATAATTCAAAATGTGACTCAAATGATTGAATGCAGAAGTCGCAAGTAAAGGAGACGTGTTCAATAGAGTCATCCTCACCTCGGGAGATTGATGGCGACTTGGGTTGACACACACGTTGTCTGATGTGTCGGAGCAGATCGCGTTTCCTCATGAAGATGTGCCCACAGTCAGCACATTCCCGCTCGTCACCTTCCCGCGATAGTGTTGAGCTGGAACTAGCATCACCTAAAAGAGAAATCATTCTATCATCTCTATTAAAGTCTTAGTGTTTTGTTACAACCTACCTTCACTCAACAGCTCTAAACTTTCCTTGAGAAAGGAGGGCTTTGGTGATGAAGTCGATGCCTGAAATTGAGGAAGATGCTATTAGCCAAACGTTTGAGGGAGATGAGTGAGGAAATCTTCAACCTACCATTTTAATGGTGTGGTCGTACACCTCGATCTCCATTTCTACCGGTTTGTTGGAGATGGGAGGGAAGTCGCCTGCTGTTGCCGGTGGTGGTATGTGAGAGTTGGCGGGGCGGTTAGGAACGTTATCGCACAGAAATACCGTTGCGAGATCTGTTGAGAAAAGGAAGGAAAGCGATCAGTAACATGACTATTCAATTCCAAGTGTGGCGTGCGTTTTGTTTAAGTCCTTGTCCCCCTTTACCATCACTGTAACTTACCATCAAGAGAATCTACTTCCGCCATCACCGATGGTTCAAGAGGAGGTAGAAGGGGGATGCGAGCCGAGGGTGGAAGAGTCCGCGGCTTGGGTGTTGGAGGGATGCGGCGACGAGGAGCTGGTATGGGTGGTGGTGGAGGTTGGGCGATGACCATACCCGAGGTGGATGGCTGCTCAGATGGTGGAGCTGAGGTAGATGGGCGAGAGGGTAGGGTCGGAAAATCATCATCATATTTCCGCCTCGCGACTTCCTCCCACTTCTCCTGCCTTACCAAAACTGTAGAGTGGAAAAGAGATGAGATTGATGAATGATAGAATGCATGCTATCAGCCATGATGATACAGAACACATAACAGCATTCATTCATTAAGATACTTACATATTCCCAGTCGTTCATAGGCTCGACCAAGTGCCCCTTCAGGAATAGGCTCTCTGTTCATGATGCGCTGCTGTACTGAAAAAAGGGAGGGAGATATTGGTGAGAGATTTCTCGAAGGGAGATATTAGAGTGCATTATAAATTTTAGAAAATGAGCTTCGCTTTTGAAAATCGCGGAGTAAAAAGACGTTAAGGGTCTTTTGTTGAAAATTAGTAAGGATATGATTCTTACATTCTTGATGTTATTCAAAGGTTTATGAAAATTAATTCCTATGCTCAACACACATGGTAACCGAATGATGTTAGTTCAAGAGTTTTATTAGCACAACCTGCATCCTTGCCCCATCACACAAAAACTTACATTGCTCAATGAGAGTTTCCTCCATCTTGGCAGAGACGCGATAAGATTCAATTTTTCTCGTGATACTCGTATCCATATCGAAGATTAAAGTAGTTAGATTCGACGTCGTAGGCAAATTCACTGAAAAGGATACGTAAGATTTATTTCATTTTACCTATGATGATCATGTGAATAGTCATTCAATGAACATGAGTCAATCAACACTTCGAAATGCTCCGTACCATAAAGACTAACCCTTGTCGAATGGCTAAAGTACTCTGACCTGACGAGAGAAAGTGTCACGCTGAGTATGAAGTCGAACGCCCAACATGAGCAACAGCTGAGAGGTTTCGGTCTAACAAACGACGAACAACCCGTGCAACGCAATCCCTCTACGGCAGTACCCGCCGTCCCGAAGGAACGCTCGAGCAAAGGAAGTATTACAGCGATGATATGCTTTATGAGCAGAAGTGAAACTCTTGATAGCAAGAGACTATTCAACTTGATAGCAAGTCAAAACAACCTGATAGCGGGAGCTCACCAACACTCACCTTATGAAAGATAAATGTGAAGAGTAGAGCTGGTGCACTACCTTTTATAAGATTTTCCTAAGCGGTGAATGGATGAGACGTCTCGTCCAATCACAAGACGATCATTTAAATCTTCATCATGGAAATCAATGTTCCACAGTCGGAGTAAAAGTTTGAGATGATACACTCCTGGCAAACTAACTCATGAAGTAGCTTTGCTGTGATACATTTCTATCTGTAAACATATGATAATGTTAAAGTGAATCTAAAACTTTTCAGCTTATTAATTGTTCATCGTTGCATCAACGCTTTAACACGTGAACAGTTATAATTTATTTTTAATTTACACTTAGTCTAACTTGTAAACTAGTAAATCTTGCGATCTTATTTTTACAAACAGTTACACCTTTATTTCTAACATATACACTATTGAAACTTTATTTCTAACTTGTAAACTCTTGAAACTTTATTTTGATATACAAACAGCTAAGACTTTATTTCTAACGCATACACTATTGAAACTTTATTTTATTTCTAACATATAAACAGATAGAACTTTATTCTTAACTTGTAAAGTGGTGAAACTTTACTTTTTATCTTGTAAACTTTATTTTGTTTCTAACATACAAACAGATAAAGCTTTGTTTCTAACGCACACACTATTGAAACTTTATTTTCAATCTGTAAACTGTTGAAACGATATCTTTCATTTACAAATAGTAGAACGCTTAGTCTAACTTGTAAATCTTATGACACTTCATATGGGTGATGATGGTAGATGAAATAGTGTTAAATAAAATTTAGATAGCTTACACTTCTGATACAGGGATAGCAATCCACTGCGATCCATGTGTAAAGAGCTTGTTAGACTACGGATGGGCTTAAGTGGATGATTTAACCATGTATACTTTATTCATTTGGAAATAGTAGCACGCTTAGTCTAACTTGCAATTCTTATAACATTTCATATGGATGATAATGGTAGATGAAATAGTGTTAGATAAAATTAAGATAGCTTACACTTCTGATATAGGGATAGCAATCGACTGCGATCCATGTGTAAAGAGCTTGTTAGACTACGGAAGAGAGAAGTGTGTTATGTTGCGTGTGGCGCGTGAGTGTCCTCCCATTTCATTCCATTCATCAATTCGTCTCATTGATAGAGACAGGTAGAACTCATGGTTCTCATAACGTATGCAATGGAAAGTTTTAGGCAACCTTCGACAATTGGCTAAATGTCGCCCTGGCGCGAATGCATACTACGTTGAGACAGAGGCAATCACTTGCAAACATGACGCAGAGAGGTTTAACAAGATTGACCATTGCCGAATGCCCCTTGCGGTATGCATAGCTACGGGTTTCACCGCCGCCCTTTACAGGAACGCCCGTCGAAAGGAAGTATTACACCGAACTTCATTTGCAACGTTCAAGTTGACTGATAGCAGATTCAACTTAATGATAGTATTCGCCAGTCAGAAGACTGCCCAGGGCAAACCGCGAGGAGGTTCTATCATGTCTTGCCCCATGGTGGCCCTTAAGAGAGCCGATGATTCGTTCTCGGGAGTAACGTCATCTTACACCCTACCAATTCTGCTGAGAAAGTCTTTGACTCTCTCCTTGGTAGCAGTGTCGACTTCCACACTAACTGGTACATGGCTAAAAAGTGGAATGTAGCGCCATTCCGTTGGATTGACAGCAGTTGCTGTCATCGGATTGCCAATCCGAGCAAGATTATTAAAAACTCTGTCTTGCTCCTCTAGCCTGGCAAAATCCTCAAATAAATTTCGCGGCCTTAACTGCGGTCCGCGAGGAGAGCTGACTTGACTGTTCGGCGTCTGCATGATTGAAATGAAATGAAATGAGAGGCAGTGGTTTATATACCCCTCTAATGCGACGCAACGTTCAAGTTGACTGATAGCAGATTCAACTTAATGATAGTATTCGCCAGTCTAAAGACTGCCCAGGGCAAACCGCGTGGAGGCTCTATCATGTCTTACCCCATAGTGGACGATTATGCGGTAGTGTGTTAGTAGATTTCAATCACTGAAAAAGGAAGATGAGAATCATTTCATTTGTCTCATCAACGTTTATCATGGGAGCAATCATTGAAGGGGCATCTAATGAATTACATTTCACTCTACTCCATATCATAAAGACTAACCTTTGTCGAATGGCTGAAGTACTCTGACCTGGCGAGAGAAAGCGTCACGTTGAGTATGAAGTCGAACGCCCAACATGAGCAACGGCTCAGAGGTTTCGGTCTAACAAACGACGAACAACCCGTGCAACACAATCCCTCTACGGCAGTACCCGCCGTCCCGAAGGAACGCTCGAGCAAAGGAGGTATTACAGCGATGATGTGCTTTATGAGCAGAAGTGAATCTCTTGATAGTAAGAGACTATTCAACTAGATAGCAACTCAAAACAACCTGATAGCAGGACAAATGTATAGTCAGTAATTTACACTAAGTAAGGAATGATAGATTTGAGTGTAGTGAGTGGCACTCGATCCCGTCGACAGCCCGAAGGCCTTGTACTGATCACTAGGGAAGTGAGAGATCTTCCCCGATACCCGCTATTTACAGCTTAAGACATCATTGTCACTGCCCCGAAGTGGTAACAGCAACGTCGAGTCAAAGGTAGTGAACAGTAGCTGGGATCTAACCCCTCAAAGCTGCCTTAGACTTAGTTAAATTTGAAATCGGATAGCAGATTTGAACTCACCATACTTGAAAACCTTGAGGAAACATCCCAAGTTATTGCTTTGATCAGCTTGATAGCAAGCCGTAGAGAGCTTGATTCACCAGCGTTTTGCAATGGAGATGTTTAGAGGCCACCCATGACAAGATAGCTAAGACTCAACCGATTGGCGTTCAAAGTGCTACGTTGAGAGCTGTGTCAAATGCCCAACATGAGACATGAGTTGTCCCAGCGGTTACGGTCTCAAATATGACACATTCCCTTGCCACACTTATCACTACGGCATCGTCCGCCGTCCCGAAGGAACACCCTGTCAGTGGAATATTACAGCAAAACTCTCCGTGTCTTGCTCGCTTTCAGTGAAAAGCCGCTTATATCATGAGAAGACTGGCTCAGACATGAAAACCTGTAGAGTTGGTAAGAGGTGGACAGACTTTTAGCAGCTTGATAGCAAGCCGTAGAGAGCTTGATTCACCAGCGTTTTGCAATGGAGATGTTTAGAGGCCACCCATGACAAGATAGCTAAGACTCAACCGATTGGCGTTCAAAGTGCTACGTTGAGAGCTGTGTCAAATGCCCAACATGAGACATGAGTTGTCCCAGCGGTTACGGTCTCAAATATGACACATTCCCTTGCCACACTTATCACTACGGCATCGTCCGCCGTCCCGAAGGAACACCCTGTCAGTGGAATATTACAGCAAAACTCTCCGTGTCTTGCTCGCTTTCAGTGAAAAGCCGCTTATATCATGAGAAGACTGGCTCAGACATGAAAACCTGTAGAGTTGGTAAGAGGTGGACAGACTTTTAGCAGCTTGATAGCAAGCCGTAGAGAGCTTGATTCACCAGCGTTTTGCAATGGAGATGTTTAGAGGCCACCCATGACAAGATAGCTAAGACTCAACCGATTGGCGTTCAAAGTGCTACGTTGAGAGCTGTGTCAAATGCCCAACATGAGACATGAGTTGTCCCAGCGGTTACGGTCTCAAATATGACACATTCCCTTGCCACACTTATCACTACGGCATCGTCCGCCGTCCCGAAGGAACACCCTGTCAGTGGAATATTACAGCAAAACTCTCCGTGTCTTGCTCGCTTTCAGTGAAAAGCCGCTTATACCATGAGAAGAGTGGCTCAGACATCATTAAAAATGCTTTCATTGACTTCAGCAGGGTCGAAAACCCCAGAAAACCTCCAAAACTAGTGAATTTAAATTTTTCAACTTTTTAGCACTACTTATGAAATTTTATAAGTAGTCCATCACTTAGGGCAGGTCAATAGCGACCGAACCTTTTTTGAATCAAGTCAAACGGACTTGTAGAAGCAAAGTTACAAGCCTTTAAAGTTTTGGAGTCTTTTATGGCCTGGAGACGAAGGCCATCTCCTGGCGAACCTCTAAGTCTGACGCCTTAGCTGATATCAGCAATGAAATTTTCTAAGTCGGTTTCTTACAGAAACTCGGGATTTGGAATGTCCGAAGCTATCATCGGAGCTCAGAGAGATGACTTACCGTTGACAATCTCTCGTCTTAATGACAAGTCTCTCTCGGTTCCCAGCTTATATAGTGTGTGGCGATCAGCTGATGACGTAATACCCATCATCCAAACACTAAAAAACCCGTCTATCTCCGGTTCTAGTGCTCCGATTGAGCTGGAAATACACCATTTCCATGTAGAATTTGACGCTGAATCCGAATCTGGCCTCCGTTTTCCTATCCGATGTTTCGTTTTGGCTCTACAGTAGGCAGCCATCGCAAAAATTCTAACTCGTTTTTCCGAAAAATGTTGAAAATTTTTCTCGCCGATTGACTTGAAACTCTCCGATTGACATGAAACTCATCATACAGATAGAGAATTTCACGCTGATTCCAAATCTGAAACCCGTTTTCCAATCCGATGCTTCGTTTTGAAGCTAGAGCCCAAAACGTCCCAAATTCTAACTCTGTCGTTTTTCACCAATGTTCCAAAATCTTAAATGGCGTCTCACATCTAAACGAAGACAGATAGGAACAAGCCGATTCTTTCAGTGAATTTGTCTCACTCTTAGCTTTCAAACGAGCTATGGCACGACTAAATCCGTCCACTGGAAGCCAAAATCGAAGCGAGCTGTCCAGAGGGGGGGGACGTCAGCGAAAATTTTTTCTCTCCGATTGACTTGAAACTCACCATACCGATGCAGAATTTCACGCTGAATCCGAATCTGGCCTCCGTTTTCTCATCCGATGGTTTGTTTTGGCGCTACACACCAAAACGTCCCAAATTCTAACTCTGTTAAAATTTTGAAGAAAAATTTTTTCCCGCCGATTGCCTTGAAACTCACCATACCGATGCAGAATTTTACGCTGAATCCGAATCTGGCAGCCATTTCACCATCGACGACAACCTAGACGGTCGCCCACGTCAACCTAGACGGTCGCCCACGTCAACCTAGACGGTCGCCCACGTTAACCTGGACGGTCGCCCACGTCAACCAGGCGGTCGGACCAACTCACCCGAGTCTCACACTCTGTCGTTGCAGAGGGGGGGGGGAGTCAGACCCGAAGCACCACGGCGGCCGACCACGACACTCTGTCGTTCCAGAGGGGGGGGGCGCGCTGTGTTTATTATGGACCTTTTATTACTACTATTGTTGATTCTCCAAGCCTGAAAACAAACATAATTATAATTCATCCTTTTACACAAAATAATTTTATGCATTCTAGACAGTAAAACATCTAGTCGGCTCCAGAGTCATGCAGACATTGTCGTCATCGGGCAGTTTCGGTCATTCTTTCATGAATAATGCTTTTGTAATCTTCTGCTTTCTCAGATTTCATATCGGTTTAAGTTTATCTTTATCAGTATTTTTTCTTTTAAATACGCGTACCTTCTTGTTGATAAAATAAGATATAGCATGCTCTTATCAACCACCAGCTCAAACTGAGAATCTAGTGGGCGTTCATAATACTTGCGACCCATTTGGCCTTACCACTCTAATTCCTGATCGGCAGTATAGAAAGTTGGGAGCTGTTGTGAAGACGAAACCTTTGTGTAGACTATTGCAGAAGCGTTACGGTGTTCCTCATATGCAAAAAATATAAGAGTCTCATTGCAGTTGAGATTGCCCCGATGAAAACACATGTATCCAAAAACAACGGCAAAATTCGCTCATTTCTTTCTTTGCCAGAAAGAATAAGCATTATTTCCGCAAGAGACTGCAACCCCGACCTAAACAGAAATGACCATACTCAAAGTGCTGATCGTTGCAAATCTCGCTCAGCAGAAAATGGGAAAATGGAGGTAGCCTACTGATCCGAGTGGGCGAACTGCTCGGCTCGTCAAGCGTAATTAACGCTGATAAAAGGATTTGTGTGATGACTAGAACAGTTTTGCTTTTTTGGCTTCGAAATTATTAGAAATGTAATTATGCCTATTATCAACTTGGCTCTCATTGTGTGTCATATATATGTCATATAATGTCAAATAGTAATAGGTTGCGTTGCTTTGATTCTTACGCTCACTTACTTAAGATGATACATGTAACTCTTCAAACTGCTGACTTTGTATTTCACAAATCTTCACTGTTATTATGGTTAGTTCACACTTGATAGGGAATATTACAGAGCATTAGATACAATAGAATAGATTAACGTTTATTTTCGAATTTCCTCAATAATGAGAAGCGTGAGGAATGTAAAACGTTTGAAAGTAAAAACACTTTTCATTACAAGACAAAAAATAAATAGAAAGTCAACAACAACAACAAAAGTGACAAACAACAAGTCAGATGACATACAGATGCGATCAGCCTTGCACATAGGTCTGAAGGTTCCGTTTTACTGAAGTATTTGGGCCCAGGCCCTCACCCGCTCAGTTTGAAATTAACATATTAGTCATCGAGTAGGCATATCTGGTAGGGTAGCAACTCAGTATTAATTATATCCACAATGTGAATGCAGTTTCGATTTTATCAAATGAATTCTTGTTGCCACATGTGAAATATACAACTTTTTACTGTTTTGAACAAATCAAAGTAACTGATTGATCATGATAGCAATGCAGAAGAACAAACCGTATTTCACAAATCCTACGAGTCAGGCAACGACAATGGTCCGCAATAATGCTGAGATTAATCCACATGTATGAAGCTGAATTCTTGCAGAGTATTATGATTCAAGCTATTTATGAATCAATTCTAGGCGGTGATCTCTATTGCCCCCAGAATGCATTCAGTTAGTAATTTGGAAAAGTATCTTAACTTAGCAGATCCATTTAGCATTTGCTCGAGAAAAGCTGGGACTAAATTTGTTAAGTTAATAAGCATGCTTGAAAATTGAGCCGAAAAGCAGAATAAGCTTTCGACTTTTTTGCATGAAGACTAAAATTATAACGCTGAATTTAAATTTCCTTGATAATTAACAAGGAAGTTTTTATTCTAATTGATATCTTATTTGCTTCATGCTACTAAAATATTAAAATTTCAAGTACCAAATCGCTAGTATGCAAACACAGGAATATAAGTTGTAAAAATTTTGTCTATTCCAAAAATTGATCAGATATCCTTTTAGACATAAGGAGCATGTTCTCCGTGAAAACTGAATCTTTTGCTATAAAAATTTCACTGTATTCTGACATTTTTTGAGTTGATACTAAACCTACTATATATCTACTCTGTGATCTCAGTGACATGTAGGACACAACGGTACCACATTGTTTGATGTTTCACAATATTAAATTTATAAATCTGTCAATTGATGAAGTTGAGTTATATTTTCGCTATATGCTATAGAAAGTCTGATCATGTATTTGTGATATTAGATGAGCAAACGATAGTTATGTTCAATTTCAGTTTAATCGATTCGAATTATTTCACATTTTGCGAGTATATGTAGCAGTGGAGCGCATGTATGCTAGACTATAAACTGTACGTGTGTTCTATGGAAGCTAGCTGATCTTGATTGCGAAAGCGAAAAGCAAAAGACTACGAAGACTTTCACTCTTGCAGTTAAAATCAATCACTTGACTTTCGTAGAACGTATACAGCCTACAGTGTAGACAACATTCTAAATTAAGTTATACCTATAACTGTAATTTTGGGACTCCTATTCTCTTATTTGCCTACATTCTAACACGAGATAAATATTCGAATTCCATAATTTGCGCGTTTATATGGATGTATATAGTATTTCATCACATTATTTATAGGTCACTATGAGAACTACTTTTTTTCACGTGCTCTGTGCGTACAGGTGTGTGATTGCCTGACTTAGATGTGTGCACTATCTTAATCAGCATCAGCTCCATGTGATCAGCATCGCGATGTGATCAGTGGCCTGTATCCAAATATTTGTCATAACAAGATTGTCGGTAGTATTCTTTTTAAATTTTTTTCATTCATCGTCCAGCAAAACATTCTATTTGAGAAGACCGCTTTTAAATTCCTTTCCGAATGCATGTTGACTTTTGCAAACGTTATCCGCTGTGCCTATGCATTGTTTCATGATAAATCAATACATATTGTTATTATGTGTATTTAGTTAATATTAAGTCTGTAGATAAATTTGATTTTTAGTAGCTTTCATTGCCTAGATCAAATTTTGTGTCAAAATTAATTGATCATGAACTTGAGCATTTTTTCTGAATTTTTGCAATGAAGCATCGATTAATGAGAAACTTCACAAATTTTTGAAATATGTGTCTCGAAGAGAAATAGCATCTTGATGCATTTAAATTCAGGAACAACACTTATCTGAAGATCAATGCTTTATAGAATAATGAGCTCAAAGATAAAATTATGCATTATTAGAGCACACTTTATGTTGAAAAATCACTTGGGCCTTTATCGATCGATTTCACATCTTTATTGATATATCATTAAGACATTAAGTAACAACGAAGAAAATGAGGCATTAAATGCAAATTTTAGATGACAAAGCGACCACTGCTAGGAGCAGCTAAAATGTAGAAATAGAAGAAGGTAATTGAGCATCTAAGCCTACAACTACATTTAAACAATTTAATGAAAAGATGTACAATGAAGCAAAATTATCGCATTCGTTCAATGAATTTATAACTTCGTGCATTTTTCATCAGTATGGACTCAGCTGTGCGAGTATGTTTAGTGGATCAAATAATAGAAAGATCATTGGCTGTCGCTTGGTGAACATGCTTTGCAATTTCAGAATCTTGCGGTCTGCCTTTGACATGTTCATCAATGCGAGTGACTGTGTCTACGAGTCTCTCCAATGTGGTAACTGAACCATTGAACATATCTGAACTTGCACACTAAATTGGGGATGACGCTCGCAGACAGTGGATCTTTGTTGGGAAGATGCTGCAAGTTATAAAGTTATTACATGCCAAGGAAAGCTACGATTTATAGGTAGAATACGATTGGTTGCATGAATAGTTTTTTATGTCTTCTTTTCTTTTCTTTTTTGTAATGCTAAGCTCTATGGAATTAGCATTTCAAGAACTTGTACATGTAATAATGAATTAAAATTACAAATTCAAGTCATGCACAGCAGCAGGTCTTGACTGATGGGATTTCAAGAGAAGAAATTTCTCATGCATCATGGTTTATCCAGAGGATTAGAAACACATAACCTGCAGGCCCTCCACCATAATCATTGGAGCTAGCGGAGTGTCTTAGTTAATGCCACAAGCATAACCAAATCGACTGACCACATCGATTCTAAGTTATCGGTCTAACTTAATTTAAGACTGACGCAGAAGATAAAAATACTCGTAAGGCCTTCCAACCATAGCTCGATTTTCATGACAGAGTCAATTCACGATGAGATGCAGATTGTAGAGGGGTAATCATACATAGGTTTGCACCTTGAAGACTTGCACAAACTATCTTTAAAAAAACTTAATTCGTTTTTATGTGCTTCATCATTTTTCAAGAATCTTACAATTTTTTGGATGATCCTCGACCGGTTTTCCAATTACTGCCGAACTGCCGGTTGGCAAAATTTCAGTCCAACCCAACCATTGACCGGCACCAGTCAACCGGCTTCAACCCTGGTGTGGGCTTTTCATTCATGTTTCCAAGTCACTTGAAATACCGCATGACATATTAATTTTCCCGTTAAGATCGATGAGTGTATGCAAATGGCTAAGTTTGCAATTTGCAACATACAAGCTAGAACTCTTATTCGATTGAGGTCTGGTTTAGAATATTTGGTTGGAATAGGGCCCATATCTACATTAAATCGTTAATAAAATTTTGTGGTGATGGGTTGAGTTAGACGGCTCCTAAGATGGACTTCAGCATTTATGGTGAGCACCTTAATAAGATCCGTTAGTCTCTCGGATTCATTTTCGGGAAGGGTCGGATTACTTATTATCAAAGAACAGTGAAATAGAAACCATGGCAGAGTGTCGAGATGTTGTTGATGCTTAAATAAAGAGATTTGATTATAACATGTCAATGCAAAAAAGTCATAACTGAATTAGAATGTGTAATAGCAGTGATAATAGTAAACCTTTAATAAGTCAGGAAAAATCATGACCATGATGCAAATTTTCAAGTGAATGAGAAAATTTCACACAGCTGATATTGCAGAAAACAGATTTCCGGTGAAAATCTTTCCCTCTTAAATACAAATCCATAAGTCTTTGAGGGTGCGACATGCTTTAAACATAAGACTTACGATGCTACTTCATATTTTCTGAAATTATATAGAAAAAAGTGTTTAGAATGATCATCCATTCTTAAAAATCGATATCATCCCGAAGTTATATAAAGATGTTACTCTGGGATCGCCTTATAAAATCTTTGTAAGTCTCTAATTCTATTAAGGAGATATAAGAAAGAAAAGGCATAAAAAGAAAAAGAAAATACAATATCATAGCAAAAAGTTTCAAGCATTTCGAAGCATTTGAGGTTGCAAGGTAGAGGTGCTTAGCTCGTTAAGCCGCCTAGGATACGTCGTTGCTTGTAGGATTTTTCAATTAGGGAGACGTGTACACTTTTTTTATTATAATTTAGAAATTCTCAGAGGAGCCCGCCTCCACCCAAGGCTTCCCCTTTGTGCACCCCTGAAACCGATGTTTTTAAATATTCAAAATGTCAAAATTAGATGTGCATCGAATCTTGATGCTCAAGGTTTGGCCGAGCACGTGCATA
The DNA here is from genome assembly GCA_907163375.1 of Prostheceraeus crozeri. Classification (NCBI taxonomy): domain Eukaryota; kingdom Metazoa; phylum Platyhelminthes; order Polycladida; family Euryleptidae; genus Prostheceraeus; species Prostheceraeus crozeri. The sequence goes on along the minus strand of CAJQUW010009039.1, from coordinate 515,540 downwards.
TTGCCGAACTTCTTGTTATTATTACTCAGAAGGATTGCAGTGAGCATTTTCTCTATAATATTTTCAATTACTGGGTGTGCTAGTTTCCAAAATGCTAATTGTATGACTAATTTCGATAATAATAACTTGACAGGTAAGGCTACACCAATGGCAAAGTAGATCGTCGACTAAATCGACAAAATGAGACGCTGTGACATTTACCTACAGGGGATGCTTTTACCTAGGAGAATTAGCTGTGACATCGCATCTTAATAGCTTAAAGATTCCTAACGATTCGTATGACACTCATTATGTGATGTCACGCCCCTAAATTCTCAACGGGATTGAGCTTCTCCTACTACAACGCAATATCACCGGCGAAGAGAAGTTAACCATGCCATATGCTGACATTGCGATCATCTAGCGATAACTAGTGATATTCGATATTTGCACATAAGTTTACATTTATGTACTTTGAGTTTAAAAGTTATATAGAATAGCATAGATTACCAGAATGACTCCATACTAGAATAGATTCTAATGTAATATTTCAAGTACAAATATTAAATAATATAATTGTTAAAATAATATAATCAACGAAACACAAATTTTCAGAAAGTGGCAATTGACAGTAATGTTTGAAAACTTTTTGAAAAAATGTGCCTGAAAAAGTCCTGCATTGTTGCCCGGAAAAATAAATTTTAAAATTGTGCGTAATTGAAATGGAATGGGCAGCAATGTAGGAAAAAAGAGGGCAGCAATGCTATGAATTCATATGCATTGATACATATATCATCATTACACGATGCACTGTTGCCCTCATTTTTACGCATTGTACTATAGCTAAATTACGCATAAAATAGCAATAACATGGATTTTTGAGGGAAATAATGTAGGACATTTGAGGGCACGTATTGTTTTAACAAAATACTATCGTTTTTGAAAAAGTTTTCAAACATTATTCTCAACAGACGAGCGAGTGCACACTATGAGCAACAGCTTGGTAGTGATTGAGGACAAACAGAACTGCTGAAATTAATCGAAGTGCGAATGACAATGAGATAAGTCAAAATGAAGTGTCAGAAAACAGAAAAATGATAACACAAAATGAACTGCTAAAATGTAACAAAACTGATGGAATGACTGAAACTAAAGGCCATACAAGGAAAGTAATGTGCGTTGACCTGCATGATGACAATGTGATTCGCATCATGTTTATTTAACTTTCGATGTGTGCTATTGAATAACTGTTCATTGAAGCGTTACTTTTTCTTAAACATGAATCGATTTTTAATTGTTAGATCGAGCTGTGATATTAAGTGTTAATTTATCAGGCCGCAATATTCCGAGGGATTTGGGAAAATCCGAGCCGTACTGACCAGCCCCAGTAGAGAGGCAGCATCAACTGTTGCCATGTAATGTTTGTGTTTTTGTGTTTAAATAGTTGAAGTCCGAAGATATCTTTTAATTCTATGCCAGGCGAACTGGAACTCTACAATCTTCATAATTACCGAATCTGCATGTGCAATTTTTACCCGGTTATGTTCATAGTGTACATGTTAAATATAAGTCAGGCATCAAAATGCATTGTCAATGTATGATTTCAAAGCGGAGATATACTGTAATATCATAGGGACCTACTATGTTTGACTGCCTTGACAACATGTAGGCCCATGATTCGGATAGATGGTGTTCCTGGCCTATGCGAACGTGTTTAATGCAATGTGGGGACCTGCCATATAGATTTCACACGACAACTCTGTCTAGCTATACTTGATCTCAGGAACGAGCACTCGCCCAGTGCAATTATCTCAAACGGTGAAAGCGTAAATAATAAGATTGTTTTTACCTCATCAAGCAAATTTCATTCAGAAGTCACATTGCAAAAAAACGCGTGATTGATTCCGTCGCACAATTAATCGTGCGGAATTAACTGCTCCCGCCACTGGGTTACATTGACTTGAAATAGTTCTATCAGATATTCAGAAGGGCCGCAAAGTGTAGAAATACTCACTGACATAGCATATTTCACCTTGCCTAGCATTACTGCAGGTGCATCAGTTTATCGTGCAATTGATTGAAACCATGATAAAGTGACTAACAATATCCTAACAGCTAATTTCTCGGCAAATAATGACTAATTCAACCTTAAAAAGAATCACTCGAGCTTTTTAGCTCATTGTGAACATGAGAAGCTATTTCGATCGGTAAAAGCATATGCAACGACTCATCAAAAGCAAAAATAGGCCAAAAATCACATGGGGTGACTAATAATATGTTATGAGCAGTTTCGTTATACACCGCACACGACGTGCAAGCTAGACATATTTCAGTAACGAATAGATAGTGTGGTGCATACTGTGTTCAATATTCAAAATCAAAATACATGCATCATGATTCCATTTCTTTTGTTTTTTTGCTTCTATGGCTTTTTCTTATTCCAGCAATTCCTATCGTTTCTTGTCAGTTCAAAACCTGTTAGATATGTAGGCAACCACAGAAACTGCTTTTGACGTGTGAAATAGAGCACATGATATGTCGATAACACATTATTCGATAGCTATCTAAGTTGCATGTTTATGTCATACTGCCTACATTTGCTGATAATAGTTAATTTCTTGGATGCAGGCCTATTCTGAAATTTTGCATTCGCCTCCCTATAGCAAACCATGGATAGATGGCAAGATTGTTGGATCTCTAGTAATCACATGAAAAGAAAAAGAATTTGCTAATTTGCAGGTCTGCATTATCACCAATGATCATTAATTGCTGGGATTTAAATTATAGTTTAAAAGCATAACACATTTAAATGAATGTACAAGATACCCTTTGAAAACATGCTTAAAACCAAGGTAGTGGAAAACACGTCTGAAAGGACGGTCTAAAAACAAAGTTTTACAAACATGCTAAAACAGATCAGAGCATGACACTCATATTCAAAAGTGTGGTTTCAAAACATCTTTGAAAGCAATGTACGAAAGCTCAGTTTAAAATCATGTTGAAAACCTGACTTTAGTTTTAGAATATTGCTTTAGAAAAACATAAAGAATAAATAAGATATTAACTAAGCGGGTTGGATGATGTTAAAGAGTTATACTTTTATTGGCAACTTCTTATTTATTAGAACATACATACATGTGATTTAACTAGTATATATGCTCCTAAAAGAGTTATTCATCAATCATGAAATAAATTTTTCAGTGTACTGTATGTGCGATAACGCATTAATCAAGCTACTTAAATGATGAATTGCTTTTACTTTTAGAAGACCTTGTCATTTGGCGGGTATGATACGATAACTATGAAAACGAGAGCCTGCATGAGGACATGCACCCCTGGAGACAACAGAGTATCTGGCAAAGGTGTGGTAGTAAGTTGCTGCAGCAACGAAGATTTATGTAACTCTGCTTCCTTGCAAGCTGTTCGTTTCACAACTGTGATGATTGCATCTTTGACAGCATTTTTGAAGATTATGTGAGATACATTCGAAAGAAAACTTTTAAAGTTATAAAGCCTTGATATACCTTGTTAGAAATATGCTTCTACGTCAAAAAATGTTAATAGTTTTCTGAAGGAGGCTATCGGAGGAACAAATTGAATGAAAAACTTGTGTCTTGAGTAAAGGAATTCGCAGCACCGTCCATTTCACGATTTGACGTTTGAGAAGTAAAAGAATTATAATAAGGTGTCGTCTCGTTAGTAGAATATGTTCTGCCACCTCATGAAAAATTGCCAAAGTAACCGCTGCCATTCGCCGGTTTTGTGAAATAATATAGCCTGAGATTATTGATAATGCGGGTTGAGAGGTCATTTATAATGCCTGTAATAATTATTATGAAAGTCCCTTATTGACAAGAAATACAACCAACCTCCAGATGAAAATCGTGGAGGTGCAAGTGACATCACAAAAGTAATTTCAAAGATATGATTCGTGATTCTGCAGTGAAGATCAGGAGAGCACAAAGCTATTTTGTCTATGAGACGTTCTGACATGCGACAATACGAAACGACTTTTTCGCTCTGATATTTTCGGAAACAAATCGTGTAAAATATGGGAATGGTCACATATCGACTGGGATATCACATCGATTGCACATGCGCCTGATACGCTAGGTTATATATTGGTCAGCGTATATCACGACCATGAATAGTACAGGCACGTTCACTGACAACAGAGGCACGTCGTAGTACATTGAATACCTAAAGAGAATGACAGCTATTAAGTCAATAAAAGATACTAACACCTTTGATTCCCCGACCGCACTCGACTGACCCAGGAATCGAACCGAAGTCCGCGGTGGAGTTCGCACCTTCTTCACTAAGCAGCGTGGCTTTTAGCAGCAGGCACGTTTACCGAACATAAGAGGCGTTTATCTAAAGATTTGCCTGGATTTAGATATACAGATGAGGCTTATGGCCGTATGCACCAACGCTGTTTAACTTTAGTCAGCGATTTAAGTCTGATATAGTCAATGACTAATAAAAATGACTAAGCACCAAATTGATCGCTGACTAAGTCTGTGATCAACAAAAGCGCTATGCACCAACAAATCTTATTGGTTAAATTGACGGTAATCAGTGTCTAAGTTAAACAGCCCCCTACCCTTTATTAACCAAGCAACTTTGCATGTGCGCTCACAACTGATCGATCGTGATGCATCGATATAACGACTTCTACGAAGCGGAACGTCGTGGTGTACTAGGAAAGAGAAGAAAGATCAACGAAAGGCCCATCGATATATGATCCAAATATACAGACGAAGAATTCCGCCTTCGTTTTAGGCTTGGCAAGCCTACCTTCATGCTTCTCCTTGACATGATACGGGAGGAATTGACCGTTAGGAGTTGTCGCGACAATCCAACATCTGTCGAACTTCAGCTCCTCATAGCACTTCGTTTCTTTGCAACCGGCTCTTTTTCGACTAACCGATGGGGATTTGTTTGGGGTGCACCAGACTACAGTGTGTCGCATAGTGCATCGAGTAGCCACTATCATAGCTGAGAAAGGAGATACATATATAACCTTCCCAAACTCTTCCGAGCAAAACGTCGAATGTTGCAATTTTTATAATTTATTTGAATTCCCAGGCATCACTGGAGCAGTTGATGGAACCCATATTAAGATCGAAAAGCCTGGAGGAGAGGCATCAGAACTATACAGGAATCGAAAAGATTTTTTTTTCTATCAACACTCAAGTCATGTGTGACAGCAGACTAAAAATCAGAGATTTGGTTGTGAGATGGTATGGTAGCGCCCATGATTCAAGAATTTTTTGAAATTCGAGTTTGAGTAATAGGCTCGAATGTTTGCCTTCAGGATTCTTGCTTCTGATTGACTCAGACTACCCATGTCTCCCCTATATCTTGACCCCTTTTTTGCGTCCTAGTTCTCGTGGGGAGGAAGCTTACAACAAAGCTCACTGCAAGGCAAGAAATGTCGTGGAGCGCTGCATTGGAGTTTGGAAACGCACCTATCGCATTGAATTCTTCCTCGATTGCTTTCCAAGCGTTTATCTTTCTTTTCACCATTGGACCATGAGTACTTTTGTTTTCTGTTATGTTCATTCTCTGCGGATTTAGCAATTCAATCAATGTTGACTGTTCGATACTAGTGAAATTTTTGGCCCTTCTCTTTTTCATTTTTGTTTTCTCCTCAGACACGCTCATGATGCAAGAAGCTAATTTATGAAGATAACTGGCTAAGGGGCAGAAGCGAAAGTTAATGAATGAGTGAAACGGTCGCTTATGAGCGCAGGCCGATGCATTATCAGTAGAGTGACAAATTGCTTTCTTGATGCGAGATTGAAAGGTGGATTTGCATTGTGTGAGAAAAAACAATGATGACGGTGCAGTTATTTACTCTATTGATGCGACTGGCTTCGTCTGCATCGAGTGAATGATTCACTCAATGCCGAAGGAGTGATAAGCTGAGAATTCCACTGTCTTCATTCGAAGTCATACATTCCTCGACGCTACCAAGTTGTGTTCATGGGAACTTAAATTTTACAACGCGTCAAGATGAAAGTCTGCTAAACACTTTCTTCCAGATGACCTTTGTAAAGAACAAATCCTTCGAAAGTCATTGATTAGCTAGTCAGTGACTAATTTCATTCATCAAAATTGGTGCTTACCTTTTCTAATCGTTGACTTTCTTGCTGTTTAGAAAGTCATTGATTAAGTGGTCGTTTAACGAATGTTGGTGCATACGGCTGTTAGTCCTGCATACGAATGTTAGTCCCTAACGTAATGATTTATAGAAAATAGACCTTAATCAACTAATCGTGGGTCATTATTGACTTCAAGATGCGTAACACACCCTATGCTGGTTTAAGAGGGTCTAACGTCGCTAGTTTTTACAAGCCTATACATATGTTTGGAATCATGTTTAACCGCTTCATTTGCAATTACGTTGTCGACTCTGCTTAAAGAACTTAGTAAAGAACTAGGCCTACAACTCTGTATTTTGAAAGGAAAATTCATGAGAACTGGAATACTAGCCTCTTTTCTTCTTCTTCACGAACGACAGCAACCAAACACCTTAGTTGATCTGAAATCCTGAAATGCATGAATGAATGGTGGATGGAGAATTGACATTTTATACATTTCGTGACTTCATTTTCGAAGATAAAGTGGCCCTTATAAAGCCACTCTAAAGCTCTTATTTTTGTAAATGATTTTTTGAGAGTTAACATACAGTAGCAGTATGTTGATTAATATATGACATTTGCATAGGCAAGTCTGCGCCAAAGTCCGAATATCCAGAGAAGCATGCTAGTCAAAAAAAGAAGCGTCCGGTTCGTCAAAAGAGTTACTTAGGTAACATAATATTGACTTAGATTCGGGTGACAAAGTGTTTTCAAAGCTCCATAACTGGAGCAGATCTACACATGTTTATCAGCAGTAGAACAAACAAACCATGCATAGGCCCATTTACTTTGTCCTTATTCATCGTCGTGACTCATAGTCTACTGCTTGACTTGATTGTATTTGGCATCGATATTGAGTTATTTACATCCATTACTGGTGCATCGCTTAAGTAACGCCGGAAGCAATTTTTCATTGGTATGGCAAAAACCCGCACATATTTCTAGATCCATGTAGGCATTTAGACCTATTTGCCATCTTGCTTTATTCACACATTCTAAATCTATTCAGTTACAAATGTGAACAAGAGAGATTTAAATACGAACAACAGATTTAAATATGAACTATGGACAGATTATATCTCGAACTAGGGACATTCAAATACGAACAGGAGAGATTCATGGATAACCAGGTGGTAGACTGTAATTCAGAAGATGATTTTGATGATCACACCATAGCATGTCATTACTGAGTGTAAATTTTACAAGATGATGCGCTCTGCAAAGATATTAAAGGACGCTGGTTATTATCTGTGAGTTTGAGATAGGGCAGTGAAATTAAACTTAACCTTAGCGATAGCACAGTAGTGTTCACAGGCGCCGTTTTCAAACAGTAGTGCTTCTGAACACTTATCAACCTAAAAGCAACTATCACAAATGCAACGTTCTAGACAAACTGAGATGTATCGTTCCTTCTGGCCAAGCAGAGTGTGTGATGATCAAACTATTGGTATTGTTACCAAATCTGACAATATTTGAAAGCATGACAAGATGAGAATGGGTGAAGTAGGCCTACACAATAATGGGATCATGCACATTGCAACAGAATGGCATCATTGCAGACAAACATTTGACCGTGTCCAGATATTCTGTTGTACATGGAGGCTAATTAATGTATCTCAACTCTGACATGTAAATATCGTTACAATAGCTTCGTTTTGCTTCTCAATTTTTCATAATACCACATTATTGCAAAAATGCATCATTAACAAAGACGGACAAATGATTTCAATTTCATCATATTGCATCATTTTGCATTTTGTTGAATAAGCATTGAAACTGAAAGCAGGCACCCAAAAAAGCATCTAAATAGGCGTCTTGCATATTTTCAAACAAGTACCTATAGAATTACAATCGCATGCTTTAAAACTATTCATTTCTACCTATTTTGGTCTGTCGGAAAACAAAAATTAACCATTCCTTGCAGTAAATATCTAAAACAAACTACTATATAAAATCGTTTAATATTAAAATAAATAAAATCAAAAGTATTACAATCATACGAACTTATACAATTGAATTATTATTTTCAATGTGACTAAATATGATTAAAAATGCAAATTTTGTAAAGTCAAAATCATTCAGTTTTTTTCGATATTTCTCAAAAAGATATTTCTCACTGATGAAACGAAGGTTCATTCATCGTTGAACTTTCTCAAATGCGTAGCAGCACTGGAGTCCATGAAAGCATTCTCTGTTGACCTGGAAGTAGTGTATGATCCGGTTACAGAAGTCGAATGAGAAGAACCCAACATGTTCAATGTAGTAGTAATCTTGGATGCAAAAGACGATGTAGGATGTGATGCTTGAGATTGAGTACTGGTCAGTGCTTTGGCTGGAGTAGGCACCGATATCTTTGTGGAAATCGATTCCTTGGATGTGATTATTTCTGTTGTTGTAGATATGGTAGGATGTAACGTCTTTAAATTAATGGCTTCCAAATCCCTCAACGTAGAAGTCTCCGAATATTTAGAAGTAGTTTCAATCGCTTTATCCATGAAATCCCACTCCTCCGTCTCCTTGGCAAGAACTGGCCAATAATTTACACGGCATGCACTAGCGTCAAAATATTCACATCTCTTTCCAGAAAAGCAAGTAACGCACCTGAAAAACAGATCAATGAAAAAATATCAGTCTAAGGCATTTTATAGTTTCAGCTAAATTTACTTAATTTCAACTTGTACTAACGCAATGAATGTGAGTTACGTACGCTCGATATTTGTTTTGCTAATTATTCAATGTCCACTGCTGTTGTTGCATTTTATAGCAAAAACAAATATTTCGGCCTGTGGCCTATCACTCATAGATATGAACTTCAGATGTGCAGCAGTGGTCATGCGTGAATACCTGATCCCAAGCCTAACCAGAGTAAGCTTTCTGAGTTTCTGTGAAAGTGCAAAGTGATATAAACAGAATTTCATCTTTGCTTCTGCTAAAACTAAGCCGTACCAGTTCGCACCGGTGCACTGGGCACGACAAGCGATGCAGCGATCGGTGCACTGAAATTTTAAAAAGTTTCACTGAAGCATTTAAGTGTGGAAGAAGCATAATTTGTTTCGCACTCAAAATTTTCTTGGGATAACAAATTTAGACCTAAACATTTTAAGATGCGGTCCCAAAAAAATGTTCCCTTCTAAAATTCAATTCAAATTTTTATTAAGTACTTGTAATATTATAATGGTGCAAAAGTGTTTGAAAAATACAACATAACACTATTTTTTTAAAATTATATTATGCCAGGACTTCCAAGTGACTCATCATAACCCGTACACGTACGTCTCTGTGACATCTCTTAATGTAAAAACTTGATGAAAAATATATAACAAAGGAAGAGCCTTCTTTTGTTTCTTTTTTCAAAAGTATGTGAAGTACAATACTTGAAAACATTTGTGACAATGTCAGCGCAATCTACAAATTATTGGAGGAAGGTTAGCATATAGACTGCTTGAAATTTGTGATGCTGCAATGCTATTGGATGCCGAAAGAATATTACGGGCGGAACACTCGTCACTAGAATGCGAAGAGACCAAAATGGAGATTTCGTGGTTTAAGATGACTTATGAGCTTGAATTATCTAATTTTCGTCCCTTTTGTCACAGCTGTTTCGGCAACACCAGAAAATGCATCGGTTATTTTATGTTATAGACATAGCGTTTTTTCAGCAGCTTCATTTTCATGATGCAGGAAATTTCATGGAAAGGTGAATTAAATTGAGAAACAGAGTTAAATGATTTTCTCCTATTTCAAGCCGCATATTGCAAGCTTAAAATATTTTTCTCTCCACATTTACTGTGACTATAGTAAATTATATTTATATTACTATATTATGTATTGTTATTATATTATATTATAATAAATTAATTATAATTGCAATTACATAGCAAAATGTCATTTGATCGCACATTTCGGCACAACCGGTGCAAGCAGAAGAACCGATACACTGGTGCAGCGGTGCACTAAGCACAACCCCAGCTAAAACAGAAGCATGAAACAATAGGCCTATATCTCCCTTGATAAGTGCTAGCGCTAATTGCCATCCTTAATAAGCTTTTTAACTATTCCATTCAGCTCCTAGAATGCTGAACTGAGTATTAAATACTCAATGACTCAGTCTCGCAAATTGTTAAATTTGAGACGTGGGTCACTGCCTGGAGCAAAAAAAGCGCACCTACATCGTTTTCTATATTAATTTGATATTGAATATTGACATACGCGCTCACTGAGTCGTCTGCATAAGTTGAATTACTAAAATAATACCCGAGCCAGAGCATAAGAAATTTTATAAACCCAACGAGAACACAAACACGGGTATATATGGTCGGGACGGGTTTGTACATCTAGTTTGAACCAATAATGGGCTGGATGCATGCAAGCTTAGTCGCGAAACATAAGTTTCTGAGCCATGATGAGAACGTGATTTATATAGCCCAAATATCATTGTGTGATTAATTGAAATGCAATAAACTCACAGACATTGTGATTTTCCGTGAACTCTATTCTTGCAGCATTTCCCGAAGAAGCACTTTGGACGTAAAACTCCAATTGATCCACTGCATAACTCGCATCCATTACGATTTGATAAAGGCATAGCGGACGTCGAAGGATTGATTATTAAAAGTAAACAAATCGCGGCTTCTATATGCATGGCGAATTCAAGACAGAATAAGTGATCCTACAGAACAGACAGTCACCTTGCTTCAATACGGTGCTGGTTTACATGCCAGTGTCAAACAACAACAAAGCTGACATGCTGCAAGTATAGTTCTTGTGAACACAGTTACTGATGACGCGAATTTCGTTATTGGTTGTTTGCTTGTATAGATAATGCAGCTGTCTATACAAAGAAATCTATGCAAACATTTCTACAGTTTTGTCCAAGACAATAGGTATTTTATGAGTTCAGCCGGGGCAAGAAAAATCCGAGACCGAGAAGGACCTAACTGACCAGCCAAAACTACCCAATTAAGTGATAGAATCAGCGTGATACAATATGAATGAATTATGCTGCATTACAAAATCATCAATGCTCACCTTCAATGCTTCCTTATCTTTCAATTCAATCATGCTCGTGAATACGAGAATTGTAACTGAGTATTCCTTCTTTGCCTGTGCACTTTCAGCTAAAGTGATACAAATTGAGAAAGTAGTTTCTCCATTAGAAACTGCATGTCAACTGAGAAAAAGAACCTTTTGACTTCCCTCAAAGAGCTCGAACTGAGAATGGCACATTTCTGATTTTCTGCTACGAAACTCCATCATAATATAAGACAAAATTAAATATTATTTTTCAGCCTCCGTCAAGAGTAGCTTCGTGGAAAAAGGAAAATCCAACACTTCCGCTACCACCTGACCCCATCAGCGCACGTGGGTAAAAGCTGCACTATTTTATGCCGAAAATTTGGATTCTGTACGAGCAGTTATTTATTGATTTGACATGCAGCATCGATCAGACAATGTAGGGTGATCATCGATGACAGGGACTTAAGATCAGGATTAGCAGAGGCCTGATCACTGGGGACCCAATTATTGAATCTGATTGCCACTTTCTCAGCCGTCACCAGTAGTAAGCAAAACTCCACTTCTGGACCGCGCAAGATGGCGGCCATCGCTGCGTCCCCCCCCCCTCTGGCACGGCAGAGTGTCGTGGTCGGCCGCCGTGGTGCTTCGTGTCTGAGTCCCCCCCCCTCTGGAACGACAGAGGTTGTGGTCTGTCGTGGTGTGCCGGCCAGGTGGGTCCACGTTCACAACATGTTCGCTGACGCCCCCCCCCTCTGGAACGACAGAGGTTGTGGTCTGTCGTGGTGTGCCGGCCAGGTGGGTCCACGTTCACAACATGTTCGCTGACGCCCCCCCCCCTCTGCAACGACAGAGTGTGAGACTCGGGTGAGTTGGTCCGACCGCCTGGTTGACGTGGGCGACCGTCTAGGTTGACGTGGGCGACCGCCAGGATTAGTCTTGAGGCTATAGTGTGTGATGTTTTTGGTGTGTAGCGTCCAAACGAAGCATCGGATGAGAAAACGGAGGCCAGATTCGGAATCTACGTGAAATTTTTGGTTAGGAAGGATGTTTCCAGCGAAATCGGAGAGAAAAAATTTTCGGCTGACGTCCCCCCCCCTGGACAGCTTGCTTCCAGTGGACGGATTTTGTCGTGCGATAGCTCGTTTGAAAGCTAAGAGTGAGACAAATTCAGTGAAAGAATCGGCTTGTTCGTATCTGCCTTCGTTTAGATGTGAGACGCCATTTAAGATTTTGGGACATTGGTGAAAAACGACAGAGTTAGAATTTGGGACGTTTTGGGCTGTAGCTTCAAAACGAACTATCGGATTGGTAAACGGAGGCCAGATTTGGAATCAACTTGATGTTATTGTCCAATGAGGATCATCATCCAATGAGAATCAAGCATTTCTTTATAAATAGCGAGCCTTCCACAGCGAGAATCATTCCATCGTTGAATCACACGAGTGACGGACGCACATTTTCTCTCTCCCTAGTTCCCTGTTCTATTATCCAACTAAAATGGTAAGTCGCTACTTCCCTCCCTCTCCTCCCTTGAACGTAAACTTAATACAATCTTTTTTCATTTTCAGGCATCTACTCCATCTACTGCACTAGTAGGACAAAATGGCGGTCAAACGTTACAAGGTTCGCTACGGTCAGATCATCTACAACTGAGGCCAGTGGAAGAAACAACCAAGGTACATAATCCTACACCGCTACAGCGTAAATTTAAACAAGCCTTGCGTTATGATGATCATAGCGTAGTACTCCAAACGGGAATGCTCCCTTCCACGGATGTCAAGATAATGCACAATCAGTATGGGGACTACATACTGATCCCCGTGAGTCCGTACATTCGCCACCAACTTGATACTATTGAGGAGTACGTGACATTAAATATGGACATTCCTACTCCTCTTGCTCAAGAGTGGAAGGCTAGAGATGACAAGGATACTCCCTATAGAACGATTTGGGGTGGTAATCACATTTGCCTACCGGTATCACATTGGTGTACTTACTATAAGAAGGATGGAGATCATTCAATACCCATCAGATGTGATGAGCTCGGAGAAGGTACTTGGGATATCCTTTTCAAAGTGAATGGGCTATATTATGGTCGACACAAGGATAATAAAATAGCCTCTCTCTCCATGCATATGGAATCCATCCTATATATTCCGAAACCACCCAACGTGGACGACATAATTGATCAAATCCTTAACAGCAGTGGTACGAAGCGCAAGTCGGAGAAGAATGCTACATCAAAACGCAAATCAAAGAAGGAGAATTGCTAGTCCTTTCCTAACTCTTCCCTATGACAATTCGCTTATGTGCTTTGAGTGTCGTAGACGTGGTCTTATTAGATACATTTTACTTCTTCGTTGCCATCATATCATTTGTGTATTTTGTCGTGAAAAGCATCGATGTAATTCTTCATTTTGTAATATGTTATAGAACGTTTCCTTAGATGTGTAAATTTCCGTTTTAGGCTTCTATCATCATTTTTATGGATTGTGAGGGTGAACCTGTACAGGAGCTCAGTGCTATTGCTATGAACAATTGGACATATCAGATTGTTAGTGTCTATCATCAACATGCCAACTGCGATCCCAATGTTGATCAATGGGCGAGAAAACACATTCATGGACTTAATCTGAAATATTTGCAAGACTATGGCTTTTCTTGTGAGAGTGCTCTTCTTATTGACTTTAAACGATGGTTAGCTGCTTTCAATGTTATACGCATCTTTTGTAATAATCCTGGTAAGGAGAGGAAAGTATTTCCCAATCTAATCATTGATGATATTTTGCTCCCACCTTGGGATAGTAGAGTGAATCAACATTATCATGAAGTCACAAAACGTTTTAAGGATTTGTGTGTTCCTATTTTGTCTGTTCGTTGTAGTAGCTACGTTCATAACCAATGCTTCTTTCCTCCTTACCTCAACACTGCCAAAGTCCTGTATGGTTATCATTGCTCGCTGTATGATAGTTACCAGCTGTATCTATTTTATCTCTTTCAAACCATTGATTTATAATGCATGCTTGTTACCATTATTCAATAAATGTTACTATGAGAAGAGTTGTTGTTTTCATGCAATGGATGGGTTAGATAAAGGGCGATCATGTCTTTCTCAAACGACTGCGGAACATTACGTTTTCATAGGCAAAGTTTAAAAGGAGCTGTTCAAGATTATGTGATAAAATTTCATAAAGATGAGACCGACATCGAAGCAGTGGTCGATGATGCTAGCACTCTATTTCTAGAGTTAATGAATACATTCTCTGATAGCATTATCATGGCGCGATTAGTTGCGAAAATTAAGTTTAGTCATTTTGGAAAGGAAGAGGTGGAAAGTCGCTCTTTCCATTTTGCTTCTTATTCAATGGAAGTGGTAGATCACCCCCAAGAATTTTTTAAAAGACATATGATAAAAATTGCTGAACGTCTTAACGCATTTAACCATCATGGTAGCAGTCTAGTGATTGAAGCGATTTCAGATATTCACATTCAACTTTCCATAAAGAAAAATTGAAAATGCAGTGGTACTTGATTGTAGCACAACTGGTTTTCGAGCTATGTCTGCTCACTCTCGAAGTATATTCCTTCTGTACATGCGTCTATTATTTAGAAAAGGCTAGCAAATTCATATCTTCAAAAAGACTTGCTATAGACATCAGTAACGGTGAAACTATGTGTTGTGATGTATGTAAGCGAAAGGATGGAAATGAAAAGCGCATCTTCAAGAGATGTAAGCATGCTTTTTGTCAACGCTGTTTCATACGTAATTGCATTCAACTTTGCAAATGTAACCACTGTGATATTGCTCATTTCGAATGTCACTTATGTCGCAATAGTTAGTACCTATGCAAACGTGGTAAAGATAGGTTTTAGCAAAGACTAACACGGAAAATGGCGAAACGTAAAATGACGAAACGTAAAAGTCAAAAGTTTTCTTCAGCCATTCAAGCTCTCCGACGAATGAAAGCAAATCAGCGATACAATGCTATACGACATGCTAACGATAAATTCATTTGTGAAATTATTTCTCATGTGAGGAAGTTGAGGACGAAGAAATTAGCGCCAAAACAACGAAAGTTACTTAAGCGATATGCTACAAAATTGCGTTTCATCTCCAATCCTAAAGTCGCCCTTCAAAGAAAGAGGAAAACTCTAACACAAAAGGGTGGTTTCCTTTCAGCAATACTTCCAATGATAGCTCCTGCCGTGGGCAACCTATTGGGAAATATCTTTGGCTCTAAGCGTTAATTATGCAAATGTTGAGTCTCAAAGTAATAAAATGGATTTCAGACTTCAATGTGATAAAGTTCTGACTGTATCAGGTCCATCTCATGCAGGTAAAACTGTTTTCACGCTGAATTTATTGGATAAAAGAAGGGAGTTGTTTAAGGAACCTATCAATCGAGTGATTTGGTGTTATGGTATTTATCAACCGTCGCTGTTTCAGGAATTGCAAAGTCGCAACTTTATTCGACATGAAGGAATTATTCCAGTGGATAAACTTCAGTCTAATGATGTTGTTGTATTGGATGATTTATTAAAAGAAAGTAAGAATTCAAAAGATGTTACAGATATGTTTACTCGCGCAGCACACCATAAAAGGTGCTTTATCATCTATATTACACAAAATTTGTTTCCTGATGGAAAAGAAGCTCGTACACGAAACCTGAATACACACTATTATGCTATTTTCAAGAATCCGCGAGATAAAAGTCAATTTGAAATTTTAGCGCGACAAGTTGCACCCAGAGGATCAAAAGCCTTAATTGAAATTTTTCAAGCAGCTACTGAAAAACCATACGGTTACTTATTCATTGACTTTACGCAAGAGTGTCCGGAAGAATTTAGATTTCGAAGTGATATTTTGAAAACTCCCATGATTATCTACAAACTATGAGTTCTTATTCTCGCATGATTGTTATTCCTCAGGATGAATATGTACAATTGACTGCCATGCAGCAAGTAAAGCAACCTCTTGCAAATCAAATGTATAGGAAAGAAATAGATTATCAGCAAAATGTTCACATCAAAGATCCACATCGTGCTGTATTATTACAATCGGAAACTGTTGAGCAATTGAAAAACTTGAAGAATAAGATGCGTGACTCTGTATCGACTGCTACACCTTTAGCATCTCGCGCACATGCCATATCTCTTTTCAATAGTATTGAGCCCCATCTCAATGTAAATGATAGAGGAGAAATCATTACAGATGAAAATAAAGTGATTGATGCTTCACGTTATGAAGACTTGATTCAGTATGCGACACGTAGAAAGCGCCGTCAGGGCTATGTTCCACCTGGTTGGTCATACTTTCTTAAACTATTGAAAAAGCATAATGTGCCAAAATTTGCTTTGAATAATGAGACATTGAAAGAACTTGATTCAACAGTGGCTACTACTCCAATGCTTCAGACGATGAAAATGCCAACAAATTGGTTTAAGGCGTCACCTGCTACATCCCCTCCCACACTCACTAAGCAAACAAGAGGAAGAACTCGACGTAGATCTACATCGCCACTAAAACTGGTAAAAGGAAAACGTAAAACAGCTCCTCCCAGGAAATACATGTTCTCAGATTATTAATATGAAGCAGATGTGTTGCTTGCCATGTAATGAGCCGCCAGAGGTGAATGTCGTTGTCACTTGCACTTGCTGCGCCAGCTCTCATAATGAAACCCCTAAGCAATGTGAACACGATCGCAAAACCGCTAAAGCTAAATGCTGCAGTTGTTGTAAATGTAGAAAGGGAAGAAAACAAAAAGATGAGAAGGAGGAAAAAGAGTCAGTCGTCATCGACTGAACGTTTGAAGTCAATCTATTATGATGTAAAACATCCGGCAGGATTTGCATCTATCAAGAAATTATCAAAAGCGAGTGGTCTTCCACAATCACAAGTGAAACGATGGTTAAAGGGTCAGGCTACCTATACACTCCACAAACAAGCGAAAAAGAAGTACCGCACCCGCCATTATATTGTTCATGACATCGATGAACAGTGGCAAGCAGATTTGTGCGATGTTGCCTCCATTTCAAAACATAACTCGGGCAATAATTTTATTTTAACCGTCATTGATATTTTCTCGCGTTATGCGTGGGCTCAACCTTTAAAAACTAAAGAAGGGAAAGGAGTAGCAAAAGCATTCCAAACAATTTTTCGAGAAGGTCGCATTCCAAAAAGAATTCAGAGTGATCAAGGAAAAGAGTTTGAAAATCAGCATGTGACAAGATTATTTGAGAGGCATGACATTGAGTTGTTTAGTGTAAAGAGCGCTTATAAAGCTGCACTCGTTGAACGTTTTAATCGCACATTAAAAAATCGTTTGTGGCGACATTTTACTGCCAACTTGACACAAAATTGGACAAAGGTTCTACAAGATACACTCCATGCCTACAATCACTCTATCCATCGTTCTATTGGACTCAGACCAGTAGATGTAAATGCTAACAATGTAGATAAAGTGCGCGAATCATTCCAAC
This sequence comes from Prostheceraeus crozeri, assembly GCA_907163375.1. Classification (NCBI taxonomy): domain Eukaryota; kingdom Metazoa; phylum Platyhelminthes; order Polycladida; family Euryleptidae; genus Prostheceraeus; species Prostheceraeus crozeri. The sequence goes on along the minus strand of CAJQUW010009039.1, from coordinate 497,919 downwards.
GTAAACGCACTCATGTGAAAAGTGATGTGAAAATTGGCGATAAAGTTCGTATCTCAAAAGTGAAAAGTGTTTTTGCTAAAGGGTACCTCCCGAATTGGACAGAGGAGGTATTTACAGTATCAAGGATTAATCAAAAAGACTCTCCGACCACCTACAAGTTGAAAGATTACGATAATGAAGAAATTGAGGGTAGCTTTTACCGCGATGAGATTGAGGTAGTCACTGAAAGTGAAACATATTTGGTAGAGAAAATCATTCGATGTAAAAAACGGCAAGGTGAAGAATGGTGTCTTGTTAAATGGACTGGTTATCCTTCAAGTATGAACTCTTGGATGCGTCGTGCCGACATCTTTCATCTAAGTGATCGACAGTGATTCATGCAAAGTTGTAACTAACAATGTTTAGGGTTTGAGCTATGAATCCAACTGCCTCATTTTATTCACGACCCTCCTACGTAAGTGGTGGAGGAAAAATTTACATCGGTGCTCGCCGCCAACGTGGAGGTAGCATACTTGGTGCACTGAAATCTGTTGTAGCACCTCTCATATCCAATGTCGGTAGATCTTTAAAACGAAATGTTTTAAGTAATGCCGTTGGCTTTGCTGGTGATGTTGCTAGTGATCTTTCCAGAGGTAGAAGTTTCAAGAGCAGTTTGTTGAATCGTGGGAAGGAACGCGGTTTAAAAACATTGAAGCAGACCATTGCTGGTGTTACTCAAGGAAAGAAATCACCTAAACGAATGAGAAAAGGAAGGAGGAAACATCGCGGAGCTGGTAAGGTGCAATCTTCAGTCAAAAGGCATTCACGCAAACGTCGCAGAGGCTCTAATCATTCATCAGGCGCTAAACGACGACGCTGCTATAACTTCTAATCATGGAGTGTAAAACTTCCGGTTTTTGTTTGTTCGATCAACAAGCCATACAGACAGATATTCTTAGTTCAAGTATTGTAGATTATCATCCTCGAACAGCTGAGAATGCTGGCCCCATTGAATTTGTTATTCCTGGTGGTAGTGATGACTACATAGATTTGAGTTATGCGATGCTTGATTTGAGGTTTAGAATTCAGCAAGCAGATGGAACTGCTATTGACGATGCACATAAAGTTGGACTGAACAATTTACCATTGACTACATTACTTCGCGATGTTTCTCTAACGATTGGAGAGCAGCAGGTGGAAGGTGGTCAAAGCGATTATCCCTATAAATCATATTTCACTCATGTATCGCAGTTTCATCCAGCAGCACAAAAAAGTCATATGGAAGCCATGGGATGGTGCAGAGATGAAGCAGGAAAATTTGATGTTGAAACAAACAGTGGCTTTGTAAAGCGATCTGCTATGATTAAAGATAGTAGAGTATGTCAGCTATATGGTCCGCTGAATTTAGACTTCTTTAGACAGTCAAAGTTTTTACTCTGTAATACCAGCATGCGACTCAAGCTGACATTGAATAAGCCTGAATTTGCGCTGAATGCATTTGCTAAAGTTGACAATTTTAGAATTCATGTGGAAGATATTGCACTTTACATTCGTCGAGTAGTACCGAATCCAAGTGTCATTAGAGGGCATGCTGAAGGTCTTAACCGCCAAAATGCCATTTACCCCGTTCAGCATACAAAGCTTCTCACCTTTACAATTCCGAAAGATCAAAAGAGTTTCATGAAAGATGGCCTCTTTCCATCGGAAGCACCGAAGCTCCTCATGGTGGCAATGGTTGAAAATGATGCATTTAATGGTAATATAAAGAAGAATCCTTTCAATTTTAAACACAATCAGTTAAGTGAAATTGCTTTACGTGTAAATGGTGTGAGTCATCCTGGTCCACCCTACAAACCAGATTTTGCTTCGGATCAATTTATGCGCAGTTATGTTGATTTTATGGATGTCTTTGGCTTTTACAATACGGATGATACCAACGGACTGACTATGAAAGAGTTTAAGAGTGGATATACTATTTATGCATTTGATTTGACTGCTGACAGCGATATTAGTGCACCCTATCGTCAAGCGAACGTGCCTCATAATATTCGTTTGGATTTGACGTTCAAAAGAACACTACCTGAGACGATCAATGTATTAATTTATGCAGTCTTCGATTCAAATATTGAAATTACAAAGTATCGTGACGTGATTCTTCAGTATAATCGTTAATGAGTTGGTTGACTGCTGACGATATTAAGACTAAAGTGCAGCGTAATGCAGACGAAGCGACGTTGAAAGCTTTCGATAATGTCTATTCACTCGATACCTTACCACCTGCAGTAAATCACTATCCCATCTTTATTGTGCTAAACACTCATTCACAGAATTTAGGCGGTGAGCATTGGAAAGCGATCTTTATTGGAGAAGACCGACGTGGTGAACTATTTGACTCTCTTGCTCAACCTCCAAATATACCAACACAGCAGTGGTTGAGAAAACATACGCGTCAATATCAGCGAAATGAACGCATACTACAACATCCACTTTCATCAACGTGTGGTGCTTTTGTACTGTACTTCATCTTAAAACGTTTACATGTATCTCGATTTGCATCTGTTATTCAAAACTTTTCATGTAATCCATCCTCTAATGAAAAAATGATTTGTAAGTTCTATCATGATTTGAAATAAAAACATCATGTTGGAAAAATTGTTTTTTATTTTACAATCCGCTGGGTACGTACATACTCAATGAGATAGTCTAGGATCATATTTGCTTGTTCATGAGATTTTAGTCCAGTAATGATCACTTTACTATTATGAAAGATTGCCACATGCACAGGCAACCAACAACTAATGAGAGCTGCAGGAAAAAGTTCGGGTTCATAACACAAACTGTAACTGCTGGTACGAATCTTCAAAAATGATAGACTGTCAATCAATTGAGTAGAGATCACCATATTGTCCACAGTCAGATTCGACATCACACACCTCTCCCTCTTCCATATCCGACGTAGTAGTCTTTGTAGCTCTAAGCGCATTGACTGCGCCGATGAATGAGAAAGGGCGCCGAGAATCTGTACAGTCCCATTTGGGAAGAGTTGAAGATTCCGTGAATTGTTCATCTTCACCACTAACATTTGAGGACGGCCCGGGTAATACTTGCTGTTTGGAAGCTGTTGGCGTAATGTTGTGAGATCGATTTTGGTGTAGAGTCTGAAGCGACGGAGAATGTTGACGATGGTGTAGCGATGGCGCTTCATGATGAAAGAATGAGTAAATTGAGCGATGTACCTTCCTTTTATACTTTTCCCAACTACCTTGATGAAATGTGAAGTTAGTATGAAGTTGGGAATGATAGAGTTGAATTCGCCGATTGTTGACGCGCAGCCAGATGCGATTTCCAATACGTGAATGTCTTTTCATATAGAAGTATTTCAAGTCCTTCATGATATGATGTAGAGATTGAAAATGACGATAAGATAAAACAAACTCTCTTCTCACATTTCCAGTTGAATCTTTGAAATAGACGTTTCGATCATGATCCGTTTCAATACGTTGTAGGGAATCTAATTTCCAACTCATGGTGCGTGGTAATCATATCTGATTAAGATTTGCATAGTAGGGCGATGAACTCACGACGAATAAATGTCATGATGGAGCGATGTATGTTCTATACTCTAAGTATAGATATACTCTAAGATGTCTGTTCTAAGTATCTTCTATACTTCTCCCAATTGTATTTGCGAAATGAGAAACAGTTTGCGGAATGAGAATGGTAGATTTGAATTTCATTTCTGTAATGTTGAAGCCAAACTTGATCACCCAAGGAGATGAATCTTAATGTTTCAAAATATTCCAAATCCCTCATGATATCATTGAGGTTGACAAATTGTCGCCATGTTAATGTAATTCCTCTTGATGTATGACCATGAGAATTTTTGAAATGTACGTTTCCATCACGATCAACTCTGATATATTGTAGAGAGTCCAAAATCCAAGTCTTCATGATGTTATGCAAAGTTGCAGATTAGCAATATAAAAATGTCGTTTTATCATATTTTGCTTAGCAATGCGGCTACAAAGAGATTTACTAGCAATCGAGCCGCACTCTTTTCTACTCCCATTGATCATGCACAACAGCTAAATGGGAATTGGGAAGTGGGTGTCACTCAACTTGTTTATAGCAACTGTGTCTATACTTTTGATCATGAGGTGATGACTATTAATATGAGGCGTACAGCTGCTTATCAATGTGAAAAGGGGTGCCGAGTATACATTCCACAGTGGCCAAAGAAAGATCTCTTATCATGTAAAAAGTTTATATATGATTTCTTGAATAAAGCGTGTAAACATATTGTCCAATTTACTCCGCACAATGATGATTATAATTATGTACATCATGTAGTTGAGAAAGATTGGATTGTTGGTTTAAGTCCAAGTTTAAGAAATGATTTAGGCTACCTCGCTAGCGCCTTAACAAGCTATGATAATTTTAACGTTAATTACCACATAAGTGGTCATAAACAGTTAATATATCGAGAGGAAGCTTATTATGTAGATCTTATTCCAAGAAATGAGAAGACGTTGGTGAAGAAGATTGTGATTAAGCCAAGAAAGACAAACATGACTCCTGAAACATTATTGAAGAAATTTAATTATCTCCTTCGAGTTGATGACAAACAAGTGGCAACATTGACTTATATTAAATCATCTAATCATATTGCAATAAGCAAATTAAATGATGATGATCTAGTATTAGTTTGTTCAAAAGATTTTCATCAGTTCTTACGACATCGTTCTGCAGCTGTTCATGGAAAATCTGATATGCAACATTTACCATGTGAAAGGTCAAATCAATTTGATACAGAATGGGCCGTATCTTTATACAGAAAGTGTGTAGAGCCTTTTGGTGGTTTCTTACATGAAACAAGAGTGTTGATGCCTCGCATTATTACTTCGGTTAAATTGGTTGTAGATTATTTAAATGAAGTGATTAATGAGCAACATATTTCATTTTCTGAAAAAGAAGGTACTTTGTCTCTCACTATAAATGGAAAAGGTATTGAACTAATTATGGATAAAACTCTAATGGACATTTTGGGTTTTGATCAAAATATCTTTAAAAGTGGTACTGTAACCAAAGCTAGCGCAGACATGTCGCTATCGCGTCGTATTAACTATTTTGAGATATATTCCAATATTGGTGAAGATGTACGTGTGGGAGATGTTGAAGCTCCATTGCTAGCAATGATACCATACCAGCCAAAAAGCTGCAGTATTTTAACTGAGCATACTTTCAAGAAAGTGCATTATACAAAGCTGAAATCAAACTACATCCCACAAATTGATATTGCCATTTATGATGATGCTGGTGCGTTGATTCCTTTTCATAAAGATGCTGTGACAAGTATTACACTCCATTTCCGAATGAAGAGTTAATGCAAAAGTATGCTAATATATTTTTCCAATGTGAATAATATGGAAAGTGAAAATAAGGACTCGTTTCTAATCTACTTGCCCAGTAATGTTTCTATGAATAAATTTCCCAAAAATAAACCATCAGACTATCGAGTAGAATTAAATCGGCCACTGCATTTAGAAGGTGAATGGGAAGTTGGCGTTTCTAGTATTTGCTATGATAGCAATATTCAGAATGTGAATGATTTGGAAGAAATGATATTGACTCCTCGCACCCATGATGGAATAACGATGAATAATGCATTTCAGTTCCCATACAATTTAACATCAGATGGAAAGTGGAACTATGAATGGATTCAGATAAAATCAGATTCTTATGAGCCATTTGGGAATGAGAAAATTATTAAGGCATTCAACAGTGGTAATACTTCCATCATGAAGAATAAAAATCAGAAAGCTTATGAGTTTACTATCTATCATTGGAGTGGGAGACAGTTCCTCCGCTTTCATTCTTTTACTAAAGGTCTTACGCTGAGGTTGGATAGTGAATTCTATCCACATCTTGGTTTTGGTCATGGACTACATCTAACGTCAATTGCTACTGCAAATGTTAAAAAAGTTTATTCAACTCGAATCAACAAATTTCATTATAGATTTAAAATATTTGATGAAGATGTTGTAGAATGCGAAGAACGCATCATTTTGAAAAAGCGTGGTGTTCAACCTTTATCACTTATTGAGTTAGTAAAACGATGGAATGAGACTGTGGGTAAGAAGTATGGAGAGAAAATTATGGCGGACAAAAATAAGTTGGTTATTCAGAAATATAATGACAAACTTACAGTTTATTTCTCTCCAACCTTGCGTCATTTTGTAAGACATTATACGCCTATTATTGGAAGCGGTGTGGTGTATGGTTCTCATGAATATCACACTAAAGCTGATTCAGTTAATGATGAATGGTGGGTGGACATCTATGGCGATCGCATCAAGAAAATTTACCAGTCTTATGAAGAATCTAAAGTTGCTATCAATATAATGCCGCGTCTATATCATACAGTTGAAAGCTTCATTCATGTAGTAAATCCTTATATACAACAGAAGTTGAAGCATGTGATGAAAAGTAAATATGATGTAAAGACACACCACATTTCGTTTTCAATTGAAAAACAACGCGTTGTTCTGAAACTGGGTGATGACATTCAATGTCAATTGAGTAAAAATGTGAAAAAACTCTTTGGCTTTTCAATGCTACAAACTGTGTTTGCTGCTGCGCATACGATTGGTATAGAAACACCAATGACACTTGATAAACATGAACAACACCTTTACATTCAAAGTGATTTGATTTTACCTATTTCTGTTGGCGAGAAAAAAGAATACATTTTACGTGATTTCATTCATGATAAAGACGCTTCATATGGAATAGTCGAGAAGATGTTTGAATCTATTTTCTATCATCCCGTCGTCAAACAAACTATACCCTCTATTGCTATCAAAATTACCAATGGTTTACAAGAGTGTATCCATGTGAAAGATACTAAATCCCTCGTAACTTTAGTGTTTCGGAAAACAAAGTGAAGTCATTGTGATATGTTTATTGAAATAAAAATATGTATATGAAAAAGTCTTTTCACAGATATAGGGGGAATGGGCTGACTGTAGGCATATATTCACAAGGAAGAAACGATCTCATGCGATACATAAAACAACCATGTATATCTACAAAAAGCAACATCAAAATACTGAGTTAAAGTTGATTATGTCAATACATCTCCTGAATGTGGTAGCGTGAGTTTTATTCTTTTGGGTGGAGGTATGTTTGTGTCAGGATGTCCATGTGGAAGAGATGTGTTATGTCCTATCCAACACCTCTTATCCTCCCATGCTGAAAGTGCTCGTTTCTTGAACGTGTACGTTTTCACAGTATGAACTTGAGATTTTAAGATTGTCATATTGACAAACGTTATAGTTTTATTTTTATAGGCCTTCTTATAGGACCGATGTTTCATTTTATGAACAATGGATTTTGATATACCTTTAGCACGCTTAATACTATCTGCACATTCTTTTAGTTTCATGGAATACATTTTAGGACGGAGGAGAATCATTTCATCTATTTCCTTTCCTGCTGTTTCATCCTTAAAACAACCAAGTTTGGCTTTATTCTGTATGGAATAGAGTGGATGAGTGGGATTGTAGTTAGATGTATCGAAATATTTTTCTAATGACTTACCTACTTCATTAAAATTTAAATCTTTTTGAGTGGTAATTCCTAAAAAGAAACTATCTGTATCACCACCCAGCAAGCGAACCTCTTTTACGATAGGGCATGGTTGTAATATTTTGTAGAAGAGTTGATACATTTCAAGCTTGGAATAATCTAAAACGGCTTGCCCAATATAGATGGGTTTGCACAACTCAACTTCTGATTTAATCATTTTAACACCTACAAGATCCTCATCGATGATGTCTCTATCAATGAAAAGAGGTGATGAGGTCAATTTGTGATATTTTTGTTCATCAACGACTAGTTTGTAATTCATACGTTTTCTAACATCCTCCATGGTCTTTCCGAATAGACTATTATTCTTATATTTATAAAAATCCTTTTCAAAATTATTTTGGGCGAGTGCACGTTTTTGACTGTTACTATCTATGTAGGGTTTGAGGAAGGCTTTCTGTCTAAATTTGATAATGCGGTGAACTGACTTTAGAAGCATGCCCATTTCTAAATAGAATTTTAATATGCAGAAGTGTACGAGATAATTTTTCTTATCATATTGGGTGAGTAAAAGTTTGCGGCATGGTTTGTACCTTGGCTGTCCACACTCTGTTAAGTTATTATGAAATTGTGACATGAATGGTGAAAACATATCTTCAGTCACTTCGCCAGATTCAGGTGCGAGTGGGAAATCAGCAGTTTTATTTTTAATACTATTTGGATAAATCAAATCCACTTCAAAATAATATCCCCAATCACCTTCATCTGGAATATTCAGTATGTTTGAAGGGTTGGAGTAATACTCAAGCTCATTTTGATTTAACCAACTAAACTCGGAATGAGGTAGTGGTTTAGACAGTGAACTGCCATATAAATTATTTTGGTCATAGTACTTTAGGTGGATATGATCATCACCTACTGTTTCAGATTTTATATGATGTTTATTTACAAATGTGAGACCACCGCGTATTCCGCGCTCAAATATATTATACATCTCCGGGTCTTGTAAGAGATGAATGGTCTCACCAGTCATTTTAAAGGCTGATTTAAAGGACATGGCTGGTAGACTGACAAAGTGGATAGGATCTAATTTGTCTTCTTCTAATGCCACTCGTCGAAACTCCTGAAAGACATCAGCCAGCAAAATGACATCTAATTCTAAGTAAGCGATCATATAATCGCCAAACGTTTTACAATTAAATTTTAACCATGCCTCTTGAGCAAGTTCATAGTCCTCTACTGGACAATCTTCACCCGTCAAATCGTTTTTGAATTTGTCAATGGAAGGAAGGGTTGTTTCATTTAGTTTAGACATTGAGCTAAAATACGCATAAGGAAAGACTCCTTTGCGAGTGATTATTTCATCCGTTAAGTTTGGATAGTGTTTCTTCAAAGTTTGACTATGGGGAAGAAACTTGAGATTACGAACGAGAGAAGCTAGTGACGCTGACATGAATTGAAATGAATCTAAAAATTTTATTTCGAAGAAGACTGTCTTATTTTCTTTAGTTTTATCTACTGGTACTTTTGCTGTCATTGCCATGAATTTTTCTCTCGTTTGTGCTATTACATTAAACTGCCACGATTTCATCTGGCTCAACCCTCCTTTTATGAGCATATGACTGTCATAGCCCTTAAAGTTATGAAAAATGACGGGTAGTACACGACGTCTCAACCTAAGTGAAAAGTTACATTTAGAGCAGAGTGCGTTTCTAAATTTACCAGTGATGTGATCATGATCACGCACTTTCTTAATTTTATCGTCATCAAACGTTTTATGACATTTAGGACAGGATGTGCAACTTTCAAATTTTTGTTTGTCTTCATCTGACATATGTAGTGACTTACGCTGCAATTGGGAATCATATGATTGTTGAAATTTTGCAGCTTTATCGAGAAATTCTAGAAATTTTGAAATGCAATCTTCACCTTGCCAAGTATGCATTTTGTTTTGTCTATTCCTAAAGTGGTCATGCCATACTTTATAGCAGGATATGGCTGCTGGCTTGTGGATGATATCATCAATGTAGCATTCTATGTCTGCGTAAATGACACGCAGGGGACTTAATTCGTCACCATTATCCCTATGTGAAAATATTTTATCTTTGGGCATGCGTTCCATTTGTAATTTACCTCGCTTGCACCATTCATAGTGAGTTTCAAATTTATCTTTACTCCAAAATGAGCGGATGCAGCGGTCGCATACAAAATGTTCACCTCTTTTAGAGTGCCCCAAGTGAGTGTACAAGCGAGAGATTTTGGGAATACCACAGTAGTGCCATTCCTCGCTATCATCTTGTTTTACTAATAAGAGGTTGACTACACGTTCATAACAAGTTGAACGTGAATTATAGCGGGCACCCTTCAACCCCTTCTCCCACACGTGAACGACAATTTTAATCTTATTATGTTTTTCGAACGTTTCTACATCTTTGATTTTCATGTTGTTACTATCACAACCTTCAAAGTCTAGTTCATCCTCCCACTGTCTATAGCTATAGGTGCGATCTCGATGCGCGTTGATATCATTATAGTGAAGGATGGATAGGACTGCATATTTGAAACACTGTGATTTACAATCAACATTGATGACAGCTTTCTTATTATACAACGTTTTTGGAAGTTTAAATGTGCCTCGAGCTGCATGACTTTCTAATAGGGAAATTTTGAATATGGCTGAGTCCACACCATCAAAAATGAGAGCGCTGTCGCGTTGATTGAATTTATCTACATTTGATTTTAAACATTGAATGTGAAAATTTAGCCAAGACTCGCAGTCTACAACTTCGGTTGCGGAAGAGGAAGGAACATGAAACTGTATTCTCTCCGTCACTTGACCCGTTTGAAAATCTATTTTAATATATTTTAGTTTAAGGTAGATGAGCGCCTTCATTCTAAAATTGTCTAAATTATTGAAGAGCGCTTCGATAATGTTAGAATTTTGAAGGAGCCACTCAGGAAAATCTACAATTTGAGTATTGGACTCCATGCAGTAGTCGCGTACTAAATTATTATGTGAAACATTAATGAGGGAGATGGTAGAGGTACCGTTGGTGTAGTGATCATTTGCATGCGTGTGTTAAAGTCTGTGCGAAGATCGCTGAAAGTGACTATCAAAAGAAAGAGGGCACAAATCGCAAGGAAAGGAGATGTCATCGTCAGAATCAACTTCACCTCCGGAGATTGACACCGCTTTGCGTTGACACACACGTTGTTTGATGTGTCGAAGGAGACTGTGCTTCCTTGTAAACATATGTCCGCAGTCGGCACATTCCCACTCGTTGCCTTGCCGCGAGAGTCCTGAGCTGGAACCCACATCACCTGAAAGAGAAATCATTCTTTCATCTCTGTTCAAGCCTCAGTGTAGTGTTACAACCTACCTTGACTCAATAACTCTAAACTTTCCTCGAGAAGAGAGGGCGTTGGTGATGAAGTTGATGCCTGAAATTGAGGAAGATGCTATTAGTCACACGTTTGAGGGAGATGAGAGGAAATTTTCAACTTACCATTTCAACGAAATCAAGTTTAAGGTTGATACTTCTACAAGATAAAGACTTCACTCAAATAATAGTCAAAGAGAGAGATCGTGCGTTCGTCACTTGTATGATTCACAGATTAAATGAAATGACCTGAATGTCACTTTGCTTATATACTTTCATCCTCTTCATTCATTGGATGTTCATTCTGATTGGCTGCTTGTGTATACTTAAGAATTAGAAAAATGTTAAAGTTATCATTATTCAAAGTCAGCATTTCAAAGACAACATGACAAGTCCTCCAACAACACCAAATACCGCATTGGAGTTCTCCTCTCCATATACATCAGCAAAGGTGCTCGTTACACCAAATGCACCAAGAAAGGCGAAGGTGGAGAAGACATACAATCTCGACAATATACGAAAGTTATCATTATCGGAGGAGTTGCCCGACCTAACAGGCATACGGTGGAAATATTTACAATATGATGCCGAAGGGGGGATGGAGATGACCAGCAAGTCGCACTTGCATCAAATATGGGAGTGGTACACCCCTAACTCCCAACCGCGAACCGTGGCGGAGTGGGCGTACATTGAGAAAGTGAGGGACGCTGCAGAAGAACGTTTAAAGCAGCTCAACTGTTTTTGTAATCTATGTGAAGCCAGACTCTGGGACGATATTGACGATGAAGACCTTTTGAAATACATGCCATAATAAATGTTTATTTCGTATTATCTTTGCTTTCATACTGACTTACTTGAATGGGGTTTTAGTGAATAATTTAACCATGTATACTTTTTCATTTGGAAATAGTAGCACGCTTAGTCTAACTTGTAAATCTAAAAACATTTCATATGGACGATGATGGTAGATAAAATAGTGTCAAATAAATTAAGATAGCTTACACTTCTGATACAGGGATAGCAATCGACTGCGATCCATGTGTAAAGAGCTTGTTAGACTATGGATGGGCTTAAGTGGATGATTTAACCATGTATACTTTTTCATTTGGAAATAGTAGCACGCTTAGTCTAACTTGTAAATCTAAAAACATTTCATATGGACGATGATGGTAGATAAAATAGTGTCAAATAAATTAAGATAGCTTACACTTCTGATACAGGGATAGCAATCGACTGCGATCCATGTGTAAAGAGCTTGTTAGACTACGGAAGAGAGAAGTGTGTTATGTTGCGTGTGGCGCGTGAGTGTCCTCCCATTTCATTCCATTCATCAATTCGTCTCATTGATAGAGACAGGTAGAACTCATGGTTCTCATAACGTATGCAATGGAAAGTTTTAGGCAACCTTCGACAGTTGGCTAAATGTCGCCCTGGCGCGAATGCATACTACGTTGAGACAGAGGCAATCACTTTCAAACATGACGCAGAGAGGTTTAACAAGATTGACCATTGCCGAATGTCCCTTGCGGTATACATAGCTACGGGTTTCACCGCCGCCCTTTACAGGAACGCCCGTCGAAAGGAAGTATTACACCGAACTGCATTTGCAACGTTCAAGTTGACTGATAGCAGATTCAACTTAATGATAGTATTCGCCAGTCCGAAGACTGCCCAGGGCAAACCGCGAGGAGGTTCTATCATGTCTTGCCCCATGGTGGCCCTTAAGAGAGCCGATGGTTCGTTCTCGGGGACGTGAATTTGACTATTGACTGGAATAGTCAATGGGTATGACGCTTAGGTTGTCGTATACCCTATACCGCCTAAGCCGTGGTGGTGCATCTGGCACCTTTCGGATGCAAGTGGTATTCGGAGTCCACACCTCATCCGTCCAAATGATCCTCTTGATCTTCCCCTTCTTCTCATCCTCATCCCACTCGTCGAGGATGACGAACTCGGGAATGCCGTTGTCTTCATCAGTGAAGACGGGAATATTGTCGGCAGATGTCGCTTCCATCGTGACTTCAAATTGAATGAGAAGCGCTACAATCTTCTGGCTTATATAGGGTTTTCAACAATGAATTGCTCAACAGCGAATCAGAATGCTTCAGGGATAGCAATCGACTGCATAATGTTCAAGTTGACTGATAGCAGATTCAACTTAATGATAGTATTCGCCAGTCCGAAGACTGCCCAGGGCAAACCGCGAGGAGGTTCTATCATGTCTTGCCCCATGGTGGCCCTTAAGAGAGCCGATGGTTCGTTCTCGGGAGTCGTCATCCTACAGCCTACCAATTCTGCTGAGAGAGTCAAAGACTCTCTCTTTGGTAGCACTGTCGACTTCCACACTAACTGGCATGTGAGTATAGAGTGGAATGTAGCGCCATTCCGTTGGATTGACAGCAGTTGCTGTCATCGGATTGCCAATCCGAGCAAGATTGTTGTGGACTCTGTCTTGCTCCTCTAGCCTGACAAACTCCTCAAATAAATTTCGCGGCCTTATCTGCGGTCCGCGAGGAGAGCTAACTTGACTGTTCGGCGTCTGCATGATTGAAATGAAATGAAATGAGAGGCAGTGGTTTATATACCCCTCTAACGCGACGCAACGTTCAAGTTGACTGATAGCAGATTCAACTTAATGATAGTATTCGCCAGTCCGAAGACTGCCCAGGGCAAACCGCGTGGAGGTTCTATCATGTCTTGCCCCTAGGTGGCCCTTAAGAGAGCCGATGGTTCGTTCTCGGGAGTGTCGTGATGGGGTGGTAAAGGCGGGCAAAGATCTGCAATGAAAATGATATGTATTAGAATAGGATATACTATCTTATTTACTTTTTCACTTACCAAGTTAGTCATCCTTTGGTAGTCTCGCGCGTTTCCGAATCGAAAATTTATGCAAGTGACCGCGCATTCTCAGGCTGGCATGGAGACACTTCTTGCTCGGATGACCGTTGTAACATACTATACTTTCGTCGAGACTTTTATTTACCAATACTTCGCCGGCCAAATGATTGTCCCGAATAGGGATGTGGAATTCAAACAAACGATCCTCATTCACACGCTCCCACTCATCCCTCATGCGCTCCAACTTCTCATACGCCTGCCTCTCATCACCCCGCCGAGCCACAGTCCTCTCCAACTCAACATTCTTCGCTCTCAACACACTCATCTCCTTCATCATCGCCTCAAACTTCGCCTCTGCATCTCTCATTCTTCTCTCCGCAGCACTCGCCCTCTTCTCACACGCATCATTCTTCTCTTCCAACTCTCGCGTCTTATTCTTCAAATCAGTCACACAACGCCTCATTCTAATGTTTTCATCCGCCACCTCCTTCGACTTCAAATCCTTCTTTTTTAACTCATCCAACTCCTTCACAACTTCATCCTTCACTTTCTTCAAACTCTCAAACTTATTCACTAACAAATCATGCGCCATCTGCTGCGAAACATGCCTCTTCTCCTCATCCTTCAACCACTTCGCCGACTGCTTACGTATCCCACCACTCTTCTTTTTTGGGGAAGATGAGCTCTTCGGGGGGTCGGTGATGACAATGTTGGACACCTCCGACGACGAAGAGCTCAACTTCCTCACACGCTTCCTCACACGCTCCCTATCTAAATCCACATCATCCTCATCATCACTGTCAAGCACTCTCTTCCGCTGCTCAATCTCAGCCTCCAACGACGCAACCGCTCTCGCCACCTCATCATTCTCAACAACATTCTCAACAACATTCTCAACATTCGCCAACATTCGCTCCCTCTCTTCCACAATCAACTGCGTAAATCTCAAATCAGTCACTAAACCACCACTACAGTCAGCATGCACTCTGTAAAAACGCGCCTCATCCTCATCACCCTTCAGCACTCTACACTTCACGCAAGCAACCCTATTCAAGACAATCATGTGGCCGGTGCCCGCCTTCTTCATATGAGCTTTGGCGTCCGCACTGCGATTAACTCGCCCACAAGAGCACATTTTGATATGGTATTTTCTGTTTCTGTCGTTTGCCATGCCTGATTTATCGTTAGCTGTAAGATAATGAAATTTGTATAAGTTTGGAATCATGTAGTACAGTCATATTCCTAAAGAGTGTAGTGAGTGGCACTCGATCCCGTCGACAGCCCGAAGGCCTTGTACTGATCACTAGGGAAGTGAGAGATCTTCCCCGATACCCGCTATTTACAGCTGAAGACATCATTGTCACTGCCCCGAAGTGGTAACAGCAACGTCGAGTCAAAGGTAGTGATCAGTAGCTGGGATCTAACCCCTCAAAGCTGCCTTAGACTTAGTTAAATTTCAAATCTGATAGCAGATTTGAACTCAGCATACTTGAAAACCTTAGTCTATATGTTAAAACTTTGAAAAAACTGAAAATTAAGAATTTTTAAAAAATTCCGCATTTTACTACTCATACTACTTTTAAAAAATTTTATCAGTAGTAAAGACACTATCAAACTCTATCATACAAACTTTGAAGTAGCAAGATAGCTTGCCTACTTCAAAAGATAGAGTCCTTTGCACCCGATATCGGGAGCTCAGAGCGACGACCGTCGCTTACCTCGTCTTTCGATGAAGTGATCAGACTTACGTTGTCGGGGGTTTATATATGCTCGGAAGAAAACTTAAAATGGCTCTATCTCCGAAAGTATTCATCGTAGCGACATGCGGTTTGTTGCAAACGATTTGTCTCATCATTCTTTACAA
Source organism: Prostheceraeus crozeri (assembly GCA_907163375.1). Taxonomy (NCBI): domain Eukaryota; kingdom Metazoa; phylum Platyhelminthes; order Polycladida; family Euryleptidae; genus Prostheceraeus; species Prostheceraeus crozeri. Next base: position 482,271 of record CAJQUW010009039.1, on the reverse strand, counting down.
TATGACACCTGAACCATTCTCATATGACCACGGGAAGTTGGTCCGCCAGCACATGTCCATGTAACATGCCACAAGTGAAAAAATTCCTAAGTGGAGAGCTCCAGTGTGGTGAAAATTTTGAAAAATTTAAAAACTTCCGAATTTCAACCTGGGACCTTAACCAAAACATTTTTCATCAAATTTCACTGACCTCCCCCCCTCGTTCAGAGAAATTTGATGAAAAATGTTTTGGTGACGGTCCCAGGTCGAAATTCCACACTTTGGAAAATTTTCAAAATTTTACCCATACAAAGTCACTCTGACACTTAGGATTTTTTCAGGTGAGCGAGCTCCGACCTAAAATCTTGTAACCGCTCTAACTTTTGAACGAAGACAGATAGGAACAAGCCGATTCTTTCACTGAATTTGTCTCACTCTTAGCTTTCAAACGAGCTATTGCACGACAAAATCCGTCCACTAGAAGCCAAGATAGAAGCTAGCTGTCCAGAGGGGGGGGGTCAGTGAAATTTGATGAAAAATGTTTTGGTGGCGGTCCCAGGTCGAAATTCCACACTTTGGAAAATTTTCAAAATTTTACCCATACAAAGTCACTCTGACACTTAGGATTTTTTCAGGTGAGCGAGCTCCGACCTAAAATCTTGTAACCGCTCTAACTTGTGAACGGCTGGTCCGATTGACTCGCAACAAAAAATGTTGTCGAGCAGTTTTTTCTCCTCTTTCAAACGAGTAGCTGTAAGACAAAATCCGTCCACTAGAACCAAAGTTAGAAGATTGCTGTCGGGGGGGGGGTCAGTGAAATTTGATGAAAAATGTTTTGGTGGCGGTCCCAGGTCGAAATTCCACACTTTGGAAAATTTTCAAAATTATACCCATACAAAGCCACTCTGACACTTAGGATTTTTTCAGGTGAGCGAGCTCCGACCTAAAATCTTGTAACCGCTCTAACTTGTGAACGGCTGGTCCGATTGACTCGCAACAAAAAATGTTGTCGAGCAGTTTTTTCTCCTCTTTCAAACGAGTAGCTGTAAGACAAAATCCGTCCACTAGAACCAAAGTTAGAAGATTGCTGTCGGGGGGGGGGTCAGTGAAATTTGATGAAAAATGTTTTGGTGACGGTCCCAGGTCGAAATTCCACACTTTGGAAAATTTTCAAAATTTTACCCATACAAAGTCACTCTGACACTTAGGATTTTTTCAGGTGAGCGAGCTCCGACCTAAAATCTTGTAACCGCTCTAACTTGTGAACGGCTGGTCCGATTGACTCGCAACAAAAAATGTTGTCGAGCAGTTTTTTCTCCTCTTTCAAACGAGTAGCTGTAAGACAAAATCCGTCCACTAGAACCAAAGTTAGAAGGTTGCTGTCGGGGGGGGGTCAGTGAAATTTGATGAAAAATGTTTTGGTGACGGTCCCAGGTCGAAATTCCACACTTTGGAAAATTTTCAAATTTTACCCATACAAAGTCACTCTGACACTTAGGATTTTTTCAGGTGAGCGAGCTCCGACCTAAAATCTTGTAACCGCTCTAACTTTTGAACGAAGACAGATAAGAACAAGCCGATTCTTTCACTGAATTTGTCTCACTCTTAGCTTTCAAACGAGCTATCGCACGACAAAATCCGTCCACTGGAAGTAAGCTGTCCAGGGGGGGGGACGTCAGCCGAAAATTTTTTCTCTCCGATTTCGCTGGAAACATCCTTCCTAACCCAAAATTTCACGTAGATTCCGAATCTGGCCTCCGTTTTCTCATCCGATGCTTCGTTTGGGCGCTACACACCAAAACGTCCCAAATTCTAACTCTGTCGTTTTTCGAAAAATGTTGAAAATTTTTTCTCACCGATTGCCTTGAAACTCACCCTACCGATGCAGAATTTCACGCTGAATCCGAATCTGACCTCCGTTTTCTCATCCGACCACTCCTTCCACTCGAAACAACCCATTTTACAACCCAACATTCAGCAGATTGCACCAAAAACATCACACACTATAGCCTCAAGACTAATCCTGGCGGTCGCCCACGTCAACCTAGACGGTCGCCCACGTCAACCAGGCGGTCGGACCAACTCACCCGAGTCTCACACTCTGTCGTTGCAGAGGGGGGGGACTCAGACACGAAGCACCACGGCGGCCGACCACGACACTCTGCCGTGCCAGAGGGGGGGGGGACGCAGCGATGGCCGCCATCTTGCGCGGTCCAGAAGTGGAGTTTTGCTTACTACTGTCACCGATGCAGAGAATGCCATCAAAAAGTTGCCAGGGATTAAAGGTCAGGCGATCAAGGGGAAATGTGATAAAGTTTATCAAAAAAATCCGGATGTTTAAGTCCTGCGCTCTATATTGAATTCGTGTGGTCAGGTGGCGAGAACTCACTCCCGCACAACACGTCTCCTTATCAGGCTGCCATCCTTAATTTTGCACCGATCACGTTTTCGACATGCAAGACGATTTTATCTGAAGATCGCCGGAGACTTACTCCAGAAAATCTCGGTAAAATATTAGGTCTGAAATTGCTTTTGCCAATGGATGGAATCAGATACCTAATTTTTTTAATGTCTTTATTGTTTAGAGCTTTTGAGAAAATTGAGCATTTAAGTATGTTGATCGGATGAACTTAACTTTTTCCTGAACCCTGCGGAGTCATTACACAGTATAATTTGATTTTTAAACATTTTGATTATTTTGACGATTTTTCTATCTATTCCGAGGTTTTGAAATAAATAGATATTTAAATATTTTGATACTTTTGAATAAATATTTTTCCGAACCCTTGTAATTACAATGGTTTTACTTGACCGCTCACGAGTCACATTTTATTCCATTGTCAGTTTCTATTGATCTCGGCGTCCCCACCGTCTGTCAAATATTGTTCACGTCGCATTGATCAGTTTTACTAATCTGCTTGCGCCCATTGTTTGTTCAACTGACATTGAAAAAGCTGACAAAGCGAAATGTCTGCCTGTCACTTCGATTAATCAACATTGTATTCGTAGAAGTTTCCTTTCACTTCATTGTTTGCGTAGATATTCTGTCTTAACCATGGTTTTATTGATGGATGGTATGAAAGCGGCATCGACAGATAGATCGTGGACATCTGCAATTTGCAGAAACCACCACAAATTTTGATGCGTTCAATGATTTCTAATTATAAATGCTATTTCTAGTTTCAGATGTAGGTCACAATGCATCACAAAAGTTGACTGAATTGCAATTCAAACAGCTGAGTATGAGTAATGAGCAACGCCTACATCAAGCATACTTGCTTTGGTGTAATTTGCATAATGAAGACTGAAGGATTAGAATCAGAAAAGATTTTGAGAGCTTCCATTTAAAATGTTGTTGCATGCTACGTTTCATTAATGACATATAGTAGTACGTGACATCAAGGATTTTAGTAAAGGAGAAAAGGCGGTGATACACTACCGTTACGATTGCAGATAAATTGGCAAGATTATTGCAGTATTCGCTACTTTGTTCATGCACTATTTTTCATGTTTGTATGTTTTCCCGACCATGATTTGCTTGTATAAGTAAAATTTTTGAAATATAAAGTTGGGAATACATGGTAAATTTCATACTGTGAACATGAGCAACAGTGATGAATTCTCATTGTAATATCTGAAGCGAGGGGTGAGGTACGGCTACAGCAAAACGGTGAACGAAACCTTGTTAGTTGAAAAAATTGAAAAGAGACTGTTTATCAAAATAATGCAGCACAGGGGACACGTGCTTCCTCGACTTCTATCACCGGAAATAGCACATCGTAGGTCCTCAGACCTAGGCTGCATCGACCGCGGAGAACGACCATCAATGCGATCAATGGAAATAACTTTCTTTATCCATCGAATTATTCATAGTGATATTACTTCTTTTTGACTTCTTATCTTCTCCCTTATATAATTATAATAGTTGTGCGGCTTTCATTTCGAAATATAGCACATTATTATTATTAGGCCTATTATTGATGTAATGACTGAAAGCTTCGGAAAAATGATTGCCTTTGTTTCTATCATGGCATGGTTGAGACTTTTAATAAGGCAAAGAAATAAAAGCAGTTGTTCTTCCATTTCATTAACCAACTATTCAGATGTTCTGCAATGGAATTGATTTAACATCTAATTCCAACTTGAGCAGGTAATTAATTTAGCTATTCAATCAGGCTAACAAGCCAATGCTCTTCAAAAAATCTTTCCAGATAAAATGCCCAATTTTAAGTGGGAAATGACAATGGAAGTGGTCTGTAATTGTGTCTACATATATAATAAGCATATATTTATATATAACAAAAAACCTCCAAATGAGAGTCGTAGGAGATCCAGAACAGTATGCAAAGCGGTACACAAAGTGGTTTCACATTACAGACACATTCTATACAAAAAGTACTACAGATTTTGATTATGCAGTAAGGAAGAAGAAAAATAAATCCGTCTATTCTTCGTTTGGTTTCGACAGATGGAAGAATCAAGCGATTGCTACGAACTGACTCTACCGGTAACACTTCGTGCAAAACATGATTAGAAGATGTCAAAGCTCGTTTAAACAACTTCAGTGATAATGATTGTCGACGATCGAGGATATTCAACATGTTGCAATTGTCGCAATCTCGAACAGAAAAGATCTTTTACAAAGTGACATGATAGTTGAATTTAGAACAACACCTGGATTCAAAAATACAGTGGAGGCATATTCCATTAAAGATCGAATAACAGAATTAAAATCTAATAGTATTTCATCGCGTGATAAAATAGATTTTCAGAATGCGCGACACTTTGTTCAATGATTAAGATGTCCCATGCACCCATTAAAGTCACAGAAACGTCCAACTATTTGAAGATTTGTTTGCATACCCTCTTCCTTTCATCCAAGTTTCATTTTAGCTCATTTTATTCAATATGTTCACTGCTCACCCTATCAAGAAAGTTCAAAGACATGTTCAACGTGCCCCACACTCACCCTATATATATGTCCATGCTAAATGGACGTAAATAAGTGTAGGCCTAGCACACAAGTGAATTTTCTTAAATGCATATGTGCACTTGTTTTTTAAAAAATTGATGCACAAAATCATTTTTTAAAATTTTTCCATTACTTGATGCGCTGATTCATCTTGATGAATACAGTTTGTAATTTGATTAAATTTAGTGCAATTTTCGTTATCTTAACTTCAAATACTTGATCGACTGCTAACTGCTGCAAATGTGCGGCTATGTGGCGTGGCAAATGATGGTAGGCATGCAAGATACCATCTGCGGCTGTCGGGGAGGGGGGAGGGAGGCCTACAAGAAAGCGCGCACGAATGCTTATAGACTTCTTTCTAGTGCAATACAACCGAATAAATTTTATGAGAGAAGTCCTTGTTTGACGCTTTTCTTTCTTCTCCTACACGTGCGAGACCTTCCATCCGCTACAGGCGACCATCGTCAGGCAAGCGAATGTTGAAAGATTGCTGTGGATGATCGCAAGTCATCACACGCTCTTTCATTCAACCCGGTGTTACAGTCGCTCTCCCTCTGCTTCAGTTTCCGACGGTTTTAAGTTTCCTACAAGGAAAATGAGACCAGGGACTCTTTTTCCTAATAGGAATATAAAACCAAGATTACAATTTCCGATCGGAAAATAAAACTGAGGGAAACTGAATATCGTAACACCGGAATATAGCGTGACTGTCTAAAATAAATACAATGCGGTAAGAGAAAATGCATAACACAAGTACTAGCCTTCTACTAAATTCGACAGTCAGAGAAATCTTTCATCATTCACCTGCCTGGTCGCCTGTAGCGGCTGAAAGGCCTCGCACGTGTTGGAAAAGTAAAGAAAAGCGTCAAACAAGGACTTCTCTCATCTTATAAATTAATGACTGGTCCTTTATTTTCTGAAAAGCGACTACATGTTTGCAAGATTACATTTCATAATCGATTGCGATTCTCTCTTTTTATGAGTGATCTTCAGTAGTAAGGAATCCTCCCAACTGCGCAAAGCGCCCCCTCTGGAGCGCGAGTTGGGTGGATGTGGTTCTGGGTCGACCGGCCGGGTGTGTCTTGGTCGACCGTCGTCGTTGTTCTTGGGCGGCGGTCTTTGTTTTTGGTGTGTAGGATTGGTTGTAGGGTTGTTTTGTGTTTAGATTTGGTTTCCTGATGAAATTCTGCGTCGACATGTTGTGTTTCTTGGGTGTAGGTGTGGTTTAGGTGTGTTTTTGCGTGTTTTTGAGTGAGAAAGTGGCTGTAGCGGCGAAAAGAAGCCTCGTACGTGAAAATGGACGGCGGATTTGGACTTTTTGGCCAATTTTGGGTTTAGGAGAGTTGTTTCCAGCGTCATAGGTCTAAAAACGAAGAACTTCGACCCCCCCCCTCGGCAGCGATCTTCCAACTCTGGTTCTAGAAATGGTAGAGAGTCGTGCGATAGCTCGTTTGAAAGCTAAGAGTGCTACAAATTGATTGGAAAGCACAGTTTGACCCTATCTTCCTTGGCTGAGGCTTGGGAGTGACATTGAGACTTTTGGTCATGTTAGAGAGCCGTCAGAGGTTGAGTTTTGTGTTCAGAGGTTGAGGACTCCAGCGGGCGAACGAAGCATCGGACGACAAAAATGAGACCAGATTTGGAATCAGCTTGATGTCATTGACCAATGAGGAGCACATCTAATGAGAATCCAGCATTTCTCTATAAATAGTGAGGTTTTTAGAGTGACAATCATAATATCTTTGAGTCGCACAGGTGTTGGACGCACGTTCTCCCTCTACATTCCTATTATATTATCCATCTGAAATGGTAAGTCGGAACCTTTCTTCCTCTCCTTCCTTGAGTGTTAACTTAATAGCATCTCTTTTATTTTCAGGCATCTACTACATCTACTACATTTACAGGACAAGATAGTGTTCAGACGTTACAAGGATCTCTACAATCAGATCGTCTTATGTTGAGGCCAGTAGAAGAGACAACAAAGGTACATAATCCTACCCCATTACAGCGTAAATTTAGACGAGCCATACTTTATTGCGATCACAGTATAGTATTGCAAACGGGAAGGATTCCTTCCACTGAAGTGAAGATATTGAACAATCAGTATGGGGACTACGTACATTCGTCGCCAACTCGATATTATTGAAGAGTTTGCAACATTAAATACTACTCCCCTACTCCCCCTAGCAAGGAATGGAAGGCGAGAGACGACAATGATACTACATATAGAAAGATATGGGATGGTAAAAAGCTTTCTTTACCACTATCGCATTGGTGCTCATACTATAAAAAGGAAGGAGATGAAGGAAGAACCCATCAGATGTGAAGACCTCTCAGAAGGCACGTGGAATATTTGTTTTGCTATCAGTGGAATATATTATGGCTATTACCAGAACAACAAATTAGCCTCTATATCGATGCATGCTCAATCCATCCTATATATACCAAAGCAACCAGACGTTCATGACATTATTGATAAAATCCTCAACGAGAGCGGTACAAAGCGCAAGTCAGAGAAGAATGCTGCCGCTAAACGCAAGCCAAAGAAGGAGAATCAGTAGTCCTTACCTATCTCTACCTTATGACAATTCGCTCATGTGCTTTGAGTGTCGTAGACGTGGACTTGTCAGATACATTTTACTTCTTCGCTGCCATCATGTTATTTGTGTATTTTGTCGCGAACAGCATCGATATACTTCATCATTTTGTAATATGTTATAGGACTCTTCATCAGATGAGTAAAAATTTGTAATTTCCTTTTTAGTCATCTATCATCATCTTTATGGATTGTGAGGGTGAACCTGTACAGGTGCTCAGTGCTATTGCTATGGACAATTGGTCGTATCAAATTGTTAATGTCTACCATCAACATGCCAAGTGTGATCCCAACGCTGATAGCTGGGCGAGAAAACACATCCATGGACTTAATCAGCAATAATAGCAAGACAATGGCTTGTCTAATGAATGTGCTCTTCTTATTGACTTTAAAAGATGGTTAGCAGCTTTTAATGTTATATAAATCTTTTGCAATGATCCTACTAAGGAGAAGAAACTATTTCCAAATCTAATCATCAATGAAATTCTACTTCCACCTTGGGATAGTAGAGTTAATCAACACTATCATGAAGTCACTAAACGTTTTAAGGAATTGAGTGTTCCTATTTTAAATGTTCGTTGTAGTCGCTACATTCATAATCAATGCTCTTTCCTCCATATCTCAACACTGCTAAAGCAATGTTTGGTCATCATTGCTCTTTATATGATAGCTACCAACTGTATCTATTTTATCTGTTTCAAACCCAAAATTTGTAATGCATGCTTGTTAAAGTCGTTTAATAAATGCTTTATGAAGAGATTTGTTATTTTCATGCAACGGGTGGGATGGATGAAGAATGACAATGTCTTTCTCAAATGATTGTGGAACATTAAGTTTTCATAGACAAAGCTTAAAGGGAACTATTCAAGATTATGTGATAACTTTTCATAAAAATGAGATCAACATCAAATCAGTTATTGGTGATACTAGCACACTATTTTTGAAGTTAATGGATACGTTTTCTAATAGAATTGTAATGGCGATATTAGTTGCAAAAATTCATTTCAGTCATTTTGGGAAAGAAGAGGTAGAAGATCGTTTCTTCCACTTTGCTTCTTATTCGATGGAAGTTGTAGATATCCCGAAGAATTTTTTGAAAGACATATGGGAAAAAGTGCTCAACGTCTTGATGCATTTAGCCATCATGGTAGCAGTTTAGTGATTGAAGCGATTTCACATATTCGCATTCAACTTTGTATAAAAGAAACTTAAAGATGCAATGGTACTTGATCGTAGCACAATAGGTTTTTGAGTTGTGTCTGCTCTTTCTCGAAGTATATTCCTTCTGCACATGTGTCTATTATTTAGAAAATGCTAGCAAGTTCATGTCTTCAAAAAGACTTGCTTTAGAAGTTGTTAGCAAGAGTGAAAATATGTGTGATAAATGTAAGCAAAAGGATGGAAGTGAAAAACGCATACTTTAAGACATGTAAGCATACTTTCTGCCAGCGCTGTTTCATACGCTGCTGTATTCAACTTTGTCAATGCAGTCACTATGATATAGCTCATTTTCAGTGTCACTTCTGTCATTAAAGTTAGCACCTATGCAAATGTGGAAAAATCAAGTTGCGACAATGGTTAAGAGAAAAATAGCGAAACGAAAAAGTCGAAAGTCTCCAAAATTTTCTGAGGCCATTCGAGCTCTTCAACGAATGAAAGGAAATCATCGATATAATGCTATACGACATGCTAATGATAAATTTATTCGAGAAATTGTTTCTCATGTGAGAAGGTTGATGACAAAGAAGTTATCACCACAACAACGAAAGTTACTGAAGCGACCTACTACGAAATTGCGATTCATCTCCAATCCTAAAGTTACCCTTCAAAGAAAGAGGAAAACTTTAACACAAAAGGGCGGTTTCCTTTCAGTGTTACTTCCGCTGTTGGCTCCTGTAGTAGGTGACCTACTGGGTAGGATCTTTAATCCTAAGCGTCAATTATGCAAATATTGAATCCCAAAGTATTAAAATGGATTTCAGACTTCAATGTGATAAAGTTCTGACTGTATCAGGTCTATCCCATGCAGGTAAAACTGTTTTCACTCTGAATTTGCTAGATAAAAGAAAAGAGTTGTTTAGGGAACCTATCAATCGAGTGATTTGGTGTTATGGCATTTATCAACCGTCACTCTTTCAGGAATTGCAACGTCGTAACTTTATTCGAAATGAAGGAATTATTCCAGTGGATAAGATTCAGTCCAATGATGTCGCTGTATTGGATGATCTATTAAAAGAAAGGAAGAATTCTAAAGATGCTACAGATATGTTCACTCGCGCAGCACATCACAAAAAATGCTTTATAATCTATATCACGCAAAATTTGTTTCCTGATGGGAAAGAAGCCCGCACACGAAACCTGAATACACACTATTACGCTATTTTCAAGAATCCACGAGATAGAAGTCAATTTGAAATTTTAGCGCGACAAGTTGCGCCAAGAGGTTCAAAAGCCTTAATTGAAATTTTTCAAGCAGCAACTGAAAAACCACACGGTTACTTATTTATTGATTTTACACAGGAGTGTCCGGAAGAATTTAGATTTCGGAGTGATATTTTGAAAGAGCTTGTGATTATCTACAAACTATGAGTTCTTATTCTCGCATGGTTGTTATTCCTCAGGATGAATATGTGCAATTGACTGCCATGCAACAAGTAAGACAACCTCTAGCAAATCAAATTTATGAGAATGAATTAAATTATCAGCAAAATGCGCATATCAAAGATCCACATCGTGCTGTATTACTACAATCGGAATCTGTCGAAGAATTAAAAAGTTTGAAGAATAAGATGCGTGACTCTGTTTCGACTGCTACACCTTTAGCATCTCGTGCACATGTAATGTCCCTTTTCAACAGCATTGAACCATATCTCACTGTGAATGATAGAGGTGAAATCATTACAGATGATGATAATGAAATTATTAACGCTTCACATTATGAAGACTTGATTCAGTATGCAACACGCAGAAAGCGCCGTCAGGGCTATGTCCCACCTGGTTGGTCTTACTTTCTTAAACTATAGAAAAAGTACAATGTTCCAAAATTTGCTTTGAATAATGAAACATTGAAAGAACTTGAATCTATTTCAGCAGTTGATGCTACTTCATCTATTTCACCGGTCAAGAGTAAAATGAAAATGCCAAGAAATTGGTTTAAGAGATCACCTTCTAAATCCCCTCCCACAACCATCAAGCAAACAAGGGGAAGAGAACGATGTAGAAAAACTCCTCCAAAGAAATACATGTTCTCAGACTATTAATATGAAGCAGATGTGTTGCCTGCCATGTAATGAGCCGCCGGAAGTAAATGTAACTGTTACTTGTACTTGCTGTGCCAGCTCTCACAATGAGACTCCTAAGCAATGTAAACGTAAATCCCATAAATCCTGTGGTTGCTGTAAATGCAAAAAGGTAAGAAAGCAAAACATGAGAAGAAAGAGGAAGAGTCAGTCGTCATTGGATGAACTTTTAAAGTCAATCTATTATGATATAAAACATACTGCAGGATTTGCATCTATAAAGAAATTGTCAAAATCGAGCGGTCTCCCACACTCACAAGTTAAACAATGGTTAAAGGGTCGAGCTACATATACACTCCACAAACAAGCGAAAAAGAAGTACCGTACCCGTCATTATATTGCTCATGACATTGATGAACAGTGGCAAGCAGATTTGTGTGACGTTGCTGCTATTTCAAAACATAACTCGGGACGCAATTTTATCTTAACCGCAATTGATATTTTCTCGCGTTATGCGTGGGCTCAACCTTTTTTAAGGTAAACGAGTAGCAAAGGCTTTCCAGTCAATTTTCCGAGAGGGTCGTGTTCCAAAGAGAATTCAGAGTGATCAAGGAAAAGAGTTCGAAAATCAGCATGTGGGAAGATTATTTGAGAAATATGATATTGAGTTGTTTAGTGTAAAGAGTGCTTATAAAGCTGCACTCGTTGAATGCTTTAATCGCACATTAAAAAATCGCTTATGGCGACACTTCACTGCCAACTTAACACAAAATTGGACAAAGGTTCTACAAGATTCGCTACATGCCTACAATAACTCTATTCATCGTTCTATCGGACTCAGACCAGCGGATGTGAATGCTGACAACGTAGATAAAGTGCGTGAAACATTCCAACCCATGCGTAATAATGCAAAAAGTGATGTGAAAATAGGTGATAAAATTCGCATATAAAAAGTGAAGAGTGTTTTTGCCAAAGGTCATCTCCCGAATTGGACAGAAGAAATTTTTACAGTTTCAAACATCAATAAAAATGACCCTCCCACAACTTACAGGTTAAAAGATTACGATAATGAAGAAATAGATGGCAGCTTTTACCGTGATGAGATTGAGTTGGTCACTCAAAGTGAAACATATTTAGTAGAGAAAATCATTCGAAGTAAGAAACGACAAGGTGAAGAATGGAGTTAAATGGGTCGGTTATCCTTCAAGTATGAACTCTTGGATGCGTCGTGCAGACATCTTTCATCTTCGCGATCGTCAGTGATTTATGCAAAGATGTAACTTGTAATGTCAAGGTCTAAGTTATGAATCCGACTGCATCGTTTTGTTCCCGCCACTCCTGTCTAAGTGGCGTGGGTGCAATTTACAGCGGTACTCGCCGTCAACGTGGAGGTAGCATATTTGGTGCGCTGAAATCTGTTGTAGCACCTCTCTTATTCTCTTATCTACTGTCGGAAGATCTTTAAAACGAACTTTTTTCAATAATGCTGTTGGCTTTGCTGGTGATGTTGTTAATAATATTACCAGTGGTAAAAATGTAAAGCGTACTTTACTAAATTGTGGGAAGGAACGCGGTTTAAGAACATTACAGCAAACGTTTAATGCTACTCAACAAAAAAGCACCTAAGCGAATGAATGTTAGAAAAAAAAGAATACTTGGCGGAGGTGGAAAGAAGCGAGCGTCAAACAAAACTAAGAAAAGGCATTCACGCAGATGTCGCGCGCGCTGTAATCTTTCATCAAGTGCTAAACGACGACGCTGCCATAACTTCTAATCATGGAGTGCAAAACTTCAGGCTTTTGTTTGCTTGATCAACAAGCAATACAGACAGACATTCTTAGTTCAAGTATTGTAGATTATCATCCTCGTACAGCTGAGAATACTGGTCCTATTGAATTTGTTATTCCTGGCGCTAGCAATGATTACATTGATTCGAGTTATGCGATGGTTGATGTGAGGTTTAGAATTCAACAAGAATATGGAACTAAAATTGAAGATGCACATAAAGTTGGTCTGAACAATTTACCGCTGGCTACGTTATTTCGCGATGTTTCTCTAGATATTGGAGAGCAACATGTGGAAGGTGGTCAAAGCGATTATCCCTATAAAGCATAAAGCATATTTGAATGCTCTATCACAGTTTCATCCAACAGCTCAAAACAGTCATATGGAAGCAATGGGATGGTATAGAGATCAAGCAGCACTATTTGATAGTGAGACAAACACTGGTTTTGTAAAGCGATCTGCTTTGATTAAAGATAATAAAGTATGTCAGCTATATGGTCCACTTAATTTAGACTTCTTCAGACAATCAAATTTTTTTTTCTGTAATACCAGTATGCGACTCAAACTTACATTGAATAAGCCTGAATTTTTGTTGAATGCATTTGCTTCAGTTGTGAAACAAAAATTCATGTGGAAGATATTACAGTATACATTCGTCGAGTGGTGGCTAATCCAAGTGTAATTAGAGGACATGCTGTGGGTCTTAACCGCCAAAATGCCATTTATCCCATTTAATATACAAAGCTTCTCACATTTACTATTCCTAAAGATCAAAAGAGTTTTATGAAAGATGGTCTCTTTTCATCGGAAGCGCCAAAGCACCTCATGGTAGCAATGGTTGAAAATGATGCATTCAATGGCAATGTCAAGAAGAATCTTTTCAACTTCAAACATGACAATTTAAGTGAAATTGCTTTGCGTGTAAATGGTGCTAGTCATCCTGGTACACCCTATAAACCAGATTTTACTTCTTATCAATTTCTGCGTAGTTATGTTGATTACATGAATGTCTTCTTCAATCTTTTACAATACAGACGATTCCAACGGACTCACAATGAAAGAGTTTACAAATGGATATACTATTTATGCATTTGATTTGACTGCCGACAGTGATATTAGTGCACCTTATCGTCAAGCTAACGTTCCTCATAATATTCGCTTGGATCTGGAGTTTAAAACAACGCTAGCTGCGGCGATCAATGTATTGATTTATGCAGTTTTTGATTCAAATATTGAAATAACTAAGTATCGTGACGTGATTCTTCACTATAATCGTTAATGAGTTGGTTGAATGCTGACGATATTAAAGCTAAAGTACAGCGTAATACAGATGAAGCTACGTTGAAAGCTTTTGATAATGTCTATTCGCTAGATACCTCACCGCCTACTGTAAAACACTGACCCATCTTTATCGTATTAAACACTCATTCGCAGAATTTAGGCGGTGAGCATTGGAAAGCTATCTTTATTGCGAAAGACAGACGTGGTGAACTATTTGACTCTATTGCTCAACCTCCGAATATACCAACACAGCAGTGGTTGAGAAAGCATACTCGTCAATATCAACGAAATGAGCGCATACTGCAACATCCACTTTCATCAACTTGTGGGGCTTTCGCATTGTACTTCATTTTAAAACGTTTGCATAGACACCAATTTAAATCTGTTATTCAAAAGTTTTCATGTAATCCATCTTCTAATGAAAAGATGATTTGTATGTTCTATAAGGATTTGAAATAAAAAGCATCATCTTGGATTAAAAATTGTTTTTATTTTACAATCGTTGGTTATGTACATACTCAATTAGATGGTCTAGGATCGCATCTGCTTGCATTTCAGATTTCAGTCCAGTAATAATAACTTTACTATTATGAAAGATTACAACATGCACAGGTAACCAGCAACTAAAGAGAGCCGCGGGAAAAAGTTTTGGTTCATAACACAAATTGAAACTGCTGGTATGAATCTTTAAAAACGATACATCTTTACTCAATTGAGTAGAGATCACCATATTGTCCACAGTCAGATTCGACACCACACACTTCTCCCTCTTCCATATCCGTCGTAGAAGTTTCTGCAGCTCTAAGCGCATTAACCGCGCTGATGAATGAGAAAGGGCGCCGAGAATCTGAACAGTTCCATTTGGGAAGAGTTGAAGATTCCGTAAACTGCTCATCTTTACCACTAACATTTCCGGTCGACCCGGATAATACTTGCTGTTTCAAATTTGTTGACGTAATGTTGCGAGATCGATTTTCGTGTAGAGTCTGATGCATCGGAGAATGTTGACGATGGTGTAGCGATGATGTTTCATGATGAAGAAATGAGGAAATAGAGCGATGTATCTTCCTTTTATACTTTTCTCAACTGCCTTGATGAAATGTGAAGTAGGTAGAAAGTTGTGAATAATGGATTTGAATTCGCTGTTTGCTGAGTCGCAACCATATGCAATTTCCTATGCGTGAGAGTTTTTTCAGATAGAAGTATTTTAAGTCCTTCATAATATGATTTAGAGACTGACAATGTCGATATGATAAAGCAAATACCCTTCTTACATTTCCAGTATAATCTTTGAAACATACGTTTCGTTCATGATCAATCTCAACATATTGTAGGAAATCCAATTTCCAAGTCTTCATGATGGAGTGTGACATTGTGTTGAAGATGGTGTCTGATTAAGATTTGCGTAGCAATGCGTTGAACTCGCGTCGAATGAATGACATAATGGAGCGATGTACATATCTTTTATATTTTTCTCAATTACATTTGCGAAATGAGAAATAGATGGAGAGATGAGAATGATAGATTTGAATTTCATTTCTGTGATGTTGAAGCCAAACTTGATTACCCAAACAGATGAATTTCAACGTTTTGAAATATTCCAACCCTCATGATATCATTAAGATTGAAAAATTGTCGCCATGTTAATGTAATTCCTTTCGATTTATTTCCATAAGAATTCTTGAAACGAACGTTTCCATCGCGATCAACTTTAATATATTGTAGAGAGTCCAAAATCCAAGTCTTCATGATGTTACGCAAATTAGTAATGCATAGATTACCGAAATGAAATGGTCATTCAATCATGTTTTGCTTAGCAATGTGGCAAGAAATAGATTTGTTGGCAATCGAGCTGCTGTCTTTTTTACTCCCATTGATAATACACAACAGTTGAATTGGAAGTGGGAAGTAGACGTCACCCAAGTTGTTCACGGTAACTATGTCTTTACTTTTGATCATGAAGTGATGAATATTAATATGAAACGTACAGATGCCTATCAGTGTGAAGGGGGATGTCGAGTTTACATTCCGAAATGGCCAAAGAAAGATTTTTCAACATGCCAAAAATTCGTATTTGATTTCCTGAATAAAGCATGTAGACACATTGTCGAGTTTACTCCCCACAATGGTGAATATGATCATATGTATCATGCAGTTGATAAAGATTGGATTGTTGCTTTGAGTTCGAGTTTAAGAAATGATTTAGGTTACTTTGCTAGCGCCTTGACAAGCTATGATTACTAAGCCAATTACTATCCCAGAGGTTGCAAAAATTTAATTTATAAAGAGAAAGCCTATTATGTGGATCTTATTCCGAAAAATGAAAAGACGTTGGTGAAAAAGATTGTGATTAAGGCAAGAAAGACAAACATGAGTCCTGAAGAAATTTAATTATCTCCTTCGAGTAGATGGTGAACAAGTGGCAACATTAACTTACAGTAAAGGGTCTAATAATATCGTAATCAATAAATTAAAGGATGATGATCTAGTATTGGTTTGTTCAGAAGATTTTCATCAGTTCTTGCGACATCGTTTTGCCGCTCTTCATGGAAAATTTAATATACGCTATCTCGGACATAATATTTCAAATCAGTTTGATACAGAATGGTCCGTATCTTTATACAGAAAGTGTATAGATCCTTTAGGTGGTATCTTACATAAAACAAGAGTGTTGACACCTCGCATTATCACTTCAGTGAAATTGGCTATAAATTATTTGAATGAAGTGATTAATGAACAGCATATTTCTTTTTCTGAAAAAGAGGGTGTTCTGTCTCTTAGTGTAAGTGGGAAAAATATTGAGCTGATTATGGACAATACCCTAATGGACATTTTGGGATTTGATCAAAATACTTTTAAAAGTGGTACCGCAACAAACACTAGCGCGAGCATATCGTCATCGCGTCGGATTAACTATTTTCAGATATATTCCAATATTGGTGAAGATGTACGTGTGGGAGATGTTGAAGCTCCACTTCTAGCAATGATACCATACCAACCAAAAAGCAATAGTACTCTATCTGAGCATACTTTTCGGAAAGTGCATTATACAAACTTGAAATCAAACTATATACCACAAATTGATATTGCAATTTATGACGATGCTGGTGCGTTGATTCCTTTTCATAAAGATGCTGTGACAAGTATCACACTCCATTTTCGAATGAAGAATTAGTGCAAAAGTGTGAAAATATATGTTTCCAATGTGAATGATATGGGAAGTGAAAATAAGGATTCGTTTCTAATTTACTTACCCAGTAATGCTTCTATGAATAAATTTCTCAATAATAACCATCAGACTATCGAGTAGAATTAAATCGTCCATTACTTCTAGAAGGTGAATGGGAAGTAAGTGTTTCCAGCATTTGTTATGATAGTAATATTCAGAATGTGAATGAATTGGAAGAAATGGTATTGACTCCTCGCACCCATGATGGAATAATGATGAATAATGGATTCAAGTTTCCATACAATTTAACATCAGATGGAAAGTGGAATTATGAATGGAATCAGTTAGAATCAGATTATTATGGATCATCAGATGAAGATAAAATCATTAAGGCATTCAATTGTGGCAATGCTTCTATTATGAAAAATAAGGGTCAGAAAGTTTATGAGGTTACCATCTATGAATGGCACGGGAGACACTTCTGTCGCTTCACACTTTTACTAAAGGTCTTACATTGAGGTTGGATAATAAATTCTATCCACATCTCGGTTTTGGACACAGTCTGCATCTGACATCAATGGCTATTGCAAATGTTACAAAAATCTATTCAAACCGAATAAACAAATTTCATTATAAATTTAGAATATTTGATGAAGATGTTGTAGAATGTGAAGAGCGCATCATTTTGAAAAAGCGTGGTGTCAAGCCTTTGACACTTATTGAGTTAGTAAATCGATGGAATGAGACTGTGGGTAAGAAGTATGGAGAGAAAATTATTGCGGACAAGGATAAGTTGGTCATTCAGAAATATAAATCCAAACTTACAGTTTATTTCTCTCCAACCTTGCGTCATTTTGTAAGTCGCCTATCATTGGAAGCGGTTTGGTTTATGCTTCTCATGAATATCACACTAAAGCTGATTCAGTTAATGATGAATGGTGGGTGGACATCTATGGTGATCGCATCAAGAAAATTTACCAATCTTATCAAGAAACTAAAGTTAGTATCAATACAATGCCGCGTCTATACAATACAGTTGAAAACTTTATTCGTGTCATAAATCCATATATAAAACATAAGTTGAAGCAAGAGTTGAAAATAATAATAAATGTTTTTATTCAAAGTCATGATCAAAACATAATGACATAATTCAAAGTCATTCAAAGTGAAAAAGTTACTCAAAACCACATTTCAGTAAACTGGCATATATCAAAAATGAGTTTTGTCGACGTTTGGTGCGAGCAAAAATTACTTGTTGTTTTGACTTCAAATTCGATTCTTCGTGCAAATGATGAAGTGGATGCTTTTCTTTTACAGATTTGTCGTAGAGTCGTAGAAGTCCTTTATTCAAGCGACATTGGGGCTTTTCAAAAATATGTTTCGCATTTCTTCCATTGATAACCTTAGAACACCTCTTCTGTAGTATCTCTATTGATCTTACTGTCTCACTGTCGAGTTTGCAGAACAGAGGGAACGCATACTCAATTGGAGCAAAACTAAGCGACATGCAAGCTCGTTTCAGGGATTTTCGATCCAGTACATTCCTCAATTTGCGAATGATATATAACCTCTGGGATGTCCTCTTTATCAAACGATTGAAGTGCGTTTTCCATTTAAGGTCTTCAGTCCAAACCACCCCTAGAAGCTTAATTTCACTGCAGCAGTTTATGTCAGGAAATTTACTTTTCAAAATACCTTTGATCTCTTGGCTCTTTGACACCACAATCATTTTCGTTTTTGAAGCATTTAGCTTTAGACCGTTTGATATCGACCAGGCAGTAATTTGCTGTATTTCGTTGCTCATCTTGTCAATGTCTTCCGCTCTTGTTTCCTTATTGATCGTTATAGTCATCGTGACGTCATCAGCGTACTTAATCATGTGAGTAGTTAGATTTGAGGGTCTCAGCGAATTCAGGTAAATATTGAAATACTGAGGTCCCAAAATTGATCCTTGTGGTACCCCTCTATTTACTCGATGGAATGAGCTGCGTTGATTATTCAGTCTGACACATTGTGATCGTTCTTGCAAGTAGTTATATGTAAAACATACAAATTCAGGTGAGAAATTCATGTCCCTCATTTTTGAAATTAAGTTGGCTACTATGACTTTCTCAAATGCTCTGGAATAATCGAAGCTGAGCACAATTACTGCTTCTGTGCTTTTCCTATCCAGTGCACAAGTGACTTTCTCATGTAGATCAATTAGGTCACATGTTGCTGATGACATTTTCTTGTATGCATATTAATATTTATCAGCAGTTCGATCAATATGATCTTGTACGCAATTTAAAACGTGTTTTTCAAGCATCTTCATCTGAACTGTCATTACAGAAATAGGTCTGATGTTCTCAATGTCAATAGGCTTAGTTTTGGGAATTGGGCATATATCGGCGCATTTAAGTTTCTCGGGAATATGGCATTTAATTAAGCAGGAGTATATGACATGGGTAAAC
Source organism: Prostheceraeus crozeri (assembly GCA_907163375.1). NCBI lineage: Eukaryota > Metazoa > Platyhelminthes > Polycladida > Euryleptidae > Prostheceraeus > Prostheceraeus crozeri. Next base: position 462,797 of record CAJQUW010009039.1, on the reverse strand, counting down.
GGTTCCACAAGCAAATATGCTGCTTCTTTGAGTAGTCTAATAGGAATACTGTCAGGGCCGCATGATTTTTTGGCATTTAATTTTATGAACATAGAAAAGTAGATATGATGCAAAGGCACATCACATTTCGTTTTCAATTAAAAATCAAAGTGCTGTTCTGAAGCTTGGTGATCACATTCAATGTCAATTGAGTAACAATTTGAAAAAACTCTTTGGCTTTTCATTGCTACAAGATAAGTTTGCTACTTCATACACGATTGGTGTAGGAATACCAATGAAACTTGATAAACATGAACAACATCTTTACATTCAAAGTAATCTGATTTCACCTATTTCTGTTGGTGAGAAAAAAGAATACATTTTACGTAATTTCATTCATGATAAAGACGCTTTCTATGGAATCGTTGAAAAGATGTTTAAACCTGTTTTCTACCATCCTGTTACCAAACAAACTATCCCGCTTATTTCTCTCAAAATTACAAATGGTTTACATGAGTGCATTCATGCGAAAGATACTAAGTCCCTCATAACTTCAGTGTTTCGTAAAATAAAGTAAAGTCATTGTAAAATTTTATTGAAATAAAAAGATATGTATGAAAAAGTGTTTTGAAGAAGTGTTGACAAAGTAGGAAAGTGTTTTCACAGATATAGTGGGAATGAACTGACTGTAGGCATATATTCACAAGAAAGTGCAATCTAAAGCGATACATAGAGCAACAATGAATATCAACAAAAAACATTATCAAAATACTGATTTAAGAATGAATCGATTTACACATCTCCTGAATGTGGTAGTGTGAGTTTAATTCTTTTGGGTGGATATATGTTTGTGCCAGGATGTCCATGTGAAAGAGATATGTTATGTCCTATCCAACACCTCTTATCCTCCCACGCTGAAAGTACTCGCTTCCTAAATGTATGAGTTTTTACCTCATGTGTCTTTGATTTTAAGATGGTCATGTTGACAAACGTTATGTTCTTATTTATGTAGGTCATCTTATAGGCCCTATGTTTCATATTTACAACAATCGATTTAGATATGCCTTTTGCGCGCTTAATACTGTCACTGGAGTCTTTTGGTTTCATAGAATGCATTTTAGGACGAAGAAGAATCATTTCCTTAATTTCCTTTCCTGCCATTTCTTCATCCTTAAAGCATCCTAATTTTGCTTTATTTTCAGTAGAGTATAGTGGGTGATCTGTAGGATAATTTGATGTATCAAAATATTTTTCTAAAGATTTTCCTACTTCATTGAAACTTAACTCTTTCTGAGCAGCGATACTTAAAAAGAAACTGTCGGTATTACCGCCCAGCAAACGGACGTCTTTAATTAGAAGGCATGGTTTTAATATTCTATAGAAGAGTTGATACATCTGAAGCTTGGAAACATCTAACACAGCTTGTCCAATGTAGATGGGCTTGCGCAACTCTACTTCTGATTTTATCATTTTAGCACCAACCAACTCATCATCTATAATATCTCTATCAATAAAGAGAGGTGATGTCGCTAACTTTTGAAATGTATCATTATGATTCACAAGTTTATAGTTAATACGCTTTCTAACGTCCTCCATCGTCTTACCAAAAAGACTATTATTCTTACATTTATAAAAATCCTTTTCAAAATTATTTTGGGCTAGTGCACGTTTCTGGCTGTTACTATCAATATATGGTTTCAGAAAGGCTTTCTGTCTAAATTTGATAATGCGGTGAACTGTTTTTAAGATCATGCCCATTTCTAAATAAAATTTTAAGATGGAAAGGTAGACTAGATAATTTTCTTTATCAAATTGAGTAAGCAAAAGTTTGCGACAAGGCTGGGCTGTCGGGGGCTGGGCTACTTGGGCTGTCCACTCCCTTCTAAATCTTTATGAAATTGTTTCATTAAGTCCGAAAACATATCTTCAGTCACTTCGCCTGATTCGGGCGCAAGTGGAAAATCCACAGTTTTATTTTTAATACTATTTGGATAGATAAGATCTATCTCAAAATAATATTCCCAATCACCATCATCTGGAATAGCTAGTATGTTTGAAGGGTTGGAGAAATGCTGAATTTCACTATCACGTAGCCAGCTAAACTCAGAGTGAGGTGGAGGTTTGGACAGTGAACTACCATATAAATTAATCTGGTCATAGTACTTAAGATGAATCTGATCATCATCTACTATTTTTGATTTTATTTGATGTCTATTTACAAATGTGAGACAACCGCGAATTCCTCGTTCAAATGAATTATACATCTCTGGATCTTGCAAAAGATGGATGCTCTCTCCAGTCATTTTAAAAGCAGACTGGAATGACATAGCTGGAAGACTGACAAAGTGAACAGGATCTAATTTATCTTCTTCTAATGCCACTCGTCGAAACTCCTGAAATACATCAGCCAGCAAAAATACATCTAATTTTAGATAGGCGATCATATAATCGCTAAACGTTTGACAGTCAAATTTTGTCCATGCAACTTGAGCATGATTGTAATCTTCTACCTTGCATTCTACACCAGTCAAATCATTTTTAAATTTGTCTATTGATGGAAGAGAAGTCTCACTAAGTTTAGAAATGTTATCAAAGTATGCATACGGAAACACTCCTTTGCATGTGATGACTTCATCCGTCAAGTTAGGATACTGTTTTTCATATTTTGAGTTAGTGTAAGAGACTTAAGATTTTGAACGAGAGATGCTAGTGATGAAGCCATGAATTGATAGGAATCTAAAAATTTTATATCAAAATAGACTGTCTTATTTTCTTTAGTTTTCTTTAGCTACTTTTGCTGTCATGGCCATGAACTTTTATCTCGTTTGAGCTATTACACTTAACTTCCATTCTTTCATTTTTCCTAACCCCCCTTTTATTATCATATGACTGTCACAACCTTCGAAGTTATGAAAAATAACGGGTAGAGTACGCCGTTTCAGTCTCAGTGAAAAATTACATATTGTACATAGCGCGTTTCTAAATTTACCAGTGACGTTATCTTGGTTGCGCACTTTCTTGATTTTATCTTCATCAAACGTTTTATTACATTTTGGGCAGACTTTACAACTTTCAAATTTTACTTGATCATCTGCTGACATATTCAATGATCTGCGTTGGAGTTCACTATCATATTTTTGCTGAAATTTGACAGCGCTTTCGAGGAATTGTAAGAACTTATGTATACAATCCTCACCCTGCCAGACGTGCATTTTATTATTTTTATTTTGGAAATGATTGTGCCATACCTCATAACATGATATGCTGCCGCTTTATGGGTGTTAGCATAAAATTAGCATTTGATGTCAGCATAGATTACACGAAGAGGACTTAATTCATCACCTTTCTCTCTATATGAAAACCCTTTATCTTTGGGCATGCATTCTATTTGCAGTTTACCTCGCTTACACCATTCATAATGTGTTTCAAGATTATCTTTTGACCAGAAGGGGCGCATACAACGGTCACATATGAAATACTCTCCTCTTCTAGATGTTAAGTGGGAATATAGTCGAGTCATTTTAGGAATACCACAGTAATGCCAATTTTCACTATCATTTTGATATACTAGCAGGAGATTGACTACCCGATCACAAGTTGATGAACGGTTGTTGTAGCGCACACCCTTAAGCCCCTCTTGCCAGATATGAACAACTATTTTAATTTCATTTAATTTTTCAAATTTCTCTATATCTTTAAACTTCATGTCTTCGCTATTGCAGTCATCAAACTTCAATTCATTCTGCCATTTATGATATTTGCTTCTACGGATACGGTTGTTCTGTACATCATGATAGTAGAGGATAGACAATACCGCATACTTAAAGCACTGTGATTCACAATCAACAGAAATGACTGCATTCTTAGCTCTTAACGCTTTTGGAAGATTGAAGGATCCTCGACCACGGTAATTTTCTAATAGAGTAATTTTAAACTTGGCAGGTTCTATGCCATTAAAAGTTAGACCACTATCGCGCTCGTTAAATTGATCAATATTTGATTTTAGTCCTTGGATGTGAAAATTTAACCAAGCTTCTTTATCGACTACCAATGTATCAGAAGAGGAGGGTATGTAAAACACCAACCTCTGTACTATTTCACCAGTATGATAATCAACTTTAACATATTTTATTTTAGGGTAGATGAGCGCTTCTATTCTAAACTGCTCTAAATTATGAAAGAGCGCATCTATCAATGTTGAATTTTGATGGAACCACTCCGGAAAATCAGCAATAGTTTCTGAGGATTCCATATGGTAATTTCTCACTACATTATTGAGCGATACTTCAGGTAGTCGAATAGAGGTGGTGCTGTTGCTATAACTATCATTTGTGTGTGTGTGTGGTGAAGTCTATGTAAAGATAATTCAAAACGTGCTTCAAAAGATTGGAAGCAAAAGTCACAAGTAAAGGAGATATGTTGAATAGAATCATCCTAACGTCGGGAGATTGATGATGGTTTGGGTTGACACACACGTTATCTGATGTGTAGGGTGAGATCGCGCTTCCTCGTAAAGATATGCCCACAGTCAGCACATTCCCGCTCATTAGATTTGCCGCGACTAGCCGCTTGAGCTGGAACTAGCATCACCTGAAAGAGAATTCATTCTATCATCTCTATTAAAGTTATAGTTTATTGTTACAACTTACCTTCACTTATTAGGTCTAAAGTTTCCTCGAGAAGGGAGCGTTTTGGTGACGAAGTAGATGCCTGTAATTGAGAAAGATGCTATTAACCAAACGTTTGAGGGAGATAAGTGAGGAAATCTTCAACTTACCATTTCAACGAAATCAAGTTTAAGTATGATACTTCAATGTCAGAAAATGGTATAGTTTATCAAGATAGAGACTTCAAATATTCTCAACACGCCTCAAATATAGAATGAAAATAAGTCTGTTTCCTCCCCTATTTATACCCTCATATTCATCATTCATTGGCTGTTCATTTGATTGGCTGCTTACTTGTACTTAAACAGTAAGAAATCAAGTTTATGGCATACAATTTGAAGTCATGAATTCACCATCAACTCAATCACCAGTGTCTGTATCAAGCATGCCAACTTGCCCTCCCGCTCCGAAAAAGGTAAAGGTGGAGAAGCAGAGAAATCTAGATGACATTCCAAAGTTGGAATTACCATCTCTAACAGAACAAGAAGAACTGGAGATGATCTATGTGCGGTGGAAATACCTAATGTATAATAAGGAGGATGTGTCGAAGGAGGATGACATCAGCCTTCTCCATGACATACGGAGATGGTACAGCCCATCGTCCAACCCAGAAACGAAGTGGAATGGAAGTACGTCCTTGGTGTGCTGGCTGCAACGGAGGACTGAAATGAGCTGCGACAACTGAAATGTGACTGTAGTGACTGTGAATCGCAGTGGGACAATGTCAGTAGTGAAGAACTTTTAAACTACTTGCAATTTCCAGTAAATGTTTTATTTGCTATATCTGTCTGTTTTCACTTATTTCTGGGTAATGTAGTCATCAACATCATAGTGAAAATGTAATCATCTGACAGCTCAGTATAAATCATAGCAGCTGATGCTGGACACTATCATTTTTCCTAAATACTACCTCTATCACTGAGGATAAATGATAAAGGGATTGAATATGAAAAACAGAGACATGTAGTTCTTTAGATTTATTTACAATTGAAGCACATATACTTTATAGCAAGGAAAAGTCAAGCGGAAGAACCATTAAGTCATTGTAGACTTAGTAGCACCTTGGACGTTTAGGGGCATCGGGCGCTCTTCTCACGCGCGTTGTTTTCGGTGTCCACTCTTCATCCATCCAGACAATTCTTACAGTCTTGCCTTTGTTGCAAGTCTCCTTCTGATCACACTTGTCTTCATCACACCACTCATTGACGATCACAAAATTACATGGTGTTTCTGAGTTTGTCATCTTGGCGTGCTAGTTCGTATAATGTGAATAAGAGTGCTACAATCTTCCGACTTATGTAGCCTTCATCTAAATTAGAATCATTCTGATTGGTTGTTGAGGAATTCATTGTTGAGAAACATATAAAAGTCAGAAAATTGAAACACTTCTCATTCTCATCTATCTCATGATGGATGGTACACCTCCCGCCTTAGAGATCTTCAAAAAAATCTTTAAAGTCATCGACGAGTGGGATGAAGAGTGCGATTAGAAGGAGACTTGTGATAAAGGCAAGATTGTGCATGTTGTGTGGAGTAATGGTGATTTTACACCGAAAACAACGCGCGTGAGAAGAGCGCCCGATGCCCCTAAACGTCCAAGGTGCTACAATGTCTACAATGACTTAAATGTTCTTTCGCTTGACTTTTCCTCGCTATAAAGTGTATGTGCTTCAATTGTAAATAAACCTAGATACTACATGTCTTTGTTTTGCAATGTGTTTGTCTAGAAATGGAAATAAATGGAGGAATTTAGATATGGGGCTAGTTAACACATTTATTATCGGTCTACTTTTCTATCAAAAGAGATCGCACCATTAGATAAGTTAGAAAGTGATTTTGTATACGTGTGGCGTAAGAGTGACCTCCCATTTCATCCCTTCATCATTTAGCCTCAATGATAGAGACAGTTCTTAAAAGAGCTCATGGCTCATTCTCAGATAACGTTCGCAATGGAGAATTTAAAAAGTAACCTGTGGCAGATAGCTAAGACTCAACCGATTGGCGTTCAAAGTGCTACGTTGAGAACTCTGTCAAATGCCCAACATGAGTTGCCCCAGAGGTTTCGGTCTAAAATATGACACACTCCCTTGCCACACTTATCACTACGACATCATCCGCTGTCTCAAGAGAGATCGCCCACCAACAGAAAGAATTATACCGAAATGTTCCTTAACATGCAACGTTTAAGTTGACTGATGGCAGATACAACTTTGTGATTCTATTTTTTATTTGTATGATAGATTCAGTCAGACCGAAGTCTGTCCAGGGCAAACCACGTGGAGGTACTATCATATTTTGCCCCATGGTGGTCTTTAAAGAGACCGTTGGTTCGTTCTCGGGATATGAATAGACTTAGGTTTGGCCGATTCCGCTGAGAGAGACTTGTTATCTCTCTATGTCAGCGGCATCGACCTCCTCTACTATAAGCTGACTGTTAGAGGGCGGTATATACCCCCACTCTGTTGAATTGGCATCATCGTCAGTTGTTGATGAGCCAATTCGAGCAAGGTTGTTATAGACTCGCTCTCGCTCCTCCATCTGTAGAAACTCAATAAATAAATTTATCGGTCTTAGCCCAGGCTTGCCAGGAGAGCTGACTGTCGTCTTAGGTGTTTTCATGATGGAGTATAGAATGAAAATGAAAGAGAGGCAATGGTTTATATACCCTTCTGATACAAAGACATGACTCAGTCTTTCTAATTATGTGATAGATTCAGTCAGACCGAAGTTTGTCCAGGGCAAACCACGAGGAGGTACTATCACTGTTGCTCCGTGTGGCTCTTAAAAGAGCCGTTTGGGGCGTTCTCGGGATCAAAAGATCCTACCACTGATGTAAAAACTCTGAAAGGAAAAGAATAGGAGATTAGATGAGGTAAGGAAATGATCATGTTGAAGTAACTTACTGGGAACTTTCTTCCGGACTTTTCGGACGACGAAGTTCTCAAGCTCGCCGGTGATGTCCATATTCATATGGAGACATCGGACTCCGTCGCCCTCGTAACATTGCTGCGTCTTATTGGGATCGCTATTGATCGTTGGGGCGTCACACACATTATTTTCGAAGAGGCGAAGATGGACTTCATACACTCTTCTTTTTCTACACTTCTCACGCTCATGCAATCGCTCCACTTCAGCCACCAACCTCTTGTTCACACCCTTCACTGGTTCCTTCACCACGCTTCGCATCCGATCTTTTTCATCATCCTTCCTCAACAAATTCGCCTGCAGACTACTCACCAAACTTGCTTTCTTCATCAGCTCACTCCTTTCCGCCATCCACTCTTTCTCCTTCCGCCTCATACTTTGCAACTCTTCTTTCGTCACCTTATACCCTTCAGCCTTCGCAGTCAACTTCTCATTCCGCATCACTAATACTTTATTCTTCTCCTCAGCCGCCGTCAATCGATCCTTCATCCTTACATAATCATCCCTCGTGTTCCCTTCATCCCTCCGAGGCGATGATGCCACAAACGGCTTACCCACTTCCTTTCCCTCATCCTTCCCTTTCTCCTCAAGATCACCAATGTTCCCAAACAATTCCTCCAACACGTCATCCAAATCAACATCAACATCAGGCTTCTTGATGTCCCCTCTCAACTCCACTTCTTCCTCACTCAAACCCTCATCAGTCGCCTTGGTATCACCTTCCCCACCGCACCCTCAATCGTCGCCACTGCCACTCTTACCTTTTCCATATCTAACAAACTCCCTCAAACCACGACTTAAACCCCTGCATACTAATATTGCCACTAGGGCACTGGCTATGGTTCCTAATGAACTCTACATCACTCCCATCCTCACACACTACCTTATGATGCACACACACCCTCAACAACACTTTCCTCACATGCTCGCCCACCGTCCCCTCTTTAATGTGCTTTTTGAGCTCGCTGCCTCTGGGAATACGGCCGCAGCTGCACTTGCCGATAAGCATTCGTGCATTTATCATCTTAGTCATAGTGACGATTCTGTAAAGATAGAGTAAAAATTTGATAACAAGGGTTTATAGGATACTACTTGCTGATATGCATTGAAAGACTAAGTCCAAAAACATTTGATAGCAGTCGTCTAGGCGTTAGGCTCTTGAATCCGTTACAGGCATTACTCAGAGGGGATGTTATTCCAGCTCCAAGGCCTCGACCCACAAATCCAACCTCGGGCGGACAGAGCGTGCGTCATGTCACTGTGTTGGTATCCGGGCCCCAATTTTGACATGAAAACCGGTGGAGTTATTTACAAGAGGAAACGTCCCAAGTCGCGGAGACTCATGAACGACTGCTTATTATTCAAAAACTTTAATCATCATCATTAAATATGAATTTAAATTTTTCAGTATTTTAGTACTACTCATAAAAAGTTTATAAGTAGTCTGTCACCTACTGCACATCATGAGCTGTCAAACGTTTTTTGAATCAAGTCTAAAGGACTTGTAGAAGCAAAGTTATAGCCGTTTGAAGATTTCGGCCTACTATCATCAAATGGTCAGTCATGCTATACTGACTAAATAATAAGTCTGACTCCTTAGCTGATATCAGCAATGAGAAGTCAGAAGTCCGATCTCGGACCTCAAGAGACTTACCTGTAGTCAGTTTCTCAACTTAGTGAGATTATTCCTCTCTCTTAACTCGTACTTATATATCCTGTGAATATGCAATCGATAAGAGGGGTGGGGAGTTAGACATTGGTTATCCAAAATCCGGCTCTCTAACATGACCAAAAGTCTCAATGTCACTCCCAAGCCTCAGCCAAGGAAGATAGGGTCAAACTGTGCTTTCCAATCAATTTGTAGCACTCTTAGCTTTCAAACGAGCTATCGCACGACTCTCTACCATTTCTAGAACCAGAGTTGGAAGATCGCTGCCGAGGGGGGGGTCGAAGTTCTTCGTTTTTAGACCTATGACGCTGGAAACAACTCTCCTAAACCCAAAATTGGCCAAAAAGTCCAAATCCGCCGTCCATTTTCACGTACGAGGCTTCGTTTCGCCGCTACAGCCACTTTCTCACTCAAAAACACGCAAAAACACACCTAAACCACACCTACACCCAAGAAACACAACATGTCGACGCAGAATTTCATCAGGAAACCAAATCTAAACACAAAACAACCCTACAACCAATCCTACACACCAAAAACAAAGACCGCCGCCCAAGAACAACCACGACGGTCGACCAAGACACACCCGGCCGGTCGACCCAGAACCACATCCACCCAACTCGCGCTCCAGAGGGGGCGCGCTGTGCGCAGTTGGGAGGATTCCTTACTACTATCTTCCTGTTGATACTATCTGCAAATTAGACACTATATATGTATAATTGTATACACTGTATCAGGGCTATCAGCCGATGCGTTATCTCATCGGTTCCGGCTCCACGACACTGATTTGAAAGGCTCCGGTTCGGCTCCAGCTCGGCTCCGGCTCGGCTCCGGCTCCGGTTCCGACTTCAAATTCAGGTTCTATCTATGCTGGTTATCCTGGATCCGTTGAACGGGTTTTTTGGATAACGGTGTGGCCTTTAGAGGCTTGCTACAATAATCAAATTAGTTTTCATTAACAAGCAACGACTTAAGTTAATAATAAAAATGATAATTGCCTAATATAATGATAAATAACATACATGTCATATATTTTTGCATGAATTGACTATCTCTGAAAGATAAAATAAAGTTATAGCCAGGATTGGTTAAATTAGATAAAGATCTCCCGCACTGGCTAAATATAAATTGGCCTAGCCTGCAACCAGTCTACTACGAGGCTACATTAAATAAGACCACATGAGTGATGATGATATACCTAATTAGCCGTCACAGGGGCGAATAGTAGTATAAGCTTTTTAACAAAGCTTGAATATGAAACTGGATAGCGTATGCCTCCAATTAGCTTATAGGGCCTGTAGCCTATCTACTCGAACATGGAAAGGGCATTGGCTATATAGCCAAATATACCGTATCAATGAAGATATCAATTGCTTTATTGAATACTAAAGTGTATATAGGCTAGCTTAGGTTGTTATTGCTATTTGTTATTGCCTTTATCCAATAGTCTGTTGGTCCATGAATAATATGATCGGTGGGTAGCCCACGACTCATCATCTGTAGAAATTGTAATTTAGATAGTCTCATTGCAGTGTAGGCTAGAAATGTACAATTGAAAATTATACTTAAAAAAATTAAAAATATCTAATTTAGGACGAGTTTTGTAATTCTATGCAGCATACTTAATAAGTTAAGGCTTAACTTACATTATGTTAATTTCGTATTTTTCATTATGGCGTAAAGTTGCACTAAATAATTCATCAATGATTCATGTATATTATTATATTCAATTTATGTATAACATATTACCACTATTCCTCTGATGATGGTTAGGCTGATGAAACTGAACTCGGAGTATCACACAGCATGTTGCCGGTTGCCATGCATAATAAAAATTTGACTGCGAGCACCGAGCAGAAATCCCATCTACTTTGCTAGCTTTCGAATGCGCGTGCGGTTTAATGTCATAGACAATAAAAAAGGGAGGTCAAAAGGCGCCTTTATTGAGAGCGTCTCAGTCTTTTTTTTATTGTTTACGTATAAGTCAACATGATATCGGCATAAAGTGTTGACAGACGGAAAAAATAATAATGAAAATTCTTGATATCCACAGGTCTATGACATTTGGGGAAATATTATTACACAATACGGCTCTTGCGCAGTCATCCCCCCATTTTTTCTCTGATCAAAAGATGCAGCACCATTGGATGTCCGTTTCAGCATCACTGGTTTGAGTGAAGCATTCCGTGCTGTTGTAAAAATCTACGTGGGTAATTGCGATGTCATAGTCGCAAGCTTCGTCAGCAAGTCAACATTGTAATTTGCCTTCGGGTTTTTCGCATTGAAATATACCCTTTGAATTTTGAAGTCAAAGGAAATTCATTGTGAATGAGATACCTTTAGAATAATAAGGCGCTACTAGAAGTGGCTGGGTCGCTTATTGCTATAGCCATGCGAGGACTTGTAGTCAGGTCATTCGTGTGAGTGTGAAGAGTTATCCCTCCAATCAAAATTGATCAAATTGAATAATCGATTGTTTTGAAAAATGTAGGTGGGGGGACTGCACAAGAGCCTACAATACAATCTAAGGAAATTGGCATTGTCACAGATGCCAGTAGCTTCTGCCAGTAGCCATACCGATAGATATGGTAACTTACATAGTAACCGTATTAGATTTAAGACATTGCGCAAGAAATGTAGCTATATTATCTTTGCTGACTGAACTGGAAATGTGTACATAAATAACTGGCGACTTGTCTCTAGGAATCTACAATCATCTAGTTAGCATGCATATAACAAGTCTTCAAATTAATGGATTTTGGAGAACACGTTGTCACTAAAAGCTATGGAAATTAGTCTTACGAAACACATGTAATAAACAATATTACACATGTGTGTAAATATAATACATATAATACAAAAGAAGGCGGCAACTGCAAAGAAAGATCGTGGAGGACAGATCATTGGTATACTTAAAAGACATATCTCTAGATTTCAAATGATTTAATTTTTTATGATGCCAATTAATACCTTTCAAAACTCTAGATTTATATCAAGGCTCAAACTATCGGAGCCGGAGCCTTTGTGATAAATCGGCTCCGGCTCCGGCTCCGACCAAAACCATCGGCTCCTTAAGGCTCCGGCTCGGCTCCGAGCACTGTATAGTGCATGCGCATGTGAAAACAAATAATGCGATGAAAATTTTTATTTTTCACAGTTAAGCTTCAGAAATTTGAATGAAAAGCGTTCATGATTGCAATACAAAAATTGCCGTTTATGGTTTCATTGGACCGCGTACCTCAAACACATATTACAACACAAATATTTCAAAAGGGATTTTGAATAAATGTCAAGTTTGCAGTTCTGCTTCTCTTGTTGATGCTGTTACCATTTCATCGCTCGCGATAGTGGTATTCTCGGAAACCGTCATAGTTTGTTTTTTGTCGGATACGTTATGTTCTTCTTTCTGAGTACTCTCCATCTTAGTAGTGGTTGTAACCATTGGTTTAGTCGTCTCCTCCAATTCATCCTTCCTCTTCATTGAATCATCTTCATCAACACTATCAAATCTATGTGAATTTTGAGAACCCATGTGAAGAGCACATGTGATTTCGAACTGCTCACAACTTACTCCACGGAAACATTTGATACACCTGCAGAGAAATATAGAGAAGTAATTGCAAAATGAGTCAACGTGGTTTATTCTTTTATATAAATCACCACACATTTGGAGACAGCAAATCACAATATACATGTATATTGCATATTTTACACGAATGGAAAGGAATAATCAGAAGTTATAAATGCTGTAGTTTATTTTATCAAGATATTCTTCTTGTCAATTTTTCATAGTGCTCTGCTTATTGAGTTTTCCGTACTACATTTGTTAAAAATTAAGGACATTATGATTGAGTCAAAATCCAATTGTCCATTAGGAAATGAAATGACAAATGAGGAACATGAAAAAAACATGAGAACAAAGAAAAGAAATTTTTAATTTTTCAATATCTACGGTATAGTCCAATGTACCTGAAGATTGTTTACAAATAGATAGCAAAAATTCTCAGTCGCCAAGCATTTCAGATATTGATGGTATATCTGCATGCTTTCTGCTAAATTATGACTTATCAAGGCAATCGATGCAACTTATCATAAGATGATGCTCCTCGAGAAACTTGTTAAGTTGCATTTTCCAAGTGCCATTGAGCGCATTGTGTCATCTCAATTAGAAAATCATTTTCAATGTGTTAAATTTAGAGACAGTTATAGCTCGTTCTACCGTGTTACAATTGGTGCTCCGCAAGGGTCAATTTTAGACTGCTTCCTTTTCGTTTGTACTGTTGCGACTTGGTACCTGTTTTCAGCATCACCAGCATAGCTTGATATGCCGACGATATTTATGAAAAATGCACAATCGATAAAAAGATTAAAAACTCTGTACCACGAAGTGTCTATTCCATGCTGAATATGAACACATTCAAAATGGTACAGTCACATTCCTTTGTAACTCAATGCAGTAAAACTTAAAGGCATTATTTTCTCTTAGAAATGTTTTTCCATTGATGCATTCCTTCAATTTTGTCTTGTTGAAGATAGGATGATTTTAGATTTCACATGGAATTGGACCGATCATTTCAAGGTGATTGAAGCTCGAGGTTCGAGACGCTTGCATCCATTGAAACTGTTGGAAAGCTGTCTGCGTCATGATGAGCTGTGGAGAGTCAGTATGACTAATATTGAGTCATGTACGAGAAATAACTGTTTGGCAAGCTTGATTCAACTTGTATCGCACGAAAGATTTTCAATCGTGCTAAGAGAATCATAGGCATGCTATCATGGCCGTGCTCAAATAATTTTGAGACTTTTTATCGAGAAGACGTAAGCGTTTCGATGATTCTTACCAATACTGTAAAACTCCTGATCATCCTCTTTTTAACACTTTACCTCATACGAATAATGAAAGATATTCTGCATGTAGTTTTCTCCCGAAAGTAGCGAAGACACATTTGCTTTGTTGCATTTGCAATTTGACGTCTTTGACCTGAGTTGCAATTGCATACACAATTGACTTGTGATTTCTGATTTTCATTTACAAATAAATGCCAGGGCTGTGCAGATTACCTGAAAGATTAATTTAATAAAGCAATTTATCGCTCTACAAGAATCCGGGTACTTTTAGAGTTATATAAAAGCTTAATCCCAGGTTCAAATCGCTCTATTTAAACACCGTAGGTGGAAGGGCCATCAGCCAGATTTAATTGCACTCTCCTCGAGTGATGAGCGATGCACCAACTAATTTGATAGAATAGAAAATATATAGAAAATGTGGTCTATGAAATAATTAACAAGCATACGATATTTGAGATTATAGCTATCAGCTGATTTATCTAATTTCTATTGTGTTAACTAAGAACAAGTAACCTGTAATGACACGCTCATATCTTCATCAGAAGTGAAATGTCATTTTAATTTTATTTCGACAATAGATTATTTTTATATTATATAATTTTATTTCGACATAAATTAAGTTAGCATGATCCATTTAATGAGATAAGAAATTTACATCAGGAGAAAGTAAACAAATGCAAAATCACATTGCCTATAACCGTGGCATTGATCAGCATTTAAGGTCTACCATACATTGACATAGAGTGCATTTCATGGTTGACACTAGAGTGTACAATCCCGGAGCAAAATATCAATCCCGGGATTACGATCCCGAATTTTTTCAATACCGGGATCCCGGGATTGAGAAAGCACTATTAGATTTATGCAGATTGTGGTGGAAATAAAAAACTAATAATCAATTGTAATTGTTAATCATTATGTAGGATTACGAACATGGGCGATTTCTTAGATCATTATTTGTAATGAAGCACCTCATGTAAGGTGCATTCACATTTTACGAGATGAGACATTTATAAAAAAAAGGTTTCACGTCATGTGCACATGCACAAACTTTCCCGCTCATTTAATTTAAACACCGATTACATGATCAAGAGAGGTGATTTGAAGAATACCAAAATAGTAGGTTAGCCTACCGAAACTCGAAACATCTATACTTACATAAATGTCTTTTTGAAATACCATTTCAAAATGTGCATGTCATTCAAGGTGCGATCGCCGATATGATTTCTGACTTTCGGATCAAAGGTCCCAGTGACGTTGAAGGCACGCTCGTACTCCTTGCTAGTTGGTGGCACAGAACGAAGCCATCCAGCCACAAATGCTAAGAGCTTGCCTCGGACATTTGCTCTAAGGAAACGATCCAATTCTTTTCGCACGACGGATGCGCAGTTAGAAAAATAACGGAGAAATGTTGTGTGGATCCTGTTTTTCCTTTGCTAGTAATTTATTAACTTAAGGAATGATAGACAACGAATTCACTCCCGAAAAGCCCGGGATTTTATGATGAAAAATCCCGGGATTTGTCTCTCGACATTTTATTAGATCCTGGGATCCGGGATTACGGGATCCCGGGATTGTACACCCTAGTTGACACTTAAGAGTATCAGAAAATAGAATACGTACTCCCTTTTAACACTGGTGTGTGTGTTTCTTTATGTATCCAATCAATGAGTGCAGGAACGTGAAAAGACATGAATTTTTGAATTAAGTAGCCATCTAAGCACTTCTAAAGATTTCACCGTTCACCAGCTTTCACTTTCGTTCCAAATATCTCTTGACGCTGCTGTCCTTACCTACCCAAGAAGTTCTCAGTCTTCGATAACTCAAATAAATTGGTGAGATAAAATTTTGATACTTTTGAAGTTAAATTAAAGTACACCTCACGAAGTCGTATTAAAGTCGATTTATCATATGTATGAAACAGCTTCGATAAAAGAACGACATAATAACAAATATAAAAAGGAGATTTGGGCGAAAAATCAAATTGCCATGCAAAGCTCAAAGTAAACGTCCCATGTGAAACGATTCTTCACTGGGTAGGCGCGCTGAGGTTAACACTATATAGACACTGGTTTTGTGAAATCAAACAAATTAAAGTTTCCGAAGGAAACCCTTTCTCATCTCTGCAAGGTCATTTTGGCTCAGCAACCCTCTAAAGTCCAAAAATTCTCGTAAAAATTATGATTGTGCGTCGATGCTGCATCGAGTAGGTTTGCAATCGTCCGACTTGACGAGTGTGTAGCCTCTTTCTCTCGGGATTTGTCAACAGTTAGAAGACCATTGAAGAACAGGGGCGACCGCACAGAAACAGTGTTAGATGGTGAGTTGTTGTGCCTAACAAATCACTAACAATTGTTACAGACTTATTAGTCCCTAACCGTGTGGTGTACACAGAACAGCTGTTAGAGATTTGCTACCCTAACTGTGTTTCTGTGCGGTCGCCAGCAAAAATGATCAGGCACAGTTTCTTGCGAGATATCACAAATCATAGACTTCTAGAAGCATTTGCACAAATGTATCGAAATGAGTGGTCACAGCATGAATAAGATATTTAGTCAGAAGACAATAAAAGAATGAAACATGATATCTATATTCGAATATAATCGAATTAAAGTAAACGAATGAAAAACAGTTTCGTCATGTTTTCAATGAAGCATTTATGCAAAAGAATAATCAAAGCTTTGTTTTAAGTTGCTTTTAATTCCCAATTCGATTAAGGTGCTATTCGCCTTCGCATGGAATTTTCTTGGCAACAAAAATCTCCATTGGTTCTTTGAGGCATTAATTCAATTCCAGTAATCACAACACTCACTGATTTTGTGAAATTTTTGAATAACATTCTGGATAAGACGAACATTGAATTGCAAGTATTGATTCAGATAAAGTCTTTGAAGAATGTTGAAACCAGCGATGACAATGAGCCAAAATAAATGGATTGCACTCGAGGAATGCATGAGTTAATTTTCACTTTGCTGTAGTGTTTTAGATGAATGACACACCTGTGAGTCATGCAGCTTAATTAAGATCAAGTTTTATAAGACGTACAAGAGTGTCATTGCACTGAAGGCTTTAATACCACACTGCCAAACAAAATGCGTATTAAGGGAATAATAGGGTTCGCATAATGAAGGTCCGAAATTTATCGGATAAATTTTCTGAATTACATGTTCTTTATAAATGACACGACCAGATGCAACAGAAAGCAACTAATAATGAAATTTAATTTGCTAAAAGTGATAAAAACGTCATTTTCGCTTGAAATCTGCTGCATAGGGTTCGTATTTAACTGGCACAAATGAAGGTTGTATTTAACAAATGTCTGCCTGGAGGCGTGCGTATTGAAGGTTCAAACTTGGTTCGATACATTCATAAGCACTTTTGTGAGCTTGGAATATGCCTTGATTGATGGAATTGTTCATTATGGTTGGAAAAATCAAGTATTTGATGGTCTTATATACAGGGTGATTCGAAAGTCGGTGCAAAAAGTAAACGGCGATATCTCAGTGATTATTTAAGATACCGACCTATTTTTTTCTTCTTTAAGTTGTCAAAGGAATAGGATTTGATAATCTATTTGTTACATTAGCACACTAATTATTTTTTAGCTGAATTTATTAATTCAGTTTTTGTTCATTAGCACACTAATTATTATTTTGTATTAATGTATTAATTCAATTTTTGTTTATTCCCACTATGTTTTTCTCTTCCAAAGTTTTTTAGATAACAACAAGCGATTTTCAAATAAGATCATATTAAGAAAACAAAGATTCATTTTGAATACTCAAAAACATCACCATTTACCTCAACCAGCAATTCTGCTCGGTAAAGAACGTCTGAGATAGCATTTATCAGTTCTGACTGATTCAACAAGGCAACTTCGTTCGTAATGCGGCTCTTCAACTCTTCCATGGAGCCTGGCCTTCCATGATGGTATACCCTGTTTTTCAGTGTGCCCCACAAGTAAAAATCTAATGGGGAAAGATCCGGAGACCTGGGTGGCCACCTGGTGGGAAATCCACGTGCAAATACACGGTCACCAAACACTTCCTTTCGGAATTCAGAAACTTTCTTGGCGAAATGAGGTGGCTCCCCATCTTGCTGGAAGGTTATATCATTCATCTGGCCCGAAGACTGAAGTTGTGGAATGACATGAGTATGGAGCATTTTAAGGTAGCTGTCACCTGTGACTGTCCCTTCAAAGAAATAAGGGGTTAGCTTTAGTTCTTTGGAGAATCCCATCCAGACACTGGCTTGATTGGCATGGAGACTCTGTGAAACTGGGTGTGGCCTCTCTGTTCCCCACACTATGCAATTGTGTCTATTTACGACACCATCGAGTCGGAATATTGCTTCGTCGGTCCACAGAATATTTCCTAGTTGAGTCGGTGACAGAGATCTTATGTGGTCTGAGAATTCAAATCTCGATATCTTATCTGTCTCAGAAATTGCTTGACAGAGTTGAAGCTTGTAGGGGTGTAAACGAAGATAATGACGTAAGATTCTGCATACACTCGATTGTGATAATTCAATTTCATCAGAGATGCGACGAGTCGATGTTGCACCAAGAGGACTGTCAGTTTGGTGATATCGAAGAGTCAGATCCACATCTTCAATGCAATTCTGAAGGACTGAAGGTCTTCCAGTGATCGGTCGGTCCATGACAGACTCAGTTTCATCAAACCGTGCTATCAACTTTTTGATGGCATTGTAAGAAAATCGACATTTCTTAACATTATGCAAGCGGTTATAAGCTCGAATACAAGAAATCACATTCTCACCATTCTGATGATAAAGTTTTAACAGCTCTTTTCGCGTCTGAAAATCCATATCGAATGATGCCTGTGCCTTTGTTAACATCATTTTGCGTTCAAATGTTGGATATCTATGAACTTGAACATCAGTTTGTATGTTCAAATGTTGGACATCAAACTTGAACATCAGTTTATATGTTTAAATGTTGGATGTCTATGAACTGGATGCTCATGCACTGAGTCAGCAAACAGAGATTGCAAGTACGATGCAGTGAATAATTCGAGCAACTATAAAGCATATAAATGATAGCGAAAACTTCTGAAATTTTCAGCAACGGAATGAATTAGTGTGCTGATGTAACAAATAGATTATCAAATCCTATTCCTTTGACAACTTAAAGAAGAAAAATTTAGGTTGATATCTTTAATAATCACTGAGATATCACCATTTACTTTTTGCACCGACTTTTGAATCACCCTGTACATTAAGTAACAACAATTAATTTCGGCCATATTCTACAGCCATTATCAAGTAAAAAGAAGCACATATACATGTAAAATGTACAACTTTCAACAAAATATGATGTAAGATGTCTATGTGAATTCATAGCATTCTTCATGGCAAGAAATAGCTATCACGATGCAGCGCAGTGGGCAAAAAAACCCCATGAGAATGGCTGTGGAATATAGCCGAATATAACTGTTGTTATTTTATATAAGACCATCAAATACTTGACTTTCCAACCATAATGAACTGTTGTGAGCATAATTGACATACATGATGCTACAACCCATCAAAAGTAAAATGATAGACAAATGCATCTAAGGTTCATGTCTATTAGCATCAATCAAAATACAAGAAGAATAGGGATACAAAATTCATATTTTCATCGACATTTCTTGCAAACAATCTGCAACAAATTTCATGCAAATGTTACTCAATGCAGTCCACACATGCCCGGGATCAAACTGCTAAATTCATGCGAGTTCGCCCATTGGCTGCTCTAGAGATGTACCTAAGCCGAGCCGAGCCGAACCGATGGCGGCACGGTTCGGCTTGAAATCCTCTTCCCTCGGCTCGGCTCCACTTGTTCGAGCCGGTCGGAGCCGTGGCTCTTCGGCTTGGCTTGAAATACGCGCGCATATCGTTGTAAGATGTAATATAGGTGCAAGATATATTTTTATTTAATTTTTTGTGGTAAGCTAACTAAAGTTGGTAGTATTTAATAGGTAGGCCTATTTAAAGTCCTACCTATTAGGATAATGATTTATAGAATTAAAAGACGTACTTCACAGTTAGAGTTAAGGTATACAAAAATATTTTTTAGATAATATCGAATTCGATATACAGGGTAGCCTACCATTTTCAAATCCATCTAACTCGAGTTATGGCATTATATGATGTCTCATTTTAAAGCCAAAGATGTCCCATTTCATTTAATATAACTTGTTTCTATATGATATTGCATCATTTCGCTACAATTTTCCATCAAATAAAGTAAAAGATATAAGATAAAAAACAAAGCACTAGGAAGAAAAATTTAATTTGTTTAGCAGCAATGCTATCATTCAACATGATTCATGTTGACTATCATTCGACATGCCCTCCATCATTTTCATCCCTACGACTTGTTGCGAAACGTCGCTGTAGGTGAAATTCTGATGTCATCAGAAATTAGTAAAAGCAACGAGGATTCTTCGACGGATACCAGACTGTATTAGCAGCACGACGTTTCGCAGTCTCCTGGTTGATCACATGCATAAATGACCAGAAAATCAAGATAGGAAGTACATGAATAAATAACATTCATCACTTAATTGTCAAGAATCAAGACCATTATTGTCATTAAATTTACGAAGCATGTCTCTATACTACTAATGTCTGAAATAAGTAAAACGTGAGAAATTATAAAACTGTACATAGAGTTAAGATACATTCAATCGTCTATCTAAGCTCATCTATAAGACCAAAAAAATTATTTAAGACATTTAGACACGAAATTAGATAAGATAATAAAATAAAAAACATGCACAATTCTTCTACCGATACAACCATTCATCAGAGGCTCCATGCATTCAGATATGCAAATAGCCTCTAAAGACAAACGCTTGTTCCAATTTCTTATGTTATGATAGAGAATTTCCCACGTTACATTACATGCAGAAGAGTCTGGATGTTCTTCCTCGTAGTGTATTCTCACTGCAGAAGGAGAGCCAACTCGGATATGTTCCCGGATTCTTGATTGGATTGTCCTAGACGTCTCATCGATGTATACATGGTTACATATATTGCATATTATTTTGTACACCACGAATTTATTCAAGCAGCGATTCGGTTTCTTTGAGATAGCACAGGTATCACAAGAAGTGTCACATAAATTACTTTCCTTTGGGCTCTTGAGAAATCTCTTCATAGGAGGCCCGCAATCAAACCGTATTCGAACCTTGTGTGAGAGACCTGTCCTTTTCAGTAACGATAATGATTGCCTCTTGTGTTTTTCTCCCAGATAAGGAACACGCAGAAATACAGGCTTTTCCGTATTCTCAATTCTGTCATGGGTCCATCCATCGCTATCATTTATATGCACTCTGTGGAAACCAGAATATTACAAGAATTACCAGCAACGGTCCTTTGGAAACGTTACATCGATGATGTGTTCATCGTATGGCCTACCGAAGTGTCTGCTGATCATATACTTAGACTGGCTAATTCCTGTAATGAGAAGATTCAATTCAGTATGGAATTTCCCATGAATGATGTACTGCCCTTCCTTGATTGTGAGGTTTATCACGATGGTTTGAATTTCCAAACGAGGCTATATTTCAAATCTATCCATAGTGGTGCCATCTGTCATTCGAAATCCTATGGTCCTCAATCGGAGAACTACATAGAGCGGTATCAAGATCCACCAACGATGTCAATGAAAATGATTCTATACGCAAAGTATTAGATCGTTTCAGGTCCAATGGATACCCAGATAATTTCCTCAAGAGAGTTTTGGCTTCCTTCAACAACAGAGACACCCATGACAGAATTGAGAATACGGAAAAGCCTGTATTTCTGCGTGTTCCTTATCTGGGAGAAAAACACAAGAGGCAATCATTATCGTTACTGAAAAGGACAGGTCTCTCACACAAGGTTCGAATACGGTTTGATTGCGGGCCTCCTATGAAGAGATTTCTCAAGAGCCCAAAGGAAAGTAATTTATGTGACACTTCTTGTGATACCTGTGCTATCTCAAAGAAACCGAATCGCTGCTTGAATAAATTCGTGGTGTACAAAATAATATGCAATATATGTAACCATGTATACATCGGTGAGACGTCTAGGACAATCCAATCAAGAATCCGGGAACATATCCGAGTTGGCTCTCCTTCTGCAGTGAGAATACACTACGAGGAAGAACATCCAGACTCTTCTGCATGTAATGTAACGTGGGAAATTCTCTATCATAACATAAGAAATTGGAACAAGCGTTTGTCTTTAGAGGCTATTTGCATATCTGAATGCATGGAGCCTCTGATGAATGGTTGTATCGGTAGAAGAATTGTGCATGTTTTTTATTTTATTATCTTATCTAATTTCGTGTCCCGAATTTTCGTGATTTAAATTGCATTATGAAAGCATAAATTAATCAAAGAATTAAAATTCATTCATTTAGGAGACTTTAGGCAGACTTTGAGACCTAATGGACAGTTTTGATATTCGTATGCTAAGATTGATGGACCAGAGACTCTCTATTATTCGTCAAGGACCATCATCCTCAAATGGTAGCTTGCGCTGCGATAAATGTCTTTCTCAAAATTTTATGATTAAACTGATGCGCAATTATATCAGTCAGATCCATAAGATCGTTAGAGAAAATGAAAAGTAGAAAACTGCGTAGGAAATTTGTATGAATAATAGACAAGGAAAACCATAACCATGTATAAATATTGCATCAATACAACCAGGAATCTTCATAATACAAGATAATCATTATTACTTTATTTATATCACCATATTACTAACTTTTATCGTCAAGTGAAGAATTCCTTCACAATCTGGAATTGATGATGCAAGTGTAATTATGTTCTATTATGTGTTAGTCCAATAAATGTTCTACAATCAGTACTTGTTAACAAACTATGTGCATAGACATTTTACATTAGGCTGAATTGCAACTTTGTTTTACCCAAAATTAAAAAGGGCTCGTCGGCTCGGCTCAGCTCGGCTTGAATATTTCGAAATAACATCGGCTCGCGGCTCATCAGGTCGAGCCATGTACATTTCTAGGCTGCTCCCTATCAAAAATTCCTGGGTCCATATATGTAATGTAATCTTCAAAAACTTACCAGCAGCGTTCAGTCAAAGTGTAAGGATGTAGGCAGCATTTTCCGAAATAGCATTTCCTGCTACATGGCAAACATTTATGCACATTTCTTGGCGGTGGAGCAGAGACTACGGGAATCACAAGAGCTAAACTGATGGCGATAAATAGCATGACAGGCTGATAATGTAGTCGGTGGAGCCAAATGTCCATTGTGGAGCAGAGAGATTAAGTCTCCTCACTATTTGTTCACATGACAGGTGTCAAGAATGACAATACAACCGATAAACGCGATTATGAGTGATAATGAAATACATGCACTGTGACGCAAGGCAAACCGATCGTAAGGATTCGAAGATGATTGTAAGATTTACATGTCCACAATTGTGTAGGTGGACAATGCGATCCAAATATGTCAGGAATGTAAATCGCAAGTTCGCCTTTGCATGATCTTGTTATTAATGATGAAATCAAAATGTATAGATTTGACAGTTACATATAATCAGTTGAGCCGCCTTTGACCATGTTCGTATAATATGTTGACCTGCTGTCAAGGGGTTTGTTTCGGATCAACATATCATGACTGCTTGACTGAAATTTTTTGTCAATAATTTTGGAATGATTTCTGTCATTTTTCATTAACAAATGAATATATCAGCTATTCATTATTAATTAACATTATTATGAACACACAAAACAACAAAAATAAGAAGGCCGCGCACCTGCGACTTTGGATAATTATCTTATATACTAGCTGAAACCTCCACCCAAGGCGTGTTTATTATCTAAATATTGGTTCATTTATAACGTAGCCTGCATGCAACTTAATATAGAATAAAGAGTGTAATTTCGAACATTTTAATTGTTGTTTCGAATCATAGAAGTGGATAATAGTACACTAGACAGGGGCGTAGCCAGAAAATCAGTTTGGGGGGGACTAGGTTCTGATGAATTGCAATTCTTAAAACTGGTATTTAATTACATTATACAGTACCTACTTCCTATGATTTTAATTGACGTTTAAGGAATATACATTTTAACACTTCGTATACATGTAACTACATGCAAGCGTATTAAAATCTGAAGCTTATCTGAAATACCTGTCAGATAATAAAGAATTTTCATTTCATGATTTAGCTTCTCATTTACATGTTACAGCCAAAATTATTAGATGAATGCTTCTACACCCTGGTTTGTACATGAATAAATAATCAAAAAGCCGAATCTTGTTCAAGGAATTGTATAATGTTAACTGAAAAATGAAATGCTTCTTTTGATACACATCAAGTCAACCAATGTGCATAATCGCTCTCAATATTTCAATGTATTTTTTGCGATATAAATTCGATTATAGCTCTTCCATATTTTTACAAAATAGTTTTTTATTATTTTCCGATTGGCCTCTGCTACAGGTAGAACTGAATTGAATAACTTAGGAACATTACAAAAATATGCGCCTACACATTTATGGAGGTAAATTCTGTTATAAAACATTCAATTCTTTGCTACATTCTTAGTCTCATTGTTAAATTTGATGGAAAAAAGAAGCATATCGTTCGGTTTAGACTGTAAACTTTACTAAACTCAAAGACAGTTGATTACTTATTGTCTTTAGGATACACTGTCACCGACAAGCTTACAACCAAAAATACACCCGAGCTATTCAAGTGATGATTTGAAATATTGATAATAAGTGTGTGGAATCTATACACTGCTTCAGACAAACTTTTGCTGAATAATGTCATTGGACATGTTCCACATGCTTCTTCGATGAGAAATCTGGATGCAATTCCATTAAGAAAGATGAGGAACGTCGCACCTCTAAGTCAGTTCGCATAACTTCAAATAAAATACATCTATGTGCAACGAGCATTGTTAAGAATGTATTTTAAAATTCAGATTAAAAATGTACTTTTCAACACCACTTAAACGCTTGGGGGCATGGCCCTGGTGGCCCCCCTTGACTACGCCCATGACACTAGAATGGAAGTTTGATATCTTGCCTATGTACAATGATGGCACATGGAAAAATCTATGGTTTGTAGATCAGATTCGATCTAAAACATTGTATCATAGCGAAACTATTTGTCAAGTTGGTTGTGGAAGTTGTTGACACCAAATTGCAGGATTTTCATGAAGAGAATTGCAAGTGAGATGGCAGCATTGTTTCATGTGAAATAGCCTACTATTCCATGGATTAATATAGTGTGTCTATTTGTAGCAGTCACTGATAACAATTTTCCAATTTTTCAATATTGGAATGCGAATTAAAAATTGGTTCACAAAGTCATAATTGAAAGTGGTCGGTGTGCTGTTTGTAAGAACATCTGAAGAATTCACAGATCGAAAGTCTAATTATTGGATAATTTCTTCTTCAAGCGGCGAAGAAACGTGGCGCTTTTCTGGAATAAACACACTGAAAGTTTCTTTACCGACAATCATTTCTCAAATATATGAAATGTCGCTGAAACTTTTCAATTAATCATTGAATGACACATGTGATATTTTGGAAGCTGATATTCGAATGCATGTAGAGATTTTGAAAATTATTCAAATTTAGTGAACAGGGGAACCCTTTAAAGTAAAATGAATACTCTAAGATTTCTTGGCCTCTGATTTCAAGCTGGAGTTATGCATGTTCTGTAAATCGACATTACAAGTTGCATAAGAGTCTGATTATACTATTGATAGATTATCGGAGCGATATTTCAAAATGATGAACGTACAGAACGTTTAAAAGGATTTCCTTCTTTGTCATCCTGTCGGCGCAGCATTTCATAAATTCACTATTGCTTTTGAGTACATGGTCTTTGGACAAGGGCCAACAATCCAGATCAAGAATTGGTCTGATAAATATAAATGCCAATCAAAAAACATGGAAACCAGATCGAACAAGTTGCATTTTGCCCCAACTAAGTTCCCCCGGCGTGTGCCATAATTTTCATGCAATTTCCATTCTAGGACTGTCTATGGTATTGTTAATTTCTATGTTTCAAGTGAAGTCAAGTCACTGTAAATTGTGTTACAAAACTTCCTCGTAAACCACATTTCCTGCTTAACAACCTGATGAATTATTTTCTTAACCAATCTTCTCAGTAAAGTGGAACACATATGTGGTTGTACGACATGTTTCCCACTGTTTTTGATGGAGGCAGCTTCGTGAGAAGACGAATGCTTCGCTTAGAAGCAAATTGCTTGCGTAACCAAGACAAAGACGTGGTTCTTTAAAATCTCAATAGGAGCCGCCAAACAATGATATATGGGGCTAGTGGAGGAATTGAATCGGCTATTGTTGTAGAAGTCGCAGGTAGCAGAATGAGATTTATTCCAAAACCAATTACTCTGTGCTGCTAGATAGTCTGGCAGCTAGCTTTATACTACAGATTGTTTCATAAAAAATGGATCACCCTTAAACATCGCCTTAACTTCAACTTTGTCTAACTCAGCCAAACTTGAACGAATTTCTCTGAAATTTGGAAGATATGTCATTTGTGCTTACTAATATCATTGTGGGAAATTTCAAACATGAATATTGAGTTGTTTTCCTGTTATAGATAAAAAAGTAGTAGATAATTTGATCTTCATTTAGCAATGTTGCACAAAATCATACCTCACTCTTATAAAATTACATTTGTTTCCTTTGTTATGTAATATGTTGTTCTACAAGCCAAAAGCTATCAAGGAAAACAAAAATAAAGAAAATCGGTCAATCAGAGCCAGTATAGCACCATTATTCATCAACAATAATGTAACTGCTACATGTGATTAACTGGACTTCATGTTCCATAGCTTCCTGACTTCGTTGCGGTGGTGTTGGCAGCACTCCTGATTGCTTTCAACTAGAAATCTATCTCTTACCGGTTGAAAACAATACAAAGCACAAATGAATAATAACGAGATCGCATTCACAAAAGGCAAAGTGTCAGCCTTGCTAGAACTAGGGTTTTCTTTGCGAGCTACAAGCAAGCGACTAAATGTCCCTTACACAAATGTGCATCGATGGCATAATGATGATTTTCGACTCTGTCGTAAAGAGGGCTCTGGCCGTCCACGCAAAACATCCAAACGTAGAGACCGCCTAATTTTGAGATTTGTTAAAGTTGATCCAAGTCTCTCGTTAACGGAGATGGTTGCACTAGACTCGTCTATTTCTAAGTCCACTATTCGTAGAAGACTTATTGAGTCGAATTTCAAGAGCTGTAAGAGGCCCTCTCAGATCGAATTATCAGATCAGCATACAAAAAGACGTCTCAGATGGGCAATGAGTCATTGTCACTGGCGAAATCAATGGGATCGGGTTGTCTGGTCTGATGAGGCATCAGTCCGTCTGAAGGATGGTGATGGTTGATTGAGATTATGGATAAAATCTGATCACGAAATTCCGAGACATTTAGGCCTACATCGTCCGCGGGTACAAGGTGATGCGACTCTACTGATTTGGGCTGGCATTTGGACCAATGGCCGCTCTGAACTTCACATACAGCAAGAAACCATGAATTCTGAACGCTATGTGAATGTTTTACGAATAAACATTGGCCAAATGACAGATCAACTTGGTGATCCATCGACTTGGTTATTTATGGATGATAATGCTACGTGTCACAGGAGTAGTAGAGTCAACTTATGCAAGTCTCAATTAGGGCTTAGGACATTATCTTGGCCAGCTCGTTCTCCTGATCTGAATCCCATAGAAAATGTATGGAGTATTCTAAAACGTAACGTTCGTCGTTCACTGCTACCTACAGATGGCGTATCACAACTTACGTCACTGTTAAAAAGAGAGTGGAGAAAGTTAGATCAGTCAAAAATCAACGATATCATCGAATCAATGCCTAGACGAATTGGTAATGTCATTGACAATAAGGGTAGGGCCACAAAATATTAGCTTCTTAAGAACCGTTACTGTATCATAGCTTATCAGATTATATAAGGACATTTAAATATGTTAGGGACATGAAATAACATGAAAAATGCTTTCTGTATCATACTTATGTTTTATTTAGTCAAATTTTAGGATGATCCACTTTTTGTGAAACTGACTGTAGATTGTGAGCGACCGTTTAAGTCACCAACATTGATGCAGTTAAACAAAGAATTTGCAGGTGCATATTTACAAAAATAAAATATGGGAAAACACTCAATTTCCAAAGGGAAATTTATTGGAGGCAAAATCTCGGATACAATATTTTTGGGAGAATTTAAAGTTTAGTTTCGATTTCCCATCAGGGAGAATCGAGAGCAGTTCACCAAAACGCGGCAAAAGGTAAGCGGCGACTGTCACAGCTATATTCGTGATGGATCCAGATGACGGATGCGTTACACGGCAGCTAGAATTTATTGCTTCATTTATTCAAGTTGTCAGTTCAAGTTTTGGCATACAGTGACTAAGAAAAGGTACTATCCAACAGCTACAAAGCAAGAACTTTCCAAGCAGCAAGTCTATACATTTACAAACATTGCCGTTATTTCATAAAACACGTAAATACGTGTCAAAAACACGATTAACTTCCATATTGCTTCACGTTTACGAAACGTCACCCTCGGGACAGTTAAGCTTTAAGCATTCAAAAGTGTGTTCGCCTGATTAGAGCATCCATAATAATATTTGACGTAATACCAGCATTGAGTCTGTAAGTAGTCAAACGATAGCCCACAAACGGAGAAGTCCTATAAACGATTTTATACTATTAGAATTGAAGTTTCGGCAATAAAAATTAAAAGAGGAAGTTGCAGTTTCTCATAAAAATCTCATACAAACCTGTCAAAATGACATTTATTTATTATAACAAGGATTACATGAAAGTAGTAGTATTGAAATATGAGCAGCCGCGACTGAGGAGTCGTGACGGGCCTCGCGCTCAATGCATGTCGCACACTGTGCTCGCACAACCAAAAACAAAGTTGTCTTGGTAAACATTCTTTATGCGAAGTCAGAGGAACACCAAATATTTCGCCCTTTAGGCTTCAGCGGAGGTGTGCAAGTAACAGAATGCAATGTACAACGACAAAGAGTCAAACACGATCAATCACATACTTAGACAAGTCGTCTCTTCTTCTGTTTGACTAGAAAGGAAACATTGGAAGATGTAACGTTAATGAAACGGCACAATCTGCTGCCATAGTACCATAGCAATCGAGCAATGAGCAGCCAGTTCAACATTAAAGACGCCAAATTGTGCGAAGCTTCAGTGACCGTTATCAACCGATCACACAGCAAAGAGACAGAGTCAATGTCAAGTTTTACAGAGAAGTTTGTGAACGTTTTTTCGTGCGCCTGCTAACTTTTTTAATAATGATCGGAGGGCCCAACATAATCGAGAAAACTTTTGCGCAATGATCTGAATTCTTCGAATCTGAAGGAATCGTGACAATCGGAGCATTTTGAAGGAATTCAGAGCAATCAGCAAGCGACGCACGACTATCCTATCCGATCCTACTATCCTATCCCACTATTTTTCCTATCTGTGCAAGGTATTATAAATTTCTTTTGCCCACTTAGTAAGTTCCTGCATGTGCCATCGCTTTGAATCAGTTTGCATTTCTAGCAAAGTGACACGATCAAACAATCTAATTCTGTGCGATCAATAGTTGATCAAATTGAAGGCAATGTTCTTGAAGCACAGAAATCCGATGTCCAACATGTAAAGACCTTGTCGGAGACATTGAGATTTAACACAATAACCGATGACGAAGGCACGTTATTGAAATGAATCAGTGTAAAAGAGTGAAGTATGCATGTAGTGTATACTAACAGTATATAACAGTAGTAGTATATATTAGTAGTAGTAGCAGTAGGCAGTAAAAAGCGTCGTCCAAATATTGGTCGACGTATGTCACACACTCTGCCCCTGTCTTAGTCACCGAAATCTTCCAAATCATGCACATCGGAAGTAATACATTCTGTAGTAATGCAATTGCTTTCACAGAATGAAGATACGTTCAGAACATGAGGGAACATGACATTTTATAAAATTATCAAAGAAAATCTAAATTCATTGAAGTCAATCTCAATCACTAAGTCATGCTGCTTTGCAAAAAGGCATACGTCGGTGTGAAAGTTGAGCGGAGAAAGTGAGTTCGAATGTACGGCATGACCAGCTGATGGGACAGATGAGATTGAGTCAAATTTGCTGGGGCGAGATGGTGAAGAAGATTGTCAGGATGCAAAATGTCTTTAAATATCTTCAGTGCTTGTGTTTCTCGTCTCGTTGAAAGTGGTGTACATCTATCACAATCTGTACCGCAAATAATGCGATGGCAACGCTTCCGCACTTTCTCGAGTTTTTCAGAATTTTTCTGATTAAGTCCAATAAGTAAGGGAGCGTTGTGCTCGAGGGTGGATAAAATTACAGCGTTGTAGACTAGTTAGTATTAATAGTTCAGTTATCGATAGGGAATACTTCAGGCGCTTTATGATAAACAGCCTTTGACTAGCACGTCTGTACAAAGAGTCGACAAATGCATCCCACGTTAAGTTAGCGCTATAAATGACTCCCAGAATCTTTAGTTGGTATTCAAAAAAATGATGTTCGTTGCAGATAAAGACATTGATCTCTTCTTAACGTACTTACATTGCGTTTTCTCCCGATTGAGGTTCATACCATGCAAGGTGCATCAATGCTCAATATTATCAATTTCATTTCTTATCGATGTTTCAATGGTACTGCGGTCAATGGTACTGACTCAAAACATGACAACAACATCATCTGCATATTTTGACATAACAGAAAATTGAGAATATGGTACTAATGAGCTAATATGTGTACAAAAGATGATTGGGGACAGTTTTCCACCTTGCGGGATTCCAGAAGGTACTACAACAGTAGAACTGAAACGGTTTTTAAGTTTAACGTATTGCCTACGATTTTGTAAAAAGTTACAGCACCACAGGAGAAAGTCTTTTGCCAGTTTTGCATCAATGAACGATTGTAGCAAGCTTGAATGTGTGACACGATCAAATGCTTTAGCAATATCGAACGACAGAAGTACAGATCCACAAGATTGTATATCGTCCAAGCAGGATGTAACATTGTCCACAATTCTAAATTTGGCATGTATGGTAGTGTATCTGGATCGAAAGCTCAAATTAATTTGTACCATAGGCCTGTATGAGTATAGGTTTGATGGAATCATAGAGTAAGTATAAATAGGTGGAGTGTCGACTCAAACAGGCATCTGTACGCGCATACAATGAAAATTTTTATATCAGAAGATTCAGTTTTTTTGCGGACATCACGTTCCTGCTGTCTAAAAGAATATTTGAGCAGTTTTTAAAAAGCTACAATTTTTCGAATTATTCCTGTATTTATATACTACCGAGATGACGTCCCCTTTATAAGTAGTGTGAAACAAGTTGGATATCAAAGGAATGAATATTTGCTAACAAGCATCATAATTAAGCTGGTGATGTCG
Organism: Prostheceraeus crozeri; assembly: GCA_907163375.1. Classification (NCBI taxonomy): domain Eukaryota; kingdom Metazoa; phylum Platyhelminthes; order Polycladida; family Euryleptidae; genus Prostheceraeus; species Prostheceraeus crozeri. Next base: position 431,236 of record CAJQUW010009039.1, on the reverse strand, counting down.
GAAATTTCATGAGCTGCATTATAATGCAAGTCCCTGGAAGTCTTCAAGGAAAAATTTGAGATCTTACTGAAAGCTTCATGGCTCTGATGTTATGTTTTTAATTCAATTTTCAGCGGCATGATTTTATGATTCACAAGGCGTCTTTTCCTGAATCTGAATAGTGCTGAATAGTAATATACCATTTACACCTTTTAAAGATCATTTTCTTTATAATCATGCTTTTGCTCTTTCAGTGGCAGGTAGTTTATGATATGATCACGCTTGAGAAAATAATCTTATTATCGTAAGGCTTGAGCTTTAAAGCAATGTCAAGCCATCGAATTGCTAATGTAATAAACCATATTACCTCTCAAGGTTGTCATGGTATGGAGGATTTGTAAATTACTTTCTTCCTTCTCTATTGCTGTCATAATAAGTCAAATTCGTGTACATTTCTCCAAAAGTGCAAAAAATTCGTATGTCTCACATGTGGTGCTGGGTTTCGTGTCAAGTTCACTTTATGTAATCGAAAGTGTATACACATTGGGAGTTTAATAAATGCTGAGTCACCACTCTACCTAAATATACTTGCTCAGTGGATGGAACCAATAGCGGATTATTCAAGAACCTTGGAGAAAACAGAAAACACAGAGATGGGACGGCCGGAAATCGTCAGTTGAAGGGTTTTTCCTTTTTGGAATTGGGGTTACGGTAGCATTTTTCCAAATTTCAGGGATAACTTGGTTTTCAAAAGAGAGTGCTATAAGATGTGAGAGTAGTCCAGCTAAGACGTCATTTGAAACCTTCGCAAGAAACGGAGGAAACTCATCGTAGCCAGCAGCCTTCTTGGAATTAAATTCTTCCAGTAACATTCTTGTCCTTTCCACTGACACATGAAAATTCTATTTCTCAGTCTTTTCTACTTTGTTAATTTCTCTAATGATCTGTGACAAGTCTGAGGTTTGCCCAAAGTTTGAAGCAAAGGCTGCATTTATTGACTCAACATCGTCGTCCGCGGAGCAAAGATCACGGTGATTCTTAACATTTGATACTGCCTTCCATAGACCATCTGGCTTTTGTTTTAGATTCGTAATCCAGTTTTGCTTCTCTTCACTTTAACCTTGTAAAATTTGTACAAGTCATAATCATTACTACGAAAAGCTGCATAGTTGTGATATATTAGCACCTTTAACTTTGGGGCAAACCATGGCTTTTCTTTCATGTCATTTTAACTGTCTTAGGGGGAATTTTCTCATAGCATCGTTCAAAATGTTGTAGAAAATATCACATCTGTCATCTAAGGTGGATTCGAGACGATAAAATTCCTGTCAAGAAAAAGTTAACATATACAGTATGATATGATAGCGGCTACACCACTGTCACGAAAATCATATACTCTTGCATAATAAGAAATTCCGTCAGCACAATGAGCGACTTTCAAGTTCTTACAAGGCCTGAAAATAACCGTGTTGTGGTCAGAGCAACCAATCGGAGGATCAGCGTTTACGGGGGATCAGTACAGTTACATAAACCCCAATACTGACAAAAGCATGAATTCAAAAGCGACTTAGACAACAAACCCTTATCGAGTACAGATTTTTCTCGTGTTGGAGACTGAACAATTTTCTCAAGATCTAGTGATTGTTCTATATGCTCTGTTGACAATTGGTTAATGTACCCAACAATAAGAAAAAGTGAGGAAGTAAACATGTCACAAAAATTTACTATGAAATCGTTTATCTCACGGTATTGGAAACTACTCAAATTTGGGTAGACATACAGAATAATAATGACAACGTTACTACATTTTTAATGAATACAAAGACATTCTATAATAGAAGGTCGTCGTTGAAATGACCACTATCACATAAGGAATGGTGAAGCGTACACAGGCATATAAGTAGTAAGCAAGTGACAAACACTCGACCGGCGCGCCCCCTCCCCCTCCCCTCCCCCTCCCCCTCCCCCTCTGGAACGACAGAGTGTCGTGGTCGGCCGCCGTGGTGCTTCGGGTCTGAGTCCCCCCCCCCTCTGGAACGACAGAGGTTGTAGTCTGTCGTGGTGTGCCGGCCAGGTTGGTTCACGTTCACAAACTGTTCGCTGACTCCCCCCCCTCTGGAACGACAGAGTGTCGTGGTGGACTTGGGCGACCGCCAGGATTAGTCTTGAGGCTATAGTGTGTGATGTTTTTCGTGCTGAATGTTGGGTTGTAAAATGGGCTGTTTCGAGTGAATGAGTGGTCGGATGAGAAAACGGAGGCCAGATTCGGATTCGGCGTGAAATTCTGCATCCGTATGGTGAATTTGAACGCCATCGGAGAGAAAAATTTTCGCTGACGTCCCCCCCCTCTGGACAGCTCGCTTCGATTTTGGCTTCCAGTGGACGGATTTTGTCGTGCCATAGCTCGTTTAAAAGCTAAGAGTGAGACAAATTCACTGAAAGAATCGGCTTGTTCCTATCTGTCTTCGTTTAGATGTGAGACGCCATTTAAGATTTTGGGACATTGGCGAAAAACGACAGAGTTAGAATTTGGGACGTTTTGGCCTCTAGCTTCAAAACGAAGCATCGGATGGGAAAACGGATTTCAGATTTGGAATCAGCGTGAAATTCTCTATCTGTATGGTGAGTTTCAAGTCAATCGGCGAGAAAAAATTTTCAACATTTTTCGAAAAAACGACAGTTAGAATTTTTCCGATGGCTGCCTACTGTAGAGCCAAAACGAAGCATCGGATGGGAAAACGGAGGCCAGATTCGGATTCAGCGTCAAATTCTACATGGAAATGGTGTATTTCCAGCTCAATCGGAGAGAAAAAATTTTCGCTGACGTCCCCCCCCTCTGGACAGCTCGCTTCGATTTTGGCTTCCAGTGGACGGATTTTGTCGTGCAATAGCTCGTTTGAAAGCTAAGAGTGAGACAAATTCAGTGAAACAAACGGCTTGTTCATATCTATCTTCGTTCAAAAGTTAGAGCGGTTACAAGATTTTAGGTCGGAGCTCGCTCACCTGAAAAAATCCTAAGTGTCAGAGTGGCTTTGTATGGGTAAAATTTTGAAAATTTTCCAAAGTGTGGAATTTCGACCTGGGACCGTCACCAAAACATTTTTCATCAAATTTCACTGACCTCCCCCCCTCTGGACAGCTCGCTTCAATCTTGGCTTCCAGTGGACGGATTTTGTCGTGCCATAGCTCGTTTGAAAGCTAAGAGTAAGACAAATTCACTGAAAGAATCGGCTTGTTCATATCTGCCTTCGTTTAGATGTGAGACGCCATAAGATTTTGGGACATTGGCGAAAAACGACAGAGTTAGAATTTGGGACGTTTTGGGCTGTAGCTTCAAAACGAAGCATCGCATGGGTAAACGGAGGCCAGATTTGGAATCAGCTTGATGTTATTGTCCAATGAGGATCATCATCCAATGAGAATCAAGCATTTCTTTATAAATAGCGAGCCTTCCACAGTGAGAATCATTCCATCGTTGAATCATACGAGTGACGGACGCACATTTTCTCTCTCTAGTTCCCTGTTCTATTATCCAACTAAAATGATAAGTCGCTACTTCCCTCCCTCTCCTCCCTTGAACGTAAACTTAATAGAATCTTTTTCATTTTCAGGCATCTACTCCATCTGCTGCACTAGTAGGACAAAATGGCGGTCAAACGTCACAAGGTTCGCTACGGTCAGATCATCTACAACTGAGGCCAGTGGAAGAAACAACCAAGGTACATAATCCTACACCGCTACAGCGTAAATTTAAACAAGTCTTGCGTTATGACGATCATAGCGTAGTACTCCAAACGGGAATGCTCCCTTCCACGGATGTCAAGATAATGCACAATCAGTATGGGGACTACATACTGATCCCCGTGAGTCCGTACATTCGCTGCCAACTTGATATCATTGAGGAGTACGTGACATTAAATATGGACATTCCTACTCCTCTTGCTCAAGAGTGGAAGGCGAGAGATGCCAAGGATACTCCCTATAGAACGATTTGGGGTGGTAATCACATTTGCCTACCGGTATCACATTGGTGTAGTTATTATAAAAAGGATGGAGATCAATCAATACCCATCAGATGTGATGAGCTCGGAGAAGGTACTTGGGATATCCTTTTCAAAGTGAATGGGCTATATTATGGTCGACACAAGGATAATAAAATAGCCTCTCTCTCTCCATGCATATGGAATCCATCCTATATATTCCAAAACCACCCAACGTGGACGACATAATTGATCAAATCCTTAACAGCAGTGGTACGAAGCGCAAGTCGGAGAAGAATGCTGCATCAAAACGCAAATCAAAGAAGGAGAATTACTAGTCCTTTCCTAACTCTACCCTATGACAATTCGCTTATGTGCTTTGAGTGTCGTAGACGTGGCCTTATTAGATACATTTTACTTCTTCGTTGCCATCATATCATTTGTGTATTTTGTCGTGAAAAGCATCGATGTAATTCTTCATTTTGTAGTATGTTATAGAACGTTTCCTTAGATGTGTAATTTCCGTTTTAGGCTTCTATCATCATTTTTATCGATTGTGAGGGTGAACCTGTACAGGAGCTCAGTGCTATTGCTATGAACAATTGGACATATCAGATTGTTAGTGTCTATCATCAACATGCCAAGTGCGATCCCAATGTTGATCAATGGGCGAGAAAACACATTCATGGACTTAATCTGAAATATTTGCAAGACTATGGCTTTTCTTGTGAGAGTGCTCTTCTTATTGACTTTAAACGATGGTTAGCTGCTTTCAATGTTATACGCATCTTTTGTAATAATCCTGGTAAGGAGAGGAAAGTATTTCCCAATCTAATCATTGATGATATTTTGCTCCCACCTTGGGATAGTAGAGTGAATCAACATTATCATGAAGTCACGAAACGTTTTAAGGATTTGTGTGTTCCTATTTTGTCTATTCGTTGTAGTAGCTACGTTCATAACCAATGCTTCTTTCCTCCTTACCTCAACACTGCCAAAGTCCTGTATGGTTATCATTGCTCGCTGTATGATAGTTACCAGCTGTATCTATTTTATCTCTTTCAAACCATTGATTTATAATGCATGCTTGTTACCGTTATTCAATAAATGTTACTATGAGAAGAGTTGTTGTTTTCATGCAATGGATGGGTTAGATAAAGGGCGATCATGTCTTTCTCAAATGACTGCGGAACATTACATTTTCATAGGCAAAGTTTAAAAGGAGCTGTTCAAGATTATGTGATAAATTTTCATAAAGATGAGACCGACATCGAAGCAGTGGTCGATGATGCTAGCACTCTATTTCTAGAGTTAATGAATACATTCTCTGATAGCATTATCATGGCGCGATTAGTTGCGAAAATTAAGTTTAGTCATTTTGGAAAGGAAGAGGTGGAAAGTCGCTCTTTCCATTTTGCTTCTTATTCAATGGAAGTGGTAGATCACCCCCAAGAATTTTTTAAAAGACATATGATAAAAATTGCTGAACGTCTTAACGCATTTAACCATCATGGTAGCAGTCTAGTGATTGAAGCGATTTCAGATATTCACATTCAAATTTCTATAAAGAAAAATTGAAAATGCAGTGGTACTTGATTGTAGCACAACTGGTTTTCGAGCTATGTCTGCTCACTCTCGAAGTATATTCCTTCTGTACATGCGTCTATTATTTAGAAAAGGCTAGCAAATTCATATCTTCAAAAAGACTTGCTATAGACATCAGTAACGGTGAAACTATGTGTTGCGATGTATGTAAGCGAAAGGATGGAAATGAAAAGCGCATCTTCAAGAGATGTAAGCATGCTTTTTGTCAACGCTGTTTCATACGTAATTGCATTCAACTGTGCCAATGTAATCACTGTGATATTGCTCATTTCGAGTGTCACTTATGTCGCAATAGTTAGTACCTATGCAAATGTGGTAAAGATAGGTTTTAGCAAAGACTAACACGGAAAATGGCGAAACGTAAAAGTCAAAAGTCTTCAAAGTTTTCTTCAGCCATTCAAGCTCTCCGACGAATGAAAGCAAATCAGTGATACAATGCTATACGACATGCTAACGATAAATTCATTCGTGAAATTATTTCTCATGTGAGGAAGTTGAGGACGAAGAAATTAGCGCCAAAACAACGAAAGTTACTTAAGCGATATGCTACGAAATTGCGTTTCATCTCCAATCCTAAAGTCACCCTTCAAAGAAAGAGGAAAACTCTAACACAAAAGGGCGGTTTCCTTTCAGCAATACTTCCAATGATAGCTCCTGCCGTGGGCAACCTATTGGGAAATATCTTTGGCTCTAAGCGTTAATTATGCAAATGTTGAGTCTCAAAGTAATAAAATGGATTTCAGACTTCAATGTGATAAAGTTCTGACTGTATCAGGTCCATCTCATGCAGGTAAAACTGTTTTCACGCTGAATTTATTGGATAAAAGAAGGGAGTTGTTTAAGGAACCTATCAATCGAGTGATTTGGTGTTATGGTATTTATCAACCGTCGCTGTTTCAGGAATTGCAAAGTCGCAACTTTATTCGACATGAAGGAATTATTCCAGTGGATAAACTTCAGTCTAATGATGTTGTTGTATTGGATGATTTATTAAAAGAAAGTAAGAATTCAAAAGATGTTACAGATATGTTCACTCGCGCAGCACATCATAAAAGGTGCTTTATCATCTATATCACACAAAATTTGTTTCCTGATGGAAAAGAAGCTCGTACACGAAACCTGAATACACACTATTATTCTATTTTCAAGAATCCGCGAGATAAAAGTCAATTTGAAATTTTAGCGCGACAAGTTGCACCCAGAGGATCAAAAGCCTTAATTGAAATTTTTCAAGCAGCTACTGAAAAACCATACGGTTACTTATTCATTGACTTTACGCAAGAGTGTCCGGAAGAATTTAGATTTCGAAGTGATATTTTGAAAACTCCCATGATTATCTACAAACTATGAGTTCTTATTCTCGCATGATTGTTATTCCTCAGGATGAATATGTACAATTGACTGCCATGCAGCAAGTAAAGCAACCTCTTGCAAATCAAATGTATAGGAAAGAAATAGATTATCAGCAAAATGTTCACATCAAAGATCCACATCGTGCTGTATTATTACAATCGGAAACTGTTGAGCAATTAAAAAACTTGAAGAATAAGATGCGTGACTCTGTATCGACTGCTACACCTTTAGCATCTCGCGCACATGCCATATCTCTTTTCAACAGTATTGAACCCCATCTCAATGTAAATGATAGAGGAGAAATCATTACAGATGAAAATAAAGTGATTGATGCTTCACGTTATGAAGACTTGATTCAGTATGCGACACGTAGAAAGAGCCGTCAGGGCTATGTTCCACCTGGTTGGACATACTTTCTTAAACTATTGAAAAAGCATAATGTGCCAAAATTTGCTTTGAATAATGAGACATTGAAAGAACTTGATTCAACAGTCGCTACTGCTCCAATTCTTCAGACGATGAAAATGCCAACAAATTGGTTTAAGACGTCACCTGCTACATCCCCTCCCACACTCACTAAGCAAACAAGAGGAAGAACTCGACGTAGATCTACATCACCACTAAAACTGGTAAAAGGAAAACGTAAAACAGCTCCTCCTAGGAAATACATGTTCTCAGACTATTAATATGAAGCAGATGTGTTGCTTGCCATGTAATGAGCCGCCAGAGGTGAATGTCGTTGTCACTTGCACTTGCTGCGCCAGCTCTCATAATGAAACCCCTAAGCAATGTGAACACGATCGCAAAACCGCTAAAGCTAAATGCTGCAGTTGTTGTAAATGTAGAAAGGCAAGAAAACAAAAAGATGAGAAGGAGGAAAAAGAGTCAGTCGTCATCGACTGAACGTTTGAAGTCAATCTATTATGATGTAAAACATCCGGCAGGATTTGCATCTATCAAGAAATTATCAAAAGCGAGTGGTCTTCCACAATCACAAGTGAAACGATGGTTAAAGGGTCAGGCTACCTATACACTCCACAAACAAGCGAAAAAGAAGTACCGCACCCGCCATTATATTGTTCATGACATCGATCAACAGTGGCAAGCAGATTTGTGTGATGTTGCCTCCATTTCAAAACATAACTCGGGCAATAATTTTATTTTAACCGTCATTGATATTTTCTCGCGTTATGCGTGGGCTCAACCTTTAAAAACTAAAGAAGGGAAAGGAGTAGCAAAAGCATTCCAAACAATTTTTCGAGAAGGTCGCATTCCAAAAAGAATTCAGAGTGATCAAGGGAAAGAGTTTGAAAATCAGCATGTGACAAGATTATTTGAGAGGCATGACATTGAGTTGTTTAGTGTAAAGAGTGCTTATAAAGCTGCACTCGTTGAACGTTTTAATCGCACATTAAAAAATCGCTTGTGGCGACATTTTACTGCCAACTTGACACAAAATTGGAAAAAGGTTCTACAAGATACACTCCATGCCTACAATCACTCTATCCATCGTTCTATTGGACTCAGACCAGTAGATGTAAATGCTGACAATGTAGATAAAGTGCGCGAATCATTCCAACGTAAACGCACTCATGTGAAAAGTGAAGTGAAAATTGGTGATAAAGTTCGTATCTCAAAAGTGAAAAGTGTTTTTGCTAAAGGGTACCTTCCGAATTGGACAGAGGAGGTATTTACAGTATCAAGGATTAATCAAAAAGACTCTCCGACCTCCTACAAGTTGAAAGATTACGATAATGAAGAAATTGAGGGTAGCTTTTACCGCGATGAGATTGAGGTAGTCACTGAAAGTGAAACATATTTGGTAGAGAAAATCATTCGATGTAAAAAACGGCAAGGTGAAGAATGGTGTCTTGTTAAATGGACTGGTTATCCTTCAAGTATGAACTCTTGGATGCGTCGTGCCGACATCTTTCATCTAAGTGATCGACAGTGATTCATGCAAAGTTGTAACTAACAATGTTTAGGGTTTGAGCTATGAATCCAACTGCCTCATTTTATTGACGACCCTCCTATGTAAGTGGTGGAGGACAAATTTACAGCGGCGCTCGCCGCCAACGTGGAGGTAGCATACTTGGTGCACTGAAATCTGTTGTAGCACCTCTCATATCCAATGTCGGTAGATCTTTAAAACGAAATGTTTTAAGTAATGCCGTTGGCTTTGCTGGTGATGTTGCTAGTGATCTTTCCAGAGGTAGAAGTTTTAAGACCAGTTTGTTGAATCGTGGGAAGGAACGCGGTTTAAAAACATTGAAGCAGACCTTTGCTGGTGTTACTCAAGGAAAGAAATCACCTAAACGAATGAAAAAAGGAAGGAGGAAACATCGCGGAGCTGGTAAGGTGCGATCTTCAGTCAAAAGGCATTCACGCAAACGTCGCAGAGGCTCTAATCATTCATCAGGCGCTAAACGACGACGCTGCTATAACTTCTAATCATGGAGTGTAAAACTTCCGGTTTTTGTTTGTTCGATCAACAAGCCATACAGACAAATATTCTTAGTTCAAGTATTGTAGATTATCATCCTCGAACAGCTGAGAATGCTGGCCCCATTGAATTTGTTATTCCTGGTGGTAGTGATGACTACATAGATTTGAGTTATGCGATGCTTGATTTGAGGTTTAGAATTCAGCAAGCAGATGGAACTGCTATTGACGATGCACATAAAGTTGGACTGAACAATTTACCATTGACTACATTACTTCGTGATGTTTCTCTAACGATTGGAGAGCAGCAGGTGGAAGGTGGTCAAAGCGATTATCCCTATAAATCATATTTCAATCATGTATCACAGTTTCATCCAGCAGCACAAAAAAGTCATATGGAAGCCATGGGATGGTATAGAGATGAAGCAGGAAAATTTGATGTTGAAACAAACAGTGGCTTTGTAAAGCGATCTGCTATGATTAAAGATAGTAGAGTATGTCAGCTATATGGTCCGCTGAATTTAGACTTCTTTAGACAGTCAAAGTTTTTACTGTGTAATACCAGCATGCGACTCAAGCTGACATTGAATAAGCCTGAATTTGCGCTGAATGCATTTGCTAAAGTTGACAATTTTAGAATTCATGTGGAAGATATTGCACTTTACATTCGTCGAGTAGTACCGAATCCAAGTGTCATTAGAGGACATGCTGAAGGTCTTAACCGCCAAAATGCCATTTACGCCGTTCAGCATACAAAGCTTCTCACCTTTACAATTCCGAAAGATCAAAATAGTTTCATGAAAGATGGCCTCTTTCCATCGGAAGCACCGAAGCTCCTCATGGTGGCAATGGTTGAAAATGACTCATTTAATGGTAATATAAAGAAGAATCCTTTCAATTTTAAACACAATCAGTTAAGTGAAATTGCTTTACGTGTAAATGGTGTGAGTCATCCTGGTCCACCCTACAAACCAGATTTTGCTGCGGATCAATTTATGCGCAGTTATGTTGATTTTATGGATGTCTTTGGCTTTTACAATACGGATGACACCAACGGACTCACTATGAAAGAGTTTAAGAGTGGATATACTATTTATGCATTTGATTTGACTGCTGACAGCGATATTAGTGCACCCTATCGTCAAGCGAACGTGCCTCATAATATTCGTTTGGATTTGACGTTCAAAAGAACACTACCTGAGACGATCAATGTATTAATTTATGCAGTCTTCGATTCAAATATTGAAATTACAAAGTATCGTGACGTGATTCTTCAGTATAATCGTTAATGAGTTGGTTGACTGCTGACGATATTAAGACTAAAGTGCAGCGTAATGCAGACGAAGCGACGTTGAAAGCTTTCGATAATGTCTATTCACTCGATACCTTACCACCTGCAGTAAATCACTATCCCATCTTTATTGTGCTAAACACTCATTCACAGAATTTAGGCGGTGAGCATTGGAAAGCGATCTTTATTGGAGAAGACCGACGTGGTGAACTATTTGACTCTCTTGCTCAACCTCCAAATATACCAACACAGCAGTGGTTGAGAAAACATACGCGTCAATATCAGCGAAATGAACGCATACTACAACATCCACTTTCATCAACGTGTGGTGCTTTTGTACTGTACTTCATCTTAAAACGTTTACATGTATCTCGATTTCCATCTGTTATTCAAAACTTTTCATGTAATCCATCCTCTAATGAAAAAATGATTTGTAAGTTCTATCATGATTTGAAATAAAAACATCATGTTGGAAAAATTGTTTTTTATTTTACAATCCGCTGGGTACGTACATACTCAATGAGATAGTCTAGGATCATATTTGCTTGTACATGAGATTTTAGTCCAGTAATGATCACTTTACTATTATGAAAGATTGCCACATGCATAGGTAACCAACAACTAATGAGAGCTGCAGGAAAAAGTTCGGGTTCATAACACAAACTGTAACTGCTGGTACGAATCTTCAAAAATGATACACTTTCACTCAATTGAGTAGAGATCACCATATTGTCCACAGTCAGATTCGACATCACACACCTGTCCCTCTTCCATATCCGACGTAGTAGTCTTTGTAGCTCTAAGCGCATTGACCGCGCCGATGAATGAGAAAGGGCGCCGAGAATCTGTACAGTCCCATTTGGGAAGAGTTGAAGATTCCGTGAATTGCTCATCTTCACCACTAACATTTGAGGACGGCCCGGGTAATACTTGCTGTTTGGAAGCTGTTGGTGTAATGTTGTGAGATCGATTTTGGTGTAGAGTCTGAAGTGACGGAGAATGTTGACGATGGTGTAGCGATGGCGCTTCATGATGAAAGAATGAGTAAATTGAGCGATGTACCTTCCTTTTATACTTTTCCCAACTACCTTGATGAAATGTGAAGTTAGTATGAAGTTGGGAATGATAGAGTTGAATTCGCCGATTGTTGACGCGCAGCCAGATGCGATTTCCAATACGTGAATGTCTTTTCATATAGAAGTATTTCAAGTCCTTCATGATATGATGTAGAGATTGAAAATGACGATAAGATAAAGCAAACTCTCCTCTCACATTTCCAGTTGAATCTTTGAAATAGACGTTTCGTACATGATCCGTTTCAATACGTTGTAGGGAATCTAATTTCCAACTCATGATGTGTGGTAGTCATGTCTGATTAAGATTTGCATAGTAGGGCTATGAACTCACGACGAATAAATGTCATGATGGAGCGATGTATATATCTTCTATACTTCTCCCAATTGTATTTGCGAAATGAGAAACAGTTTGCGGAATGAGAATGGTAGATTTGAATTTCATTTCTGTAATGTTGAAGCCAAACTTGATCACCCAAGGAGATGAATCTTAATGTTTCAAAATATTCCAAATCCCTCATGATATCATTGAGGTTGACAAATTGTCGCCATGTTAATGTAATTCCTCTTGATGTATGACCATGAGAATTTTTGAAATGTACGTTTCCATCACGATCAACTCTGATATATTGTAGAGAGTCCAAAATCCAAGTCTTCATGATGTTATGCAAAGTTGCAGATTAGCAATATAAAAATGTCGTTTTATCATATTTTGCTTAGCAATGCGGCTACAAAGAGATTTACTAGTAATCGAGCCGCACTCTTTTCTACTCCCATTGATCATGCACAACAGCTAAATGGAAATTGGGAAGTGGATGTCACTCAACTTGTTCATAGCAACTGTGTCTATACTTTTGATCATGAGGTGATGACTATTAATATGAGGCGTACAGCTGCTTATCAATGTGAAAAGGGCTGCCGAGTATACATTCCACAGTGGCCAAATAAAGATATCTTATCATGTAAAAAGTTTATATATGATTTCTTGAATAAAGCGAGTAAACATATTGTCCAATTTACTCTGCACAATGATGATTATAATTATGTACATCATGTAGTTGAGAAAGATTGGATCGTTGGTTTAAGTCCAAGTTTAAGAAATGATTTAGGTTACCTCGCTAGCGCCTTAACAAGCTATGATAATTTTAACGTTAATTACCACATAAGTGGTTATAAACAGTTAATATATCGAGAGGAAGCTTATTATGTAGATCTTATTCCAAGAAATGAGAAGACGTTGGTGAAGAAGATTGTGATTAAGCCAAGAAAGACAAACATGACTCCTGAAACATTATTGAAGAAATTTAATTATCTCCTTCGAGTTGATGGCAAACAAGTGGCAACATTGACTTATATTAAATCATCTAATCATATTGCAATAAGCAAATTAAATGATGATGATCTAGTATTAGTTTGTTCAAAAGACTTTCATCAGTTCTTACGACATCGTTCTGCAGCTGTTCATGGAAAATCTGATATGCAACATTTACCATGTGAAAGGTCAAATCAATTTGATACAGAATGGGCCGTATCTTTATACAGAAAGTGTGTAGAGCCTTTAGATGGTATCTTACATGAAACAAGAGTGTTGATGCCTCGCATTATTACTTCGGTTAAATTGGTTGTAGATTATTTAAATGAAGTGATTAATGACCAACATATTTCATTTTCTGAAAAAGAAGGTACTTTGTCTCTCACTATAAGTGGAAAAGGTATTGAACTAATTATGGATAAAACTCTAATGGACATTTTGGGTTTTGATCAAAATATCTTTAACAGTGGTACTGTAACCAAAGCTAGCGCAGACATGTCGCTATCGCGTCGTATTAACTATTTTCAGATATATTCCAATATTGGTGAAGATGTACGTGTGGGAGATGTTGAAGCTCCATTGCTAGCAATGATACCATACCAGCCAAAAAGCTGCAGTATTTTATCTGAGCATACTTTCAAGAAAGTGCATTATACAAAGCTGAAATCAAACTACATCCCACAAATTGATATTGCCATTTATGACGATGCTGGTGCGTTGATTCCTTTTCATAAAGATGCTGTGACAAGTATCACACTCCATTTCCGAATGAAGAGTTAATGCAAACGTATGCTAATATATTTTTCCAATGTGAATAATATGGGAAGTGAAAATAAGGACTCGTTTCTAATCTACTTGCCCAGTAATGCTTCTATGAATAAATTTCCCAAAAATAAACCATCAGACTATCGAGTAGAATTAAATCGGCCACTGCATTTAGAAGGTGAATGGGAGGTTGGCGTTTCTAGTATTTGCTATGATAGCAATATTCAGAATGTGAATGATTTGGAAGAAATGATATTGACTCCTCGCACCCATGATGGAATAACGATGAATAATGCATTTCAGTTCCCATACAATTTAACATCAGATGGAAAGTGGAACTATGAATGGATTCAGATAAAATCAGATTCTTATGAACCATTTGGGAATGAGAAAATTATTAATGCATTCAACAGTGGTAATACTTCCATCATGAAGAATAAAAATCAGAAAGCTTATGAGTTTACTATCTATCATTGGAGTGGGAGACAGTTCCTCCGCTTTCATTCTTTTACTAAAGGTCTTACGCTGAGGTTGGATAATGAATTCTATCCACATCTTGGTTTTGGTCATGGACTACATCTAACATCAATTGCTACTGCAAATGTTAAAAAAGTTTATTCAAATCGAATCAACAAATTTCATTATAGATTTGAAATATTTGATGAAGATGTTGTAGAATGCGAAGAACGCATCATTTTGAAAAAGCGTGGTGTTCAACCTTTATCACTTATTGAGTTAGTAAAACGATGGAATGAGACTGTGGGTAAGAAGTATGGAGAGAAAATTATGGCGAACAAAAATAAGTTGGTTATTCGGAAATATAATGACAAACTTACAGTTTATTTCTCTCCAACCTTGCGTCATTTTGTAAGACATTATACACCTATTATTGGAAGCGGTCTGGTGTATGCTTCTCATGAATATCACACTAAAGCTGATTCAGTTAATGATGAATGGTGGGTGGACATCTATGGCGATCGCATCAAGAAAATTTACCAGTCTTATGAAGAATCTAAAGTTGCTATCAACATAATGCCGCGTCTATATCATACATTTGAAAGCTTCATTCATGTAGTAAATCCTTATATACAACAGAAGTTGAAGCATGTGATGAAAAGTAAATATGATGTAAAGACACACCACATTTCGTTTTCAATTGAAAATCAACGCGTTGTTCTGAGACTGGGTGATGACATTCAATGTCAATTGAGTAAAAATTTGAAAAAACTCTTTGGTTTTCAATGCTACAAACTGTGTTTGCTGCTGCGCATACGATTGGTATAGAAACACCAATGACACTTGATAAACATGAACAGCACCTTTACATTCAAAGTGATTTGATTCTACCTATTTCTGTTGGTGAGAAAAAAGAATACATTTTACGTGATTTCATTCATGATAAAGACGCTTCATATGGAATAGTCGAGAAGATGTTTGAATCTATTTTCTATCATCCCGTCATCAAACAAACTATACCCTCTATTGCTATCAAAATTACCAATGGTTTACAAGAGTGCATCCACGTGAAAGATACTACATCCCTCATAACGTTAGTGTTTCGGAAAACAAAGTGAAGTCTTTATACAAAATTTATTGAAATATGTACATGAATGTGAAGCAATAGACTTTATACAACATCCACTGAAAATATATACATGAGCGCACTTCAATAAACATTGCTATATACAAAAAGTCTTTTTACTTCGTGAAGGGTGGAAATATACAGGGATAGGAAAAATGTCTTTCAGTGGAAAAGTCATCACATGGGGAATGTACAGATGTGGACACATATTCACAAGGAAAAAACAATCTCATGCGATACATAAAACAACAATGTTTATCTACAGAAATCAACATCAAAATACTAAGTTAAGGATGATTATGCTAAGACGTCTCCTGAATGTGGTAGTGTGAGTTTAATTCTTTTGGGTGGTGGTATGTTTGTGTCAGGATGTCCATGTGGAAGAGATATGTTGTGTTCTAGCCAGCACCTCTTGTCCGCCCATGCTGAAAGCGCCCGTTTCCTAAAAGTATGAGTTTTGATCTCATGCGACTTAGATTTTAAGATTGTCATATTGACAAACGTTATATTTTTATTTCTATAGGCTTTCCTGAAATTCTTATGTTTCATGTTAGAGACCAATGATCTTGATATGCCTTTAGCACGCTTAATACTATCGTCGCCATCCTTTAATTTCATACTGTACATTTTTGGACGGAGGAGAATCATTTCATCTATTTCCTTCCCTGCTGTCTCATCCTTAAAGCAGCCAAGTTTTGCCTTATTTTTGATGGAGTAGAGTGGGTGATCAGTAGGATAATTTGATGTATCAAAATATCTTTCTAAAGATTTTCCTACTTCATTGAAATTTAAATCTTTTTGAGTGGTAATACCTAAGAAGAAACTATCTGTATCACCACCCAACAAACGAACCTCTTTTACGAGAGGACATGGTTTTAGTATTTTATAAAAGAGTTGGTACATTTCAAGCTTAGAGTAATCTAGTACAGCTTGACCAATATAGATGGGTTTGCACAACTCAACTTCAGATTTTATCATTTTAACACCTATAAGGTCCTCATCGATAATGTCTCTATCGATGAATAGAGGTGATGAGGTCAATTTGTGATACTTTTGATCATCATTAACTAGTTTGTAGTTTACGCGCTTTCTAACATCCTCCATCGTCTTACCAAATAGACTGTTGTTCTTATATTTATAAAAATCTTTTTCAAAATTATTTTGGGCTAGTGCACGTTTCTGGCTGTTGCTATCAATATATGGTTTGAGGAAGGCTTTCTGTCTAAATTTAATAATGCGGTGAACTCTTTTTAAAATCATACCCATTTCTAAATAAAATTTTAAGATGTTTAAGTGGACTAGATAGTTTTCCTTATCATACTGGGTGAGTAAAAGTTTGCGACAAGGCTTATAGTCGGGTTGACCGCATGATTCTAAATCTTTATGAAATTGTTTCATAAAGTCGAAAAACATATCTTTGGTCACTTCACCTGATTCGGGTGCGAGTGGAAAATCTACGGTTTTATGTTTAATATTATTTGGATAGATTAGATCTATCCCAAAATAATATCCCCAATCACCTTCATCTGGAATTGCTAGTATGTTAGAAGGGTTGGAGAAATGTTGAATTTCACTATCATCTAACCAGCTAAACTCAGACTGAGGTAGCGGTTTGGATAATGAACTACCATACAAATTATTTTGATCATAATACTTAAGATGGGTATGATAATTACCTACTGTTTCAGATTTTAACCTATGTTTATTTACAAATGTGAGACCACCGCGAATTCCTCGCTCAAATAAATTATACATCTCTGGATCTTGTAAGAGATGAATGGTCTCACCAGTCATTTTAAAAGCAGACTTAAATGACATGGCTGGCAGACTGACAAAGTGGACGGGATCTAACTTATCTTCTTCTAATGCCACTCGTCGAAACTCCTGAAATACATCAGCCAGCAAAAATACATCTAACTTAAGGTAGGCAATCATATATTCACCAAATGTATGGCAGTCAAATTTTATCCATGCATCTTGTGCATGATCATAATCTTCGGTCTTACATTCTGCGCCGGTCAAATCATTTTTAAATTTATCTATGGGCGGAAGAGAAGTCTCGCCGAGTTTACTAATTGCATCAAAATATGCATATGGGAAGACTCCTTTCCGTGTGATGACTTCATCGGTTAGATTTGGATATTGTTTCTTAAGATTTTGTGTTAGTGGAAGAGACTTTAGATTTTGCACGAGAGAGGCCAGTGATGCAGTCATAAATTGGTATGAATCTAAAAATTTTATATCAAAATAGACCGTCTTATTTTCTTTAGTTTTATCGACAAGCACTTTTGCTGTCATGGCCATAAACTTCTCTCTCGTTTGTGCTATTACATCAAGCTTCCACTCTTTCATTTGACCTAAACCTCCTTTTATTATCATATGGCTGTCGTAGCCCTTGAAATTATGGAAAATGGCGGGTAATGTACGCCGTTTCATCCTAAGTGAAAAATTGCATTTTGAACAGAGTGCGTTTCTAAATTTACCAGTGATGTGATCATGGTCGCGCACTTTTTTAATCTTATCATCGTCAAATGTTTTCCTACATTTGGGGCAAATGTTGCAACTATCAAATTTTGCTTGATCATCTGCTGTCATATGCAATGATCTGTGATAGAGTTCACCATCATGTTTTTGTTGAAATTTTACAGCGCTTTCGAGGAATTGTAGGAATTGGTAAATACAATCCTCACCTTGCCAGACGCGCATTTTATTTTGCCTACTCCTAAAGTGATCATGCCATACTTCATAGCAGGAAATGGCTGCTGGTCGATGGATGTTATCATCGATATAACATTCGATGTCAGCATAGATGACACGAAGAGGACTTAGTTCATCACCATTCTCTCTATATGAAAACTCCTTATCTTTGGGCATGCGCTCCATTTGTAGTTTACCTCGCTTACACCATTCGTAATGAGTTTCAAATTTAGTTTTCCTCCTAAAGTGGCGAATACATCTGTCGCAGTAATATAACTCTCTACTAGAGTTTTCTAAGTGGTGGTATAAGCGAGAGATTTTGGGAATACCGCAGTAGTGCCATTCCTCACTATCATCCTGTTTTACTAATAACAGGTTTACTGTACGTTCATAACAACTCGAACGCGAGTTGTAGCGCACACCCTTCAATCCTTTTTCCCAAACATGGAGAACTATTTTGATGTTGTTCAATTTTTCAAATTTTTCTATATCTTTAATTTTCATATCGTCACTATTACAGTCATCGAAGTTTAATTCATTCTCCCACTGTTGATACTTACTCTTGCGGTATCGGCTATTCTGTACATCATTATAGTGGAGAATGGAGAGGACGGCATACTTAAAACATTGCGATTCGCAATCTACAGAAATGACTGCTGCTTTATTTCTTAAATTTTTCGGAAGTTTAAAGGAGCCTCGACCACTATGATTTCCTAATAAACTGATTTTAATCATGGCGGTCTCAATACCATCAAAAACGAGTCCACTATCACGCTCGTTAAATTTATCTATATTTAATTTTAACCCTTGGATATGAAAATTTATCCAAGACTCACAGTCTACAACTTCGGTTGCAGGAGAGGAGGGTATGTGAAACTCCAACCTCTCTATTATTTGTCCAGTATGGTGGTCGATTTTTACATATTTTATTTTGAGATAGATGAGCGCCTTCATCCTAAAATTGTCTAAATTGTTGAAGAGCGCTTCTATCAATGATGAATTTTGATGAAACCATTCCTCAAAGTTAGCAATGGTTTCTGAGGAGTCCATCTGGTAGTTCCTCACTAAATTATTTATGGACACTTCAGTGAGTCGGATAGAGGAGGTACCGTTGGTGTAGGTATCGTTCGTGTGTGTATGTTGAAGTCCGTGCGAAGATAGTTCAAAATGTGACTCAAAAGACTGAATGCATAAATCGCAAGAAAAGGAGACATAGTTAACAGAATCATCCCTACCTTCGGAGATTGATGCTGACTTAGGTCTACAAACACCTCGCTTGATGTGTCGGATGAGATCACGCTTCCTCGTGAAGATGTGTCCACAGTCAGCACATTCCCGATCGTTGCATTCCCGCGACAATGTTGATATGGACTCGCTCGAGATGGGACTGGTATCACCTGAAAGAGAAATCATTCTATCATCTCTGTTCAAGTCTCAGTGTATTGTTACAACCTACCTTGAATCAACAACTCTAAACTTTCCTCGAGAAGGGAGGGTGTTGGTGATGAAGTTGATGCCTGAAATTGAGGAAGATGCTATTAGCCACACGTTTGAGGGAGATGAGTGAAGAAATTTTCAACTTACCATTTCAATGAAATCAAGTTTAAGGTTGATACTTCAACAAGATAGAGACTTCACTCAAATTTGGAATTCACGAGATAGCAGTTCACTTGTACACCTCAAATATAGAATTCGCTAGAGAACACTTCACTTATACGTCTCAAAGACAGAGTGAAATGACACGAATGTCACTTTGCATATATACTTTCATATTCATCATTCATTGGCTGTTCATTCTGATTGGTTGCCTGTTGATACTTCAGAATTAGAAAACATTTCAAAGTCATTATTCACAGTCAACATGACAAGCCCTCCGACCACACCAAACACAAACTTCTCTTCTCCATGCTCAACATCCAAGGCGCTCGTTGCACCAAACGCTCCAACGAAGGGGAAGGTAGAGAGGGTGTACCGACTGGACAATATCAGAAAGTTGTCATTACCAGCGGACAACGAAGAGAGTGTATGTGAGAAGGAGTGTCCCGACTTAACAGGCGTGAGGTGGAAGTATCTCCAGTACGATACTGACGATGTAATGGAGATCACCAGCACGAAATTCCTCCACCAATTATGGGAGTGGTAAACCCCTAACTCCCAGCCACGAACTATGGAGGAGTGGGAGTATATTGACAAAGTGAGGCTCGCAGTGGAAGAACGATTAAAGCAACTGAACTGTTTTTGTTATCTATGTGAAGCCAGACTCTGGGACGATATTGACGATGAAGACCTTTTGAAATACATACCATAATAAATTTTTATTTCGTATTATCTTTGCTTTCATACTGACTTACTTGGATGGGGCTTCAGTGGATGATTTAACCATGTATACTTTTTCATTTGGAAATAGTAGCACGCTTAGTCTAACTTGTAAATCTTATAACATTTCATATGGGCGATGATGGTAGATGAAATAGTGTCAAATAAAATTAAGATAGCTTACATGATTCTGGGATAGCAATCGACTGCGATCCATGTGTAAAGAGCTTGTTAGACTACGGAAGAGAGAAGTGTGTTATGTTGCGTGTGGCGCGTGAGTGTCCTCCCATTTCATTCCATTCATCAATTCGTCTCATTGATAGAGACAGGTAGAACTCATGGTTCTCATAACGTATGCAATGGAAAGTTTTAGGCAACCTTCGACAGTTGGCTAAATGTCGCCCTGGCGCGAATGCATACTACGTTGAGATAGAGGCAATCACTTGCAAACATGACGCAGAGAGGTTTAACAAGATTGACCATTGCCGAATGTCCCTTGCGGTATACATAGCTACGGGTTTCACCGCCGCCCTTTACAGGAACGCCCGTCGAAAGGAAGTATTACACCGAACTTCATTTGCAACGTTCAAGTTGACTGATAGCAGATTCAACTTAATGATAGTATTCGCCAGTCCGAAGACTGCCCAGGGCAAACCGCGTGGAGGTTCTATCATGTCTTGCCCCATGGTGGCCCTTAAGAGAGCCGGTGGTTCGTACTCGGGGTGTGTGGTAGGGACTCAGGCTTGCTGTTTCGACTGCGCTGCGGCAACGGGGCGGGTGGTCGCTTCTCTTGGATGTTTGTAAAGAAAGAAGTAGTGAGTTATCATCTTACATTTTAATTTAGTCATTTTTACTTA
This sequence comes from Prostheceraeus crozeri, assembly GCA_907163375.1. Classification (NCBI taxonomy): domain Eukaryota; kingdom Metazoa; phylum Platyhelminthes; order Polycladida; family Euryleptidae; genus Prostheceraeus; species Prostheceraeus crozeri. The sequence goes on along the minus strand of CAJQUW010009039.1, from coordinate 409,984 downwards.
CAGATCTTCTCGGACGCTTCCTCATAAAGGAAATTCGAGATCGGATCACGATGATCGAAGGTGAAGTGTAGACACTCCACCCCTTTCTTCACCCGAGAGTAGCATTTCTCCCCTCTTCCACGCTCGTACAAGAGAGGAGTTTCTGCTACTCTCCCCTTTCTAATAGGGATGTGCAGACGACTGGAACGCAACCTTCGATCGCGATCCACCAGCTGCGCCGAACGGTGCAGCTCGTGGTTCGTCTCGACCACCTTAGCCATCTGCACACGGAGTCTCTCCACTTCCTCCTTCAACCTTCGTATCTCCTTCTCCCTACTTTCCCTCTCTGCTAGTAAAGCCTCTTCTCTGGCTTTCCCCTCGAGAGTCTTGAGCCTCTCCTGCTCCAACTCGCCATCCCGCTCGCTTAATCTCTCCTTCACCTTCTTCATCACTCCGGCCACGTTCTTTAGGTCCTCATACTTTGCCTTGTATGAGAAGGCCTCCTCCTTCAACTTCTCCACCTCTTTCTTTAGTCTATCCCGTTCGGCGATCACCGGCGGGCGCTTGACAAAATTGCGACATTGTGTTGCAATTTCGCTCGCAGTTACGGCTGTAGGGGTCTCGCGATCGAGGTCGACGTCCTCGATAAGTTGCGACTGTAGCTCTCCCTCCTCCTCCTCCTCACTATCGCTGCTGGTCAGCGAGCTCTCGCTACTAAGTGAGGATACAGCGGCAATCGCTTCAATGGCGGATTGTAGCTCAGTGGCCTCAGTGGTGAAGAGTGAACTCCGTTCTTGCTCGTTGGCAGATTGTAGCTCCAAAGAACGGAGCTCAGTGGCGAAGAGTGAACTCCGTTCTTCTTCGCCTACTTCGCCTGTTTGACACTCGCTGTGTTGTGAGTGCCAATCCTCCAGCCGCTCACTTAAGCGACTGACTTTGTGGGCTCCGCAATAGTAGCGAGCGACCCCTATCTGTTTCTTGTTAGTGCAAGCGTGCTTCTTGAAGGCGTCAGCTCGGAATACCTTCCGGCATTGACACAGTTTGAAACTGGTCTTCATATTATTGTATTTCGGCATTTCTGAAGCGAAAAACGGAAAACAATGATTTTTACACTTAGTGAGGAATGATAGATTTGAGTGTAGTGAGTGGCACTCGATCCCGTCGACAGCCCGAAGGCCTTGTACTGATCACTAGGGAAGTGAGAGATCTTCCCCGATACCCGCTATTTACAGCTGAAGACATCATTGTCACTGCCCCGAAGTGGTAACAGCAACGCCGAGTCAAAGGTAGTGAACAGTAGCTGGGATCTAACCCCTCAAAGCTGCCTTAGACTTAGTTAAATTTGAAATCTGATAGCACATTTGAACTTCGCATACTTGAAAACCTTGAGGAAACATCCCAAGTTATTGCTTTGATCAGCTTGATAGCAAGCCGTAGAGAGCTTGATTCACCAGCGTTTTGCAATGGAGATGTTTAGAGGCCACCCATGACAAGATAGCTAAGACTCAACCGATTGGCGTTCAAAGTGCTACGTTGAGAACTGTGTCAAATGCCCAACATGAGACATGAGTTGTCCAAGCGGTTACGGTCTAAACTATGACACACTCTCCTTGCCACACTTATCACTACGGCATCGTCCGCCGTCCCGAAGGAACACCCTGTCAGTGGAATATTACAGCAAAACTCTCCGTGTCTTGCTCGCTTTCAGTGAAAAGCCGCTTATATCATGAGAAGACTGGCTCAGACATCATTAAAAATGCTTTCATTGACTTCAGCAGGGTCGAAAACCCCAGAAAACCTCCAAAACTAGTGAATTTAAATTTTTCAACTTTTTAGCACTACTTATGAAATTTTATAAGTAGTCTATCACTTAGGGCAGGTCAATAGCGACCGAACCTTTTTTGAATCAAGTCAAACGGACTTGTAGAAGCAAAGTTACAAGCCTTTAAAGTTTTGGAGTCTTTTATGGCCTGGAGACGAAGGCCATCTCCTGGCGAACCTCTAAGTCTGACGGCTTAGCTGATATCAGCAATGAAATTTTCTAAGTCGGTTTTTTATAGTTACTCGGGATTTGGAATGTCCGAAGCTATCATCGGAGCTCAGAGAGACGACTTACCGTTGGCAATCTCTCGTCTGAATGACAAGTCTCTGTCGGTTCCCAGCTTATATAGTGTGTGGCGATCAGCTGATGACGTAATACCCATCATCCAAACACTAAAAACCGGTCTATCTCCGGTTCTAGTGCTCCCATTGAGCTGGAAATACACCATTTCCATGTAGAATTTGACGCTGAATCCGAATCTGGCCTCTGTTTTCCCATCCGATGCTTCGTTTTGGCTCTACAGTAGGCAGCCATCGCAAAAATTCTAACTCTGTCATTTTTTCGAAAAATGTTGAAAATTTTTTCTCGCCGATTGCCTTGAAACTCACCATACAGATAGAGAATTTCACGCTGATTCCAAATCTGAAATCCGTTTTCCCATCCGATGCTTCGTTTTGAAGCTAGAGCCCAAAACGTCCCAAATTCTAACTCTGTCGTTTTTCGCCAATGTCCCAAAATCTTAAATGGCGTCTCACATCTAAACGAAGACAGATAGGAACAAGCCGTTTGTTTCAGTGAATTTGTCTCACTCTTAGCTTTCAGACGAGCTATGGCACGACAAAATCCGTCCACTGGAAGCCAAAATCGAAGCGAGCTGTCCAGAGGGGGGGGGGACGTCAGCGAAAATTTTTCTCTCCGATGGCGTTCAAATTCACCATACGGATGCAGAATTTCACGCCGAATCCGAATCTGGCCTCCGTTTTCTCATCCGACCACTCCTTCCACTCGAAACAGCCCATTTTACAACCCAACATTCAGCACGAAAAACATCACACACTATAGCCTCAAGACTAATCCTGGCGGTCGCCCAAGTCCACCACGACACTCGGTCGTTCCAGAGGGGGGGGAGTCAGCGAACAGTTTGTGAACGTGAACCAACCTGGCCGGCACACCACGACAGACTACAACCTCTGTCGTTCCAGAGGGGGGGGACTCAGACCCGAAGCACCACGGCGGCGACCACGACACTCTGTCGTTCCAGAGGGGGGGAGGGGGAGGGGAGGTGGAGGGGGGCGCGCCGGTCGAGTGTTTGTCACTTGCTTACTACTCATATACGCCTCCACCTCGTCTTCCATCCATTCTACCCTGTCGAACAGTAGTACACCCATGAATATTAATTTCATCATCAGAATTGTCATCGGTAAGCCATGTTTCCCTGAGACCGATGATGACCGGATTTTCTACCGTAGCAATAGCACAAAGTTCATCATATTCAGGTGTAAGGGAACGAACATTTGTTAACAGTAAATTTGGAACCACAACATGTTTAAAATCATTTACTGAAAATTTCTTAGGCTGGATTTCGAGACGATTCTCTTGTGATACACAATGAAGGAAAACTTATTAAAAAACTTATTAAGAAAATGCAAGCAAACTCATTGTAACACTCTTTCAAGATTTCCCGTACACTATTTTCATCCACCTTTTTACGAGCTTCAACAGAACCACCTACACTCTCCTCCATACCTGAAATGATCAGATTATTTCGTCGATTAATTCGGTTCTCAATTTCGTTTGTAATGCAATTCAATATGTAATTAAATGATACATGTGAATCGTTCTTTACCGCATCAATCTGAAATTGTAGTGGAGTCACATTTTTGCTGCAATAATGTTTGCTTATCCAGTATTTATGTTATTTTTGTCTCAATTGCCTTGAAGTATTGATTCAGCTTATTGCTCAGAACACTTCCAATGTCAGCCTTTGTTAGAAGAGCAGTATTTATGATTTCGGAAGCTTGAGAGTCAAGCAAGTATGTTGAAACTGCGCGTGCATACATCCATGGTCTGGGTTTGATTATGAACAATCGTCTCAAGTTAGAGGAACCCATAAGTTTTTCAAGACTGCAAAATTCATTTCCCGAGGGTTTCAGCGTGAAATCGTTAAATCCACATGTATGATGAAATTGTTGCATGAATTAGTACAAAAGTCCCTAGGTAAAAGTTGTGGTGAAATTGTCGTAGAACACGGTTGAGTGCGCGTCAGTTGTAGAGCTCGAATTATAATGCAAATAAATACAGAAATTTTTCACAAGTGCATGACCCATTGCTTCTAGGCTTGAATAATATCTTAATGCGCTTCACATACAATTCCTTTCATAGAGTTGCATGATCAGATAACGAATATATTCATATTTTAAGACAATTTAATACAACTCAATACAACAATACAATTCAATGAATCCCTCAACAACGCGAATCTAGAGCAATTCTTTAATGTTCTCACATTCAAGGTTATGGATTTTCGTGCAGGTTCATAGTTATAGACTTTTTAACGACTCGTATTTAACCACTGTGTATCTTGCAAAGTCAAGCAATCATCGCCTTCTTGAAGCTATCCGAAAAATTCGGATTTCCTTGTTAGCAACCGACCCGGTTTCATTGTATTCACAGACGAAATCAGTCTCCTGATTTAGTTAAATACTGCTGCAATGCTACTATAATACTCCAAAAATCATTGATGGGCAGACCATATGTACAAGTTCCTCGTGATCAAGTCGATGGCGAAACGTCATGTCTGGCACTTATCCATTCACTGACCGGTGAATCGTTTGAAGAATCAAGTTTTTATATATGTACATGTAACAGTTGCACATCATCAAATATTTTATATACATATCCGCCATAGCAGAAATCATAACAGGGATCTCTCAGAATCTTCTCCGCATGACAGAAACCATAATAGCATCATATTATAAGCAAATGCTAAGCAGAATTGCACGTGTTGCCAGATGCCGTCATCGTCATTCTTCTTGTGATATGATTCACGGCGGATGTGACAAATACATCTACATTTGTTGATTGGATCAGGTGATTTCTTACGCTGCTGTGCATGTACATGTAGGTAAGCCTAAAATAATGAGTTCTGCAATGATAATCATGTTATGGTATGCTGCACACAAGTTTAAATTATTATAAGATAACTGAAAATTATTCAAACAAATGAAATTGCAACACAACTTACTTTCTCTGGAAATCTGTGCTCAATAGCATATAAAATTGGAAGCTGTAACCTTGGATCTACTTTGAGCTTCAATATTGTTAGTATAATATAACATTTTCATGACTGCTACGACATTGAACTCAGACGTTTTGGAGAATTCCGTTTCATTTTATCATTTGCTCCTTAATTACCAAATTACAATTTCAAAGACGCTTGAAGTTCATCAATCGTTCAATTACATGAAAGCACACTTTTATGATCAATCAGTTATCAGAAGTAATTTCATCCAGTAAGAACAGTCAAATACTTACTATATAGGTATTACTTTATATTGTTATCAATAGTTTAAAAAATAAGTCAATATTCAAATGCTAATTCAATACAGTTGGCAGCATACTTACATGTGTAATGATTATATACTCACGCCTTTTATGTCATCTAATCATATGTACAGGACAGAGATTCCACAATATCGAAAAATCTCTTTCAGGGGATTCCGGAATTGAGCAAAATAGTAAACATGTTATGGCAAAGCACATGTGTATGTTAATAATATGGGATGCCGGGATGTAGGAACTGGGGATAGCAGAGAGTCGGAATTGCCAAAAGTCGGTTTACTTACAAAATCGCAATTGACAAGTTGACTCAAAGTTTCTTCGCTTTATGCACAGGTAGATGACGACAATGTTGAGAGTAGCATGGAGCAGTTGCGAATTCCTGAATTTTGTACTTTCAATCACTAATTTCCTGAGATTCGGGAATGATGGAGTGAAGACCCGGGATTAGGGCCTGTCTACAAAAACAACTTCTCTTGATCCCAGCATTCGGGATTACAAGCTCTGACCCGGGATCGAGATCAAAAGTTTCTAGCTGTAAAGAAACTTCTAGCCTTGAGAGTGCCGGCAAAGTATTGTAAGCGTCACAAGTGACCTAGTTATTTGTTTGCAAATCATATCGAAACGATTTACTGCTGATAAAAATAGTATGATGTGATTCACACCTGCAGTCTGATTGGCTAATCAACGCGTGGGATGAACTTGAACGCTTTCTACATCAATACGCTCTACTGAAGAAATCAACAAAAATTGAACTTAGCTACGTTAATTGTGCACATGGATAAACAAGTTAGAATAGACATGAAATTGACATGAATTGAAGTTGAATTGATGATAGTAATAATGACGCTGTATCAGTAGCAAGCACGTAACACCTAGGTGAATTGAAATTACTTTTATCAATAATCATTCATAATATTTTCTTTTATCTGTCAAAATCGCGAGGAGTTGACTGACCTGGCTGAAGTTCAATTATAAAGTGAACTTTTCCGCATCCTCTCAACATTATTCTACACTTCTCTCAAGTTTGTCTTCATTCGTAAACACAATTCACTTAAATTTACACATTTTCACATTCGAGGGACCATTTTAGTAGGCGTTGTTTATCACCTGAGTGAAGCTGTAGTGGAGGAAGCAGTACTCAATGAACTTTTCATGGCATAAAATTCAATTTTATAGGCTGCATACAACGTATCTAATGTTCTTAGATCTAGAATTCGTTGTTGAAATATTCTTTGAGGAACATGAACTGTTTCATAAAAACAAAACAGAAATACGAGTACAAAGAAGTTATCCGGAAATAATCCGTTCGAATAGCTGGGCTGCTCAAAAACCCGAGGGTCTTGACCAGGGATTATAGAAATTAATTGCATTGCGATAATTGCGAATTAATTAACTAGAAATTAATTGCGAATAATTGGAATTAATCAGTTGATTCCCATCAGTCATTATTTTTTTAAACATGAACTGCAGTAAACTGATTGAATGATTATAATAAAGATAGCTGATTGGCGTCTTACCTTGCCATGCCGTCATCATTGTAGTCAAAACGTCGCATTTTCTGTGAATATTCACACATAGTCAACTGCATCACCGGACTCTTCCATGATTCATAGTGGGTTTATTTAATATTTAACCTATTTAATACCTTTATCGAAAAAAGAAACTGGCTACTTCCATAGACTTTCTAGTAGTGTTGTCAACTGAGTTTTAACTTTACCGAGTTTTAAATTCCATGATCAAAAAAAATAAGTTGCGCGACTGAGTTTATTTTTCATAAAACTCGGTATACTGAGCTTTACTGGAACCAAGTTTTGTGGAAATCTAACTTGGTTTCGGAAACTCGGATAACTCAGTTAAATTTGTCCAACGATTCAGTGCTGCATCGGAAGAGTCAATCATCCTAAATGAGAGGGAATGCATTTCTTGGAAATCCCGCATTACAACGGACGCGGTATGACTTATTTCCAAACTTCATTTTTGCTATCAGGCTGTTGAGGTTTTGCTTTTTGAAAAGCATTTGAATATTTTTTCATGAAAAAATAAAAACAAAATTGATGATAGTGCCGGAGATCGATGTTTTAGTTGTAAAACATTATGGATGCTATTTCATTTATTGTTGCTCTTTGAGATATCATACTGTCTATGTGCATACTCTACACAAAAAATAATAACTAATTCTTGTTTTGGAAAATTACTACAGCCCTATTGCAAATATAATCATGAGTTGAAGGAAAATTACAGAAGAAAATTGGTGCTTTGATTTCGGAATGGAAAATTCGACTGAATGATATCTCAATTTGCAAGTTTAGTTACATGCTATGCATACGAGCATGATAGGCTTATCTGTATTTAGGGTTTCTCGCAACTTCATGCTCGTGTAAAAGTTTCGGCAGGTCTTGCTTTTTTTAGATTTAATGTCAGACCTAATAAATGCTAATTGACCTCCTAAACAGACATTTTATCTACAAGCCTGTAGGTATTTGTAAAATATTTCACGTAAACAGGTTATTAACTTGTTTACGTAAGGTATAATTAATGTATTGTTATTTTTACATAATGAATGCCTTTGATATTCTTTCTTAATTGACTTCCCTTGAACTTAAATCCCAAATTATTTTTCAAAGTCTATTCATTTATATTGGTTCTCTTTGTGTACTTATTTAAGCACAAGAAGGAATTTCCCATAAGCCTACTAGGCCTCTGTGTCTGGTTTCAAACACTGAAAATGAAATCAAGCAAATCAAGACTTCTGGAATGCTTACCAATCTAGAAACTACATAGCAAGAACATATTCACAGGCATTTATCAAATTTATCAAGCGCTACACCAATGAGGTGGTCTGTGGTCAGAGACACTTGTGTCTCCTTTCCCCAGGCTCTATGCCTCCTTCCTACTATTTACCAATAGTAGATAGCCTATCACAAAAATAGCCTAAATTTTTCAAAGGTTAGAAGTCATTCTAACTTCCCTCTCGCGCGAATTTAGATCTATGTTGAATTTAATAAGTCTGATGTTTTTACTTATCTTCTGAAGAGCATGTACCTAGATGGAGAAATAACTCATCCTCTTCCCTCAAACTTTGATGAAAAAGCTCTCGATTGAAACGCTTGTAAGATATACTTTTATAATCAGTTTCTGATGGCCTAGACCTACTGGTGCAATTTTTATTTTGTAACCGAGTTAACCGAGTTTTGTTGCAATATTTTTTTTAGGAAAACTCAGTATACCGAGTTTAACTTGACTTGGTTAATTTCCGGCAAACTCGGTTAACTGAGTTGTAACTTGTAACTGAGTTGTTTCTTGAAAAACTCAGTTGACAGCACTGTTTCAAAGTCGAAAGTTCAACATCAGGAATTAGTCGATTATGTATAATAGTGATAGTAAAAATTTGCAATTGATGGGCTATATCCATCAAACGCATCAATCATGTTTTTTGGTATGCGAGTTGCGCATAATTCAAAACGAGCTCATTGGGTGCATTTGATGAAGAGCATGTCTGCTAGATTAAGTCAAGAAGTTTAAAGACTTACGGTAGTTTTCATCTCTCCTCACAAAGCACCAAATAATCGTTAATCTTTAATACCAGTTTCAGTTGTGAGGCAACAATCCATCTCAATGGAAATGTCCACCGACATAACTGTTTACTGTATGGTTACACAAACTCTCATTTGGTTGACGAGAAGCCTATTTTAGCAACAAAACACCAAAGTACCAGGTCCAAAAGCTCAAAATGAATCGAAACAAAGACCAACCTTTCTAATGGACAACATAACCATTTTTGATATTGCTCTTACTTATCACTCCTTTGCCAAGCGTCGTGATATTTGCATACGCTATAATGGAGGACATATGGAATACCTCTTGTCAATTTTGAAATAAGAGTAATATTGAATTTTTAATGAGAGCAATAAGAGTAATTTGAATGAAATACGACATATGAAAGATCCTTTAAGGGGCATTAAGTTTGAAAACGAAAAGGAAATTCGGAATTGTAAGGCTGACAGCTATCTTATAAATCAGCGTCGAAGTACACCGAGTGAATTCTCATCACTAGACATTATGTGCTGTCGGCATGAAGAGTCAAATTGATCTGCAACATACACTGTATTAATCGATCTGATATTGACATAGATATCTGTGCAGAACTTTTGGAACGCCCCTCGTAGTAATGTACAACATGCTCAAATGCGAATTACAATTATAGCCCTATTGACAAAACGCCGGCCATATTGACAGCTCCAGAGACGAGGACATACATGTATACCGGTATGTGATTTATAGATTCATTTAATTTCTGGTGTTTTCAGTGTGCGTTTTACTTGCTATTTGCCTGTAGTCTTATGTTGTCCGGTTTATGCAACGTCAATGTAGCTGCGCCACTTTAGTGTGCCTGCGAAAAAATGAAATTTTGTCGGGTGGCAAGCCTGGAGCTAACTCTCTGAGATGGTGAAACGCAGAACAGGGATCAATTGTACGGTAGCAGCAAGGAAAGAGAAGAGTGCAAGGAAGCAGCATGTGAATGCCTGCAATTTGAATATTAGACTTCATCATAACTCTTAGTGTACTTCATCACTGCTCATTGGTCAACTCCGTTAGTGGTATAATTGTGAAGAATCCGAAAGGCTTATATTAGGTTCGAGAATGAATAGGGCGCAAATAATTCCTTTCATATGTTGGAATCTTTGGAAACAACCATTGATTTGGGGAGAAGCAGCAAAGAGATTTCCGAATTATCGTATCTTGCGCTACTTTTTTAATTCGAGTTCTGATGCGATTTGATTCTACGCTTCACATTTGAAGTGCAGGCTATAACGTAAGGAAAGGTTCCAGAATACATTAAACTTTTTAATGCCAGAAATGCTCTTAAATTCACAATAAAGAGATCTGCAGAAGTTCGTGGCAGTGCTGTGGTAATGGAGTAGGAAATCACCACGACCACATGTTGGAAATATTTTGGATCACAGACTGTATTAGCTGCACACCCCCAGCGTCGATATCAGCACCATTTCATCGATGACTTTACACTGTATGATGACTTTACATATTGATTTCACCGCATGATTGACAAACTATCATATCTGACAAATTATTTATAGCATTTCAATACAAGCTTCAAAGTTACTAAGATGCCTACCACAGTGGCAGGAAGTAAATGCAGGAAAGTTTCATCTTCCTCTTGTCTTGTGATGAGATTCAAAGTACAAAATAAATGATGTAGGCCTATTATTGCAATATCCAAACCCTTCAGCAATTATAATTGCAGAAGCAATCATTCATAATAAGAATTTTGCTGTTCAACAATTTCTCCTTTTGATAGGCCATATCCTAGCTCACACCATAACTTACACACGCTCTAAAAATTTGGCTTTTCCCAATGTCACTTTTGCTCTTTCCGTCTGTTCGAGGAGATAACCGATTTTAGTTTTCCTGAAAACCATAGAAGAGTGGCCGAAAAGACAAATTTTAATAATATATTATCATTATTTATTTAAAAAATAAATATTTTTTGAAGATTGTATCTTACTCGCATCAAAATATAAATACGCATAGAGCCACCAATAAATTTGGTTTTTCTCGACAATAATTTATAAACAGATCGTTTCTTGAATCGTTGCTGCAATGTATCTGTTACTGCGTTTCTATCGGCAGAAGACGAGTCGAGCCATAGCGCACGCGTTCCAACTGCACACATACAAATCTCTGTGATTTGCTGTGAACACATCTCCAGCGCATTGTGTGATTGCTTGAAGATCCAATGTTGAAGATCCTGTACAATTGACAGTTGAGCGCTGGTGCTCTTATTTGAGAGTAGTGACTTGAAACTGCAAACTTGTAAAGTGCATGTAAATGTGAAGATGCTCTCAAAAACAAATGAAAACTATTTTAACCTTTTGTTTTGTGTAAGTAACTACTTTTGCGTATGCGGCGAAGGCCTCGCAGGCACGGAGACGACGCCGCTGAAAATGATACTCATGGAAATTTACCACACCAACATGGTTGAGAAGCTCTCCTCCGCGAAGACACATAATTCTGCTGATGGATTTGTTTGAGAATGATCGGGGCTGCATTATCATATCGACTTTCAATCTGTTGGAGTTAATCTATCTTGGTATTTGATTATTTGCTAAACAACAGAAGATGATCATCATGAAAAGATGAACAAACATGGCCAAAAACTGCTGAGCATTTTTACCATTATCCGTATTTGGGTCCCACTCTACCTTCACACCAAAGCAAACTCCGCTCTCACACCACCTCGCGAGTATTAGCACAAAGTCTCGTATTAGAAGCATTGATTATTTTTGATGATACGAATGCCACCTCAGCTCATTTTGTCCTACATCAGTCTGATAGTCTGATAGCTATTTCAAGAAGACCCAAATTTCGAAATCATCGATCGCTTCAGAAACTCTATTCATGCTAGGGTCGCAGCAGCGATGGATGAGATGCAAATTCCGTCAATCAATCGGAGTCAAGATCGATGTGTAATTGTCATGCATTATGACTTTCCAATCAAAAGTAGAACTTCACGTAAGTTGCTTTGAGTGAATGGATTTGAGCAGACATTGCATCACAATTACTGTCCGAACATACTGCTCAACTGCTCATTTGATTGCAACTGCTCATTGAAATGGCGCTCTCTTTCACAGTCATCATTATATTAATAATTTATTTCACGAGGGTTACTGCGAGAGAATACGACGTCGTAGAAACATCATCCGGTTTTCTCAATGGCTCAATGCGTCATCTTGGTGGAAATTTAAGTGTATGGGAATTTTTGGGAATTCCTTATGCCAGTTTGTCCAATGAAAGCTTTCGTCGAGCTACTCCTATCAATACGACTGATATGGAAAGATCTGCCTCTGAACCTGGTCCACTCTGTTTGCAACCAGGTTTAAATGGCACACTGATCGGAGAAAATGACTGCTTGACACTGAATATATGGACACCAATTAATTATACTGACGAATCTTCAGATTTTCCCGTTCTCGTATATTTTCATGGAGGTCTCTTCGCTAGAACTGCTTATCAAGATTTGGAGCCAAAGGCAATTGCAGCTTTGGCTGAAGCAGTAGTAGTTTCGGTTCAATATCGTCTGGGAGTTTTAGGCTTTCTGCGTCTCGACCCCTTTCAAATACCTGGAAATTTGGGATTATGGGACCAACAACTAGCGTTACAATGGATTGCAAAAAATATCGAAGAATTCGGGGGAAATTGCTCTTCCGTGACATTGATTGGTCACGAAGCAGGTGCGGCGTCTGTTGGCCTTCATCTCAATAACAGAATTAGCGTAGGCTATATAAAACAAGCAATTCTTCTCAGTGGTTCCCCACTGAATTCTTGGGCATTGCGATCAAACGCTGATTCCATGACCCAGATGGGTCGAGCTTTCGTGGCTAATTACCTCAATTGTACAAGCTCAACTATTTTTCGGCTTCGATCGTGTTTAAAGAATAAATCTCCTCATGATGTAGTGAAAGCGCAAATGTCTTACAAAGAAGCCACAGGATTGTATGAAGAAGCTTTGTGGGGTCCCATACTGGATGAAAACTTTATCTCTAGCACTGCCCATTCATCTGTAGAGCGGGTTCCAGTACTGGTTGGCACAACAGCCCAAGAGGCCAAAGTGATGGTTGACGACGAAGTGGAAAATGGAACATTAGATTTCGACGGCATGGAAAATTCAACAAATTACATGATACGGTTTTTCCCTGAAATACCTCATCTGATTGAAGGTCCATCTCAAAAAATCTTATTTCTTCGCACGTTATCTGGTGTTGATCCGAATAATGATTTGCTAAATCGACAGCGTTTAGTTGATGCAGTCGGTCAAGCTCGATTTTATACAGGCCTCAATCGTTGGTTGGATTTGTATCTCTTCGCAGCAGATAATCCATCAATTTTTCTGTATGAATTTGCATATGGTAGAGCTTCACATGGAGATGATTTACCTTACGTTTTTGGGATTCCCTTGCTGAATGAATCCCTTAGATTATCTTCTGAAGGAAATATGTCAAAGGCATTAATAGACAGGTTAATTGCATTCATAACAACAGGTGAAGTAGATTGGAATACATACTCTTCTGCAGACAGGAAATTTATTCGAATTGAAGGACCTAGCATTTTCAAAGATCAAAAATACGGAATTCTTCGAGAAGAGGGTGCCTTCTGGAATTTCTCTTTACCAATACTGAAAGGTTTAAACGGACTGGTTGCAAATGTCTTGAAAATGGACAATTTACGTTCATCAGAATTGTTAGATGAGACTGAAACAAATGTTAGACAACAATGTCCAACATTCACTTCAACTGATACCTTGATCGTCTGTTTGTTAATTGGAGTGATGGTATTTTATGGATTGGTGGTTGTCGTATGTTATTACTTGGAAACTCGACTAGGAATGTGTGCCGATGATCAGAATTATGAGCAAAATATGCATGTACCTTCCGCTAAAGAACTTAAAGACGATATTCTAGATAATTCGCAAATCCCGCAGACTTCGTCAGGGCATGAGAACCAAGCTGCAGACCTCGACCACGAAGCCACCAGGGATGCAACCAAGAATTCAAGTGAGCACACAAATACAGCATTATAATTGAGCGTGTATTACTTTTTACTGCGTCATTGTATTTTAAAGTGTCAATACACAATAGAGAGTCATTCTCACATGATATTTCATAATATTTTGAAATAAACTTCTCAGTTAAAAATTATTCTTCTGATTTTTGCAGATTGAAGGGAACTGGATACTCTTGTTTCCAAATTCGGCTTTTTTATTATCATGCTTTGCAAATGATTTTCCCGAAGTTCTTTCAAATTCCCAAAACATACCTTCTTGAAAAACAAAGAGAAAATGCAAATAAACACATTATACAGTGTGCATGAACTTTGAAAAGGCGCATTTGTAGTCCTACACTCAATTTTAAGTGACCGGAAGCTATTGAAGTTGATAATTACTGCAAACTTATCTAGCAAAGCATAATGCCGTTTTATTGTCGCAATTTATGCGTAAAATTCCATAGCAGAGATTTTAATAGATCTATTTACGCAATAATTAATAAATAATGAGATGCAAATTAAATCCCGTAAGTCATCAGGAAAAACTTCGATTTTCTTGAATGCCCGATCGATTTCGCTTTGTCATCTAAGCTTTTCAGGGGTAATGTTTATGATGAATTTAAATGATAAGGAAATGAGTTTCATGGCAAGCGAACTACATTAACAGTGGTGGGCATATGCAGCACATGTTTTTTCGCATGCGCATGTTTTTCTGATAATATGCGCAAGTTCATGTCCCGCATATAATTTGTCCATTGTGTGGCCATTCTTGTTTGGCCACAGCTCATGCGCATACATTCTTTTAACACTTTATTATGGAAATTAAAAACATACATTAAAAAGTTCGTTCACAATCATTCTTTGATGTCGTTCGCATCAAAATGTTTGTAGGCCATTATTGCTCATAATTCGAAGTAGGTTATAAGTGCATTACATCGAATCTCTCATGCAGACGCTTTAGTCCATTGTCTTCTAAATTCTAGTGTCATTGCTTGCCCGAAGAATAATTTTGGCTTGTTCGTGCATCCTAGTTAAAGTTATATTCTATTCGCTCATCCAACCGCACAGCATTCGAGGCAATGGGAATGCCATCTTCTAAAACAATTTCTGTTCATTATTCAGCTATCCTTTGCTTTAGCAATTGATCCGCTGATAATTTGAGACTGCTTCTACCGAGCGAGCGAACTTTATCAAACTTGATCAAACCATCTTTCAGATCAGCATGTCTCAGACGGTGCATAGCACTCTTTCCAGTTGTTTCCGCATGAGTTTGACTGACGAGTTGATAGACTAATCAGTTTCCACTTGACGTATGAGGTATGAATCATCAAGGGAACAGGCTTTGATACATTAAAACAGCAATGGCTAAGGTCACATAATTAAACTTAGCGCAGGATCATCAACAACTGTCTTCAGTGCTTATCTATTGATATCAAAGATATTTTAATATCGATTGATCTATAATTTGATTGATTTATCCATGCTAGAGTAAGACTTCCGGTATTATGCACAAACAAAAGAATCAGTGCCATAATTATCAGAGTTTTTACATGTAATCAATTTTGGATCCCTGTTCGAATAATAGGACAATGCAAATTGAATGTTGCTATTCTATCCAATATTTCAAGATTTTACGGAAAACTTTCCACTTTTGGAAAATTTTGAAATCATCTTTTGGTGATTGATTTTTTTGCCTAAAATCAATGTTTTAAAGACCTTATATTCGTTATTTTAGACCGATTCTACTGGTATGTATATATATATAAGAAATGATTAACCCAAATCAAAACAATCTAAGTATTTTCCTACCGGTATCGTCTCTTCTCGAGACTTTTCAAGGGAATAATGCTTTATTTTTAAAAATAAGGCTACATCATAATAGAAATCTACAAAAATATAAATTTGTTACATGGCTACCTATGAGCATAGAGATTAAACGAAAAATAATTCACGTATCAGAATTAAGGTCTGGCTTAAGCACAGTGATAAAATATTTTTCTTTCTTCTCCCTAGCACTCCTATTGCAACTTGGTGGCATCTGGCAAAGGAGAGCTGCTCTGAACTTAATAGCGAGATCATTGGCGCAATTTGCAATGTGTTTACTTACTGTTAATACTGCATAATGTCTGTTGTTAATATGTTGCCGGTGTACGGCTAATCGGTTTCTGAACATGTCACCGGATTGGCCAATATAATATTTGTTACAACCGTTGCAGAATACCGTACATATATGTATATATATATGTATATATGTAATTGCCCCGGTTGTGGTAGTGATCGTACAAATTATATAGCAATAATTCAAAATTTTCCACTCAAAAAGGAAAATTTTCATCACTAAACTATAGTGCTACTAATCGACTGTACCCAGTTGCTAATCAAAAAATGGATAAACATACCCTTTAGATGCTTCCATAATGATTGGTTTTAGAATATCTTGCAATCTAACATGCGCATGTGGGCATGCTTTTTTTCATACATGCGCGTGCGTGTGACGCATATTGTTTTCGCATTCGCACTCACCACTACATAATTGTAATAGATGAGATGAATAATTTACTTATAATTAGACAAGAGCAATTAATTCTACTGTCTGTCTTTAAGATTCGAGGAGACTTTGTTTAGTGATATACCATGGACAGCTAGGATATACCAAGCATTTATTTCGTCTTGCTGAGTCATGAAGCAGGAATCAATATATCAGATGGGAAATCCTGCAGGCATAACCCAAAGAAAGAAACTAATCTAGGATTTTGACTCTCAGCTCGATTACGAAGAAAATGTGGTAAGATCAGAAAAATCAGAAAGGACTGATTATTTACGTGCGTCTACAATGAGTGTATTAAGAGTGGAGTGGGTTCGAAATCTAGCTAATTATTTCATGGAAATTTACTTGCAACAAAGTAATAATGTGCTGATCATGTACTACGGGCAGTCCCATACTATGAGTGATGACGTAATGTGCTGAGTACTCCAGAATCCATCAGAAAATCTAGCGGTAGTGGACACTGAAAAAAACCTGACTGACAGGCAAACCAAAGCCAGTGAAACCCGCCAGTGAAAGTTTTCTATTTCTCATCCCGATATATATATTCTGTTGAGAATTATGAACTATCCTAGAATTATAAGATTATTTTGATTTGCTTTCCAGCACACCACAATGCCTCCTCGAAATTCTTCGCCAATTGCGAATGATAATCTCATTTCAAGTTATAAGTCACGTTTAGTTTTCAGGTCATTAGTCAAGTTTAAGTAAGTGTTAAGCATACCAGACTATCTCAAAATATAAATTGTTTCTTAATAATTCTTCCAAAAATGGAGAAGAATTATTTTCAACGAGCATTTTTATTTAATCATTGTTTGCTGTCAACGCTGTGAAAATTATTATCATGGTATGATTATTACAAATTAAAGGATTAAGGGAATTATTTATACTATAAAATATTGAGACTGAGCTATTTAAAGCAGAGATTATAAAAGAAATTTGTTCATAGAGCTTTAAATCTACATGCATCCTAAAGAAAAGTCAAAATAAAGAGCTTGTAATGTTTTCCGAAAAATATTGCATTGGCGAAAGCGCAGCCGATAATGTCACATCAATGTTGCTTGACGTTAAACCATGATAATCCCTTCCACGAAGGACGATTGCATTTTTCTTGAACGACACGTACCTTCTTGTGAAATCAAATTTATATTTCCTGAAGAAGCAGCAGCTATTGCTAGTACCCATGCTATCTTCGACCTTCACCATCTCAAGGAGACATGCAGCGCTCTAAGGCAACGTTGATTTTTTACTGAAGTTAAGCTTCATTTACATTAGGCCAGTGACTGGAATCCAGTGAAATTCTTCGCCCTCATACATGCATTACAGCGCGCGCATAACTGGCTTGATTGATCGGTCCAGTGACTGGCTTGTTGCGTTACATGAAGGCTAATACCAGAAGTGTACAACATGAAGGTCAACCTTCCATTGACATATTTTACTTTCTGTTCAATATCATGCGTCTCAATTATTTACAATCAGCTTATATGATATGTATTTAGGGATCCGGTGGTACCGGAGCGGATCCGGATCACAACATTTATTTACCGGATCGGATCCGGTGAGAGGTATTTGAAGCAATAAATTCCATTGAAAAGTATTTTAATAATGAAAATTTGAAGTAAGCAATTCATCGGTTTACGGGACACATCCGTAACTGAAACAAAAAAAAATTTACAATTTTTTCAAAATGTCTAGCACGTCTAATGTGCCCTTGAAGGAAATAAACACATATTTTTCTCTTCCTCGGGAAGAAGAAGAAATCGAGCCACTAAAAAAATGGTGGAATATTAACGAAAGGCAATATAGATAAATATTTATTGCGCCAACCGAAGCGGTAGCGAAACGTTGTAAAAAAAATCATTTTAATACATTTTCGTTCGAGAAAAGTTGATTTCTCTGACTTATATTTAATCTGTTCTGCCGACCGATGGCCAAAACTCAAAAATGTAAATACTAGTCAATGGTGGCCAAGTTCATTCTAGGAGTTCCTGCCTCATCGGTCAGTGTAGAAAGAACATTCAATTTTGGAAAAGATGTTATTATAGGACTATGCAGACAGTCGTTGAGGAGTGAAACTCTTTCCGCTCTTTCGCCCTGTTTTCAAAGAAATGCATTAAGTGAAGGACATGAATTATTGTGAAAATAAAAACTATGTGATGCGTTCTTACTTATCTCTCTTAATTGCGGTGCACTAAAAATTACAAAAATATGATCAACTTCAATGTTTATTGTTAAGAGCGAATTTGTTAAAATTATTAAACATTTTAATTGATTAATCAACAAGTGCATGGAATTGCCTGATACACAAAATGTGTCACATTGACTTATTCCAAATTAAGTTTGATCATGTATTGATATTAACGGAAAAGTATTCAAGCTCATAATAAAATACCCAACCGATGGTTTTCTGATGGGTTCCGAGTGTGAACATAGAAAATATGCATATTATTAAATACATACTTATGAAATCACCGGATCATCGGATCACAAGTTTTGAAAACCGGATCGGATCCGGATCAGACCACTGATCTGATCCGGTTGATCCGGTAGGAGCCCTATATGTATTACACTCACTGTCTATTACAAATGCAGTACATGCGGTTGAATTGATACTAAGAAATTAAGATTTTACATCTTTACTTCTGCAAAATCTCATTTCACCCACTGTTTGATCCCATCGATTTGATATGAGAAGATATTCTTCTTCAGCGAATGAGCAAGAACGAAAGTCCACCCACAGTAGCAATCAGAATTCGTGTTTATTTCCATTTCTTACATAACTCAACGTTTCTTCGATGAGAGCTTCGTTATTTTAGCACTGTCATTACTACGCTCGATTACTCGTTCATTTACACAGTTTTTATAAACACAATTGAAGAATGATCCTGTTATATATTTGACAAATGGATGACTATTTGCACAATCACTCGGACAGATAGAATTCACAACGAATGTTTGAAAGACATTAGTGAATAAAACTACAGGTCATAAAAGAAATTTCTGATGTATTGAATCATTCGAAAACAAATGAAAAGCCAACTTCCAACAAAGAATGCATATATATCATAATAGAATTCCGAAGGGTGAATAAGACCTCCTCTATTGATCAGCTCAACTTAACAACTCTCCGCTACTAAATTTAATTGGCCTCTAATCCAAACACTGACGAGAATACTTCTATAAGAAGAACATTTTGTTCTGTTGAGAACTCATCTGCATATGCAACCTGCAACAAAATACTTTAAAGTACTTTAAAATACTTCAATATGATCAACTACTTTAAAATACTCTAAAGTATATTACGCTTTTCTCATCATCTGCTGGAAGCACTATATATCCTCAGGAGATGGAATAGTGTCACTCAACTCAGAGCAGTAAATCAAGTGGTGCGTGGATGTCTCAAACTCACTTCCCAAAGCGTTGGCTGAAAAACATCGTTGTACTTCATCAAAGAATATCATTTAATTTTCTTTTCATTCTCTAAAAACTGTCGCATGGATAGGTAATGATTAGAACCAGAGAGTCGGCGTATCCAGCCAAAGTGTTCTTCCAGATTATCACACGTGATATGCCCCAACAAAACGTAATAAAATTGACAATGTGCCAAGAGATATCTGCTCAATTCACAAAATGACTTCAATGATAAAATGATAGCATCAAATGTTTCCTTTGAAAGAGAATGTCTGTATTGGGAAAGGTTCTGCCAGTTCATAAAAAAACGCTTGCATTTCAGTTAAGAAACTAAATTTCCAATCGTCTTAAGATGTAATCGGGTCCCTAAAGTTATCACGTTTTACATGACCAATATTTGTTGACTTCACGTTTAGAACTTTCCACATAGATAAGATTCTCTCAATGAACTCAGCGGTATCATTGTATCTATTATGTGACGTTGCATAATCTCTAAATGCTTGGATTGATTTTTCAGTAAATCTTACTCAGGCGAGCTTTGTGGAACTTCTTTGTATCAGTGGCGTAGCCGAGGGGGGGACAAGGGGGACATGTCCCCCCCCCGAAATGACATCTGAGCGAAGGACAATCTTTGTGTTTTATACGGGATACGAGTATACTAACATCATCCTTTGCCGCATTATTAATTTATCAATGTGAGAATCTGAAATCCTACAGTAGCGCGCTTGGTTAATTTTCGCATGTTCCCTGTTGCGCAACGATCGCGAGAGATGTTCATTTCTGTGAGTCATCAGGCGCCGATACTGTCACTGTCCGTTGCACTGTCACGGACGTCTCGATATTGCTTGTAGCCGGGACACGACACGATTTTGCGACACCCACAAGTAGAGGCCATTCATGACTGGGTATATAAACGCCTGTTCTATTTCGCTTTTGCTTCCAATTGCACATGCATCGAATGATAAGCCACTTATATTAAATCAATATTGTTAGAGCCTAGACTTCATTCTACGTTTGTGGCTGTCATTGATAATCTTGCATATAATGTATGATTTCATGTTGATCGTGTATCATGAATGATCAATAGAAGACAAAATCAGATCATAATCAAATCAAATATGAATGAATATTAGGGCTTCTTCTGATTTACGAAATTATCAAGTATAGGCCTATATTAATTAAGCCACATTTATTGTCCCCCCTGGAAATGAAATCCTGGCTACGTGACTGCTTTGTATTGATGATGGTGAGAAGATATTATTGTTTAATTGGGAAATTAATTTTATCGGTCTGCCAACTTCACAAGTGCAAATGTCTTTCAGATGCTCAAAATTTGCTTCGCGATCTTCTGAATCACTAAATTTTAATTCTTTCTTTCTCTCCCAATTGTTGAACACGCTCTCGACATTCTGTGTAGTGTCAAAAGTCAGGAATATCGTCCGGTTTTCAAAATTTGGATTATCGCTAGAAGATCGAATTCTACCTTGACAGATGTTTGAGAAAAATTTTCTATTTACGGACTGATTGTCAACACTGATACAAACAACCTGAAACCCAATTGATTAAACTTCATGTATTACCAACAGATACGCTTCATTCAATTTCCCTGAATTCAATGTATCTATTGGTACGATCTTAACATCATCCTGACAACCTCTTGTGATAGAAGATATCATGAATACAGGAGCAGTACGTGCCATGCTACAACTGTCGGAGGTAAAACCAAGATTTTTGCTACCTGTCAATTCTATAGTTTTGTGCAATGTTAATTTCGTCTATAATGAGCACAACGTATCTTTGAAATTGATTTACAGACGAGATGCGCATGGATAGATATTTTCTGATATTGCATTGGGACATGGGTTGGGTTATTGTCTGCAAGTGACGCGTAGTTGGATGAAACAAAATATTGGATGATCTAAGTGGTCGGCAAGCAGACGGAGTCGCAAAATGCAACAGATAAGACGCAGTTATCGAAATTGATGAATATTTCATTGCGAAATTGCTATTGCGGGTGAGTAGTCTTAATTACTCGTACAAAAATTGTAAGTGACTCAATTTAGATATATCCTGACAGTTTCTTGTGCATACTCTAAAAGTAACTCTGTCACACGTAATACTTCAGCTGAGAATGAAGTATCGAATACATTTCTTTTTGATAAAGATCTCATAAATGGCAATAAATTAATAAACTGTGAAGAGGATGAGATTTTGCTAGCACTGCCGACCAAATGCTGATATGCACGCTAAGGTACCACGCTTTCAGCAGAAACGATTGTTGTCATCAAATCCTTATCGATGGCTAATGATGAAGCACTTGGACACGTAAATGTATTTTACGGAGAGAAAAGGTGGGAGCATCACATACTTTGCTGAAGGAGTTGATTTTGGAGGACAAAACCTCATTTCAGAATCATTTGATGCTTTCTCCTGCGCAGTTTAATTATCTCCTGGAAAGAAAAAAGCCCTATATTCATAAAGAAACTACACATCTTCGACCTGCTTTACCAGCCAAGTTGAAATTGCATCGATTTTCATGGCTGATGAAATATTAACCAAAGCTTGGTTTCTCTGATCTCGGTCTTTGTAGTGTTCAATTATCCACAACACCACCACTTCATTGCTTCAACCGATAACGATCTGCGATTTTCGCATATCTATGGTTAAGCATTGCATAAATAGAGCACTGGCCTGTTCTACAATGCCGCTACAGTAAAGTTAGCTACTGGACTGCTTTTCGTATAGACGCCAGTGAATTTCGCGGTGACGCGCGCACATTTCTTTAGTTCGAGTCAGTGTGAGTCACCGTGTGTGTCTACCGGACGCCAGTCACTGGCATAGTATAGGTCCATTTACACCGGACGCGGCGCGTCCAACAAAAATGTCTGTTCTCACCGAGTTGCGTGGCGAGGGGCGGGAGAGGGGAATTGAGAGGGGGCAACTACAAATGCCATATCATTATGGACACTTCTTATTGCTGAGTAATTAACATATCCACATTCTTTGTGTTACATGCATTCGAACGAGCCCAAACAAGACACCATAATATGACACTTTCCCGTGATAGTTAAATGACGTACTCAGTTTTCCGAATTTACATGAAATTAGATGCAACATTTCAAGCATAATGACTCGAAAATGATATCTAAACGACACATTCTCGAGGGAATATATAGACATTTTGCATTAGATCTACGAACTTGAATAAAGTGTGATGTAATCGGGTTCTTAGATCTGCAAGTTTCATCAGACGAGAACAGTTCGTTATGAATTGAAGTGTTGCTCAGGGCAGTCTATTTTACAGCAATATCCGAGTAATTCTATGATGAGTTTTGGTCGACCAGCAGTCTAGAAAATAGTCTCAATCTGAGAAGAGCACTGAGCTCAGTATGATATGGCGACAAAAAGGCATTCCGTTCTGCTAATTTTCATTAAGTAAATCCGAATCTATAGAAATTATTCTCTTGAGTATCAAAATCTATAAGTTTTGGATGTCGCATGATTTGAGGGAATGTCAGATCAGATATTTCACTGCCAATGCTATTCATAAAAACCAAGTGAAATCAATCCTTTTGTCAAGCTGTCAACACAATTATAAGCTATATCGACTGTTCTATAAGCTATACGCACTGCGATGAGCATGAGTGATAGAAGCGAGCACTTTCAAGGAGAAAAAATGATTGGTGTTTGCAAAATAGATGCCACCATCATCTTCTTCGTGAAATTTCCTTTTTAAATGAAGTGTGCATCAACTAAATTGGTTAAGAATTCTGTAATCTGTGTCAAATAAGCGATATGAAGCGTTTTGATGACTTCATCGCAATGCTTGAAGGAGTGGCGAACAATAAAAGACAGATGAAAGAGACCGACATTGCTAAAGTTATTTTTCCAGTTGCAAATGAAGTAATGCATACTTTTGAGTGATTGACATTGCAAATTAATCGTTAGGATATGACCATTGCTATAAACTACACAATTTTGCGAAAACTAATCATTTGATATTTCATATTTGTAAAGAATAGGGTTTTTAAGGACACACATATCATTTACACATTTTCATTCATAGGGTGACAACAAGGCACAGGTGACAGATCATGAGATAGAATTGACACACGGATTCACTTTGCCAAAAGTAGGCTCACAAAACGACCTATTTTAACTTGCATCGTCTATTCTATAGTAATGGGAGTATCACTCTATTGAAGATTATCAGATAAGTTGAGAACAATAGCAGCTTTCTCATCTTCGTTTCCGATACTCGTTTCGCAGTGAATAAAATACCATTCATCTTCAAATGCATTCATGAATTCGATTTCATGGTTGACAAAGTATGGAAGTACACTGATTAGGGACTTTTTGGTTCATCTGATGAAATTGTCCTCACAGAAGGTCAGAATTTTTCGGATAGCTATGTCGAAAGTTAGTCATTTCTCTGCAGGAACATCTGGCAGCATGTGGTGTCAGGTTTCAGTGCAGGGGTTAGAGCAAGCCGCGAGGCGACTTGGCGCGGGATGGATTTTCCTATCTCGCAAGCAAACCGTGTGTCATTTCAGAACTTTTTTCTGAAATTACTTGGACGCGTGGTTCCGCGCGTCTTGTGGGAACAGCTCCATAGGTTTGTTAAGGTCCTGAACAAAAATTCTGGAGTCTGAGACGCACCGCGCCGCGTCCGGTGGGTATGGACCTTATAAAGGAGACTTTATGGTTCAATTTTAGAAACAACTATACCCTATGAAGGTGTGCCTTCCATAGACTCATCTAGCATAAAATTAAATTTCATTAGTGATCAGTTATGGTCAGGAGGCCGAACACAGGAATATCGAAAGTTGTCTTAGACCAATAATTTCAGCAAGAATCCGGCATATTTTGTTAGTGAAAAGTGACTGACAGCGCGGTCTATTGATCAAGTTTCTCATAACGCTTGTATTTTAAGATGGGTCAAATCACAGAATTAAGTATTTTGTTTATCTGCGCAGATGAATCTAATACTAAAAAATTGCGGTGCCCAAAACTTTGCGATAAATTTGCTGCTCAAAACCATACGACAGGTTTCATTCATTGGTGGGGAAGCTCGATTTCAACCAGCACTTGACTTTACTTGAAAGCATATCATGATGTACGACTCCGGTACGCTTGCTGTCAGTAAGCCTAAATGATTGAAAAGTAGTGATTTTGTTTAACATGAGAATTCACCTCAACAATTCAAAATTCACTGTTATATAAAATTAATTGCCCCATTAGAATTATCTTCCGATAAGATTTCGAATGACATACTGCTTTGGAAAATTGATTGATGTCGGACGTCAATGCTGCAACTACACGATCTACAATATTTACCTATATTTATTTTTCTTCATTGTCAAATTGTTTGACCTTAAACCTGGGGCTTATTTCAATTTGAGGTACCTAACCTTAAGAATCTTAGAAATGACGTCAGTGCATTCCAAAGTTGAGGCTAGGGTCATTAAAATGATGCTAGGTCCCCTGAAGTATCTGAGATGGTGACTCAGCATCAAGAGAAACTTATATTTGTCATTCGCTAATATTTGTGCTCGGGATATTCGTAGATTTTCGTTTCCGACACTCATTTTGCAGTAAATGAAATCTTCTACACGGGGCTAAATTCAATGAAAGTTCGCAACCTTGCTACTTGCTACCTAAAGGTTAGGTACTTAACGTCATGGTCCCTTAAGGTGGATAAGCGCATTTCAATCTTGCGGGAGCATTATCTTAAGGTACCTTAACCCATTTAAGGCCACCTATATAAATATCGGCAAATTTTCTATAAAAACGGTGGTAAGTATTCCAGAATGTTATAATTAAGAATAATATATGATGACCAGTTCATTACAATAACCATTTCTTAGAAATTAAAGCCGTAACGATTTCGTTACGATGGCGTCATATGATATCAAAATATACAAAAGCATTTTTTTCAAATGTAACCTATGAATTGCTCGAAGCAATTCCTGCCGAAGTAATGAGTCATAGCTTCATCATAAAAGCTCTCTATCATACTTCAGAGGTATTTGTCGAAACTGTGCATTAGCAGATTTAATCAAATGCCTACTTTATGCTACTTGTCGTTGCTGTTTGGTGTGAAATCGTTATCATTAAAATGAGAACAAGTTTTTATATTTCGAAATTCATGTCGAGAAATTGATTCTCTTACTGCGTCGACTCCAAAGTCATGGTAGAGTTGGAGACGCCTCGGTAATTCGCAATGTCCACATAAGTAAAGAACACCAAGAAATGAACGCATTTGAGATTGTTTAGCATTATGTAGGCCTAAACAATTCTTTTGTCCCGGGTAGTGTCTCTGCCACTAAGAGATCGATAAGACCATCAGCATGCGTATCAAGCATCTCATAAAGATTCTTGCCTTGAAATGCATCCAGAGAATGTTTGTCCTATCTGCGAAGATGAAAATTACCGATTTTTGCCATTTTTTTGACTGCTTTTTCTGTTTACTGAAATGATCATTCTAGTCATCTTTTGTTGGAATCTCACACTGCCCTGCGATATAACTAACTGATGAGACATCGTTTGACAGACAAACATCTTAAACACATAAACTCATCATCGTCTCATAACTCTGATGAAGCATCTACTTCTGGAGGTTTTTGTATCAACAGTCATGTACCGTCATCGTCGGCATTAGGGCCTATTGCATATTTCAGTAGCTTCTTCATCCATAGTTAGCAACATCTTGGGTATTGCCTTCAGATAGCTACACAGGTTGATATAATCAAGTCTAGCCTTTATAGATATTTTAAACCAGTTTGGGCAATCTCGAGCCGCTGGCGTGCCCTTGTAGGGAGAGACGCATCGTCTACGGCCAAAGAAGTTTTGTATTGAAGTTGCTCGAGTCGGAGGACATCTTTGTATTCTATGCCCAGGCGAACTGGCACCCTGCATTGTTGATGATTACGCTATAAGAGGAAATGCTTGAGATTTGATCTCTCTTTGACTTGCTTCCGTACATGAGCTAACAAGTCTAATATTGAGGAAAATACTACGGCAATGGACTTCGGTTGATTTTGTGACGGGAAATCCATAGACTATAAATAGCAACAAGCATTACACTCTCATAGAATACACTAAGAGTGCGATATTCCAATGAAATTGTTCGTTTTCAGTATTCAACAAAAATTAGTTTTAAAGAAAATTGATAGTACTCACCACCATTTACTTCATCTATATTGTTGTTGTATTTAACATTTGTATATCATATTACGCCAGTGTAACTAAAACATTACGGTTTCAAAAAATGACGTGCCATGTCATGAATGAATATCAGAGGAAGTACTGATTGCTATTTTCGGAATTTGATGGATAATGAGAACACGCAAATCATATCGGAAGTAAATTGCATGCGGACGTTCATACACTGAGTCTTTCAGTATATAAGCAGATTTTAAGCCCATTTTTTGTCTAATTTCGTGATAAAATAAATGCACTAAAAAGTGCTAATTTTTGAATTGGCGATTGTTTACCTGAAACTATGTGATAAATCATGTATAGTAATCAAAATATTGTATCATATGTCGCAAGCTGGAGAAGACAGCAGATTCCGAAAAGTGCTGCAACGAAAACGTTACACTGGTCCTAAATGGGTTAAGGTGCCTAGCGAGCTCCCTTCAGGTATATAACAAAATATCAAACAATTCCGAGGAAGTACTGATTGCTATTTTCGGAATTTGATGGATAATGAGAACACGCAAATCATATCGGAAGTAAATTGCATGCGGACGTTCATACACTGAGTCTTTCAGTATATAAGCAGATTTTAAGCCCATTTTTTGTCTAATTTCGTGATAAAATAAATGCACTAAAAAGTGCTAATTTTTGAATTGGCGATTGTTTACCTGAAACTATGTGATAAATCATGTATAGTAATCAAAATATTGTATCATATGTCGCAAGCTGGAGAAGACAGCAGATTCCGAAAAGTGCTGCAACGAAAACGTTACACTGGTCCTAAATGGGTTAAGGTGCCTAGCGAGCTCCCTTCAGGTATATAACAAAATATCAAACAATTTAATGCCTCTGTGTCACGAGGTCAAATGGATATCTTACCTAAGTTGATGAATCTACACCATTAAAATAAAACCTTAAATTTATTTAGATGAATGACGTTTCATTTGCTGCAGGAATGAACAGTGTATTGGAAACAGTAAGATACATGTAAATATAACGTATGTTGATCTCAAAATGGGTGATATAAAGATCGTCGTTGGTTCTCAAGATGGGTGGCATAAAGTTCTCGATGACAGGTAGTCCATTGGCCACATTTGTAAGAGAGAATAAACTGCAGCTAAAGAAGCGTCTTAAGATAATTGAATTATTAATGTTTATGAAATCTCAAGTATAAATGGCCATGAAACGAAATGTAGGACACTTTCTTTTTACTTCTAGCTGATGAAGTACATGTAAATTGCGTCATACATTGTAAAGCTCATGAACTATAGGTTCGGTGACCGGTGGATTATCGCCTGAATTGAACGTAGTGAATAGTAGTATCCCAGAGAGTAATTTTTCAAATGCCCGGGGTTATAAGCACTCGTCCGTTATCGTACTGCTTCTTGCTTAGTTACGAAGGTAGCAAAGGAATTATACATAATACACGTGTATTATTTTACTAAAATAGTACGCTAGATTAAATTTTCACGAATATCTGGAATATCTTAAACTTTCTTGTGCAACAATTTATTGGTAGCTTTCATGTGTGGTCTCGAGCGAGCATAACTAGCCATTCTGTAATAAAAACTTCTTCAGGTGCTTTTCAATGAACTTTTTAATAAAATTCAAAGGTAACCAGCATTTTCGCCTTACGGCTTTCTCAATGGCAGATAAAGTGAGAAAATAATTCCATTAATCCCAGTTATCTTTGTATTTAAGATTTTAAGATGCCATTTGTTGCTTGTTTGATGGTGAATGATTGATCATTATTCACAGCGCTCTGCATTGGAATTATTTTCTCACTCTAGCTGCCATTGAGAAAGCCGTAAGGCGAAAATGCTGGCTACCTTTGAATTTTATTAAAAGGTTCATTGAAAAGCACCTGAAGAAGTTTTTATTACAGAATGGACAACACTATCCAAGTGCGTGGAGAATTTCCTAATTACATATCAATTCATCTCCGGAAAGCGAAGAAAATAGTCCAATGCAGAAGCAATATTCATTTCTTACGCCAATGTCGGAAAGCGGATTTGGCACCAAAATGTCTGCGAATTAAGAACCCATTGGTGAATGCAATTCCTTCAGGCGGTATCACTGATGGAAAGACAGAATAGGCATTGGTTGAGGTTAGCTTTAATTCTGAATATCATCGTTTGGACAGACTGTATGAATGCATTTTCCCACTACCCTATATGGATGACATTCGACTTTACAAATTCAGTAAAGCTATCTCTGTAACTAAGTCAAAGAAATTCGATGTTCTTCTGGTAGAGAAAGGTGATGTATCCCCACCTTATTATGATAAGCAAAGGATTAATGGCTTTACAAATTTGACGAATGTGAGAATCTCTGACGACATGTTGGATATTCTGAATACGGGACTGTCTTACGTCCCTCCACCATTATTTGAAAAGGAATTGGAGAAGCAAGAGATGGAATGTCATGCCGATCTTGAATATTGCCTGAGGAGGTTAACAAGCGATGGAGTTCTTCCAGAAGTTAGACATAAATTGGGAGGTGCTTTCTTTCGTGTACTGGGTGACACAGATTGTAAGAAGGCAACTAATAACAGAGTTGGCTATGAATTTCGCAAGTTGTCGAAAAATTTAAAATCAACGGATTCTGTCATACTATCCTACAGACAAAACTTGTCGTTTGCTTGGTATGAATAGACAGACTTATAATGATACGTTGGATGAATCCACCATTGATACGGGGAATTTTGTTGTAAGCAAAAAACTGCAACCATCTACACATCAGACGAAATTTAACAAGAAATAAATGACGATTGCAGAGAAATACGATATGAATTCGAATATTCACAAAGAGTTGCTGAAAGTTAAATGTTCTGATCCTCAGATGAATCGTATGTACTCATTACCCAAGGATCACAAAACGGGCCAATCGAAGGGACGCCCTATTGTAGCAGCATTGAACAGCCCCTTATCTAACTTATCCAGACTACTATCTCATCATCTGAATGGTCTTGTTCTTCGTTTTGTACCTTGTCATTTAAAGGATGGTGATTCTTTCATGGAGTGGATGCAATCATTGAATTTGAATGGAGAGTATTCTATTGCATCATTGGATGTGCCTAATTTTTATGGATCGATTCCTTATGATGATACAGAGGGAGAACTGGGATTGTTTTCGGTTATGAAATGTATCTATGAGGAATTTCAAGACGGTAGTTTTTTCTTCAGAGATCTTCTCATCCATGATTTTCAGGAATTGTTTTCATTATGTTTGACTTCAGACACTGTTCAACACAATAATTCAGTTTTTTCTCAATGTGTTGGATTATCGATGGGCAACCCTATGGCACCTCAGGCAGCGATTATTTTCATGCACTTTGTGGAACAGAACTTTCTATCCATGTTTCCAAACAGAAATATTTACTGGAAACGTTATATAGATGATATATTTATGATTTATCCGTCGGATATGAATTGGAATGACATTCTACAAACGGCGAATCATATTCACACGAATATACAATTTACGATGGAGACACCTCGAGATGATAATTTCCTCCCATACGTAGATTGCGAAGTGAGATTACATGACAATCATTTCAGTTCCGGAATCTATTTTAAAGAATGCCACTGTGGTGTTGTTCATCCTTGGAGCTCTCACTCTCCGAAGTCATTGAAAAGAGCAATTGTTTTGGGTGAATTTCGAAGAGCGACTTTTCGATCGACACCAGATTTTGTGCAGTATTCCATGGAGAAGGTTATACATCGATTTCGTGACAATGGATATCCAGCATCATTTTTGAATCAATTACTAAGACAGTTCAGAAACAGAAGTCCGAGACAGACACAAGAAAAGTCAAATCGTATTTTCATAAAGTGTACCTTCATTTCTGAAGAAACTAATCGAAAATTACGGAATATCATCAAAAGAACTGGCTTGGATGAAAACGTACGAGTTTGTTTCTCTAACAAGTCCATGAAACAGTACGTCCGTCCACCAAAAGGAAAACAAGTGTGTAATGCTTCATGCAGATTCTGCAGAATATCCACTCGTCCCAATTTATGTCAAACTAAAGGAGTTGTGTTCCGTATTATATGTAATAAATGTGATAAACAATATATCGGGGAAACGCACCGTATGATTAAGTCCCGAATTCAAGAACATCTGAACCCCAACAACGAAGGAAGTCATGTGGTAATGCATGCGGATGCTGAACATGATGGTCAGATTGATTTCAGATGGGATATTTTGCACACTGGCCTCAGTAACGCAGGAAAAAGAAAGACACTGGAGGCATTATACATTAGAAAGGTTCCTGAGGAACTATTGATGAATGGCTGTCGGGGATATTCATTAGTATTGACTTGAACTTTTGGCTTTTTTTGTCTTTTTCGTATACCTTCACTGACATGTACCTACCCCCTTTTTCTTTGTGAATTGATTTTAGTCTTTATATGTTTTATTATCTTTTCCAGTATCACTCAGGTACATTAATTAATAGTTGCCAGTTATCTTTGTATTTAAGATTTTAAGATGCCATTTGTTGCTTGTTTGATGGTGAATGATAGTAGTAAGCAAACCTCCACAATAAACACAGCGCCCCCCCTCGGTTGAGAGTCTTGGTTGTCCGTCCGTGTTGACTTGGGCGGCCGACCAGGTTGGTAAACGCCAGAGTTATTGGTGAATGTGGTCTGGTTTTGGGCTGTAGAGCCAAACCGAAGCATCGGATGGGAAAACGGAGGCCAGATTGGGAATCTTCGTGAAATTTTGGGTTAGGAAGGTTGTTTCCAGCGTGATCGGCGAGAAAAAAGTTTTGAGACGTCCCCCCCCCCTCGGCAGCGCTGCTTCCAACTTTGATTCTAGGGATCGTAGAAAGTCGTGCAACAGCTCGTTTGAAAGCTAAGAGTGAGACACATTCAGTGAAAGAAACGGCTTGTTCATATCTGTCTTCGTTTAGATGTGAGACGCCATTTAAGATTTGGGCGATTGGCGAAAAACGACAGAGTTAACGACGAATTTGGGATGTTTTGTGCTCTAGCGTCTAAACGGTTGCTGCAATGGTAGATCTGAGATCAGATTTGGAATCAGCGTCAAATTCTGCATCCGTAGGGTGATTTCCAGCTCCATCGGAGAGAAAAAATTTTTGGGACGTCCCCCTCGGCAGCGTTGCTTCCAACTTTGGTTCTTGAGATCGTAGAAACTCGTTTGAAAGCTGAGAGTGAGACAAATTCAGTGAAAGAAACGGCTTGTTCATATCTGTCTTTGTTTAGACGTGAGACGCCATTTAAGATTTGGGAAATTGGCGGAAAACGACAGAGTTAGAATTTTCCAAAAAACAGCTCCAGCGGGCGTACGAAGGCTCGGATTGGTAAACGGAGGTCAGATTTGGAATCAGCTTGATGTTATTGTTCAATGAGGATCATCATCCAATGAGAATCATGGATTTTTCTATAAATAATGAGACTTTAGAGTGACATTCATTCTATTTTTGAATCGTATAAGTGACGGACGCACGTTCTCTCAGCTCATTTATCCTACTTTTCAACTAGAATGGTAAGTCGGAAAACTTCCCTCCACCTCCTTTCTTGAGTGTTTACCTAATCGGATCTTTCCACTTTCAGGCTTCTACATCACTTACCTGACTAGATGCTGATGTCCAGACGGTGCAAGGTTCGCTACAATCAGGCCATCTACAGTTGAGACCGGTGGAGGAAACAACACAGGTACATAGTCCTACACCCCTACAGCGTAAATTTAGACAAGGCATACGCTATTTCGATCATGCTATAGCGCTGGAAACGGGAATGATGCTTTCCACAGACGTGAGTGTGAAGAGAAATCAGTATGGAGACTATGTCATCATTCCTGTAGCTCCATACATACGTCGACAGCTTGACATTATTGAAGAATTTGTGACACTAAATATGGATATCCCTACTCCCCTTGACGAAGTGTGGAGAGCGAGAGATGACAAGGATACACCATATAAAAAGATATGGGAAGGTGAACGACTTTCTCTGCCACTATCGCATTGGTGTTCTTACTATCGAAAGGATGGAGAACAAATAACACTCATCAGGTGTGAAGAGCTCGCAGAAGGCACTTGGAATATTCGTTTCACAATAAGCGGACTATTTTATGGTCATCATAAGGATAATAAATTGGCCTCTATAGCAATGCATACTCAATCCATCCTATATATACCGAAGCAGCTAGATGTTAATAACATTATTGATCAAATCCTCAACGAGAGCGGTGGGAAGCACAAGTCAGAGAAGAATGTTGCCTCAAAACGCAAATCAAAGAAGGAGAATCGCTAATCCTTTCCTATCTCTACCCTATGACAATTCGCTTATGTGCTTTGAGTGTCGTAGACGTGGTCTTATCAGATACATTTTACTTCTTCGCTGTCATCATGTTATTTGCGTATTTTGTCGTGAACAGCATCGTTGCACTTCTTCATATTGTAATATGTTATAGGATTTTTCATCCGATAAGTAAAACTATGTAATTTTCTTTTTAGTCATCTATCATCATTTTTATGGATTGTGAGGGTGAACCTGTACAGAAGCTCAGTGCTATTGCCATGGACAATTGCTCATATCAGATTGTTAGTGTTTATCATCATCATGCCAAGTGTGATCCCAAAGCTGATGGATGGGCGAGAAAACATATTCATGGACTTAATCAACAATATTTACAAGACTTTGGTCTTCCTAGTGAAAGTGCTCTTCTTATTGACTTTAAAAGATGGCTAGCAGCCTTCAATGTTGTACGTATCTTTTGTAATGATCCCTCCAAGGAGAGAAAGCTTTTTCCTAATTTAGTCATTAATGATATTCTACTTCCACCTTGGGATAGTAGAGTTAATAAACACTATCATGAACTTACGAAACGCTTTAAGGAACTGAGTGTTCCCATTTCAAATGTTCGTTGTAGTAGTTACATTTATAATCAATATTCTTTTCCTCCTTACCTCAACACTGCCATAGTAAGGTTTGGTTTTCATTGCTCTCTGTATGACAGTTACCAACTGTATCCATTTTATTTGTTTCAAACCCAAAATTTGTGATGCATGCTTGAAGAAGTCATTCAATTAAAGCTTTATGTAAAGACTTGCTGTTTTTCATGCAATTGGAGGGATAGATGCAGGATGACAATGTCTTTCTCAAATGATTGTGGAACATTGCGTTTTCATAGACGAAGTTTAAAAGGGACTATTCAAGATTACGTGATAACATTTCATAAGGATGAGATCAACATAAAATCAGTTATTGGTGATATTAGCACACCATTTTTGAAGTTAATGGATACGTTTTCTGATAGAATTGTAATAGCGATATTAGTTGCGAAAATTCATTTCAGTCATTTTGGGAAAGAAGAGGTAGAAGATCGTTTCTTCCACTTTGCTTCCTATTCAATGGAAGTTGTAGATAATCCTGAAGAATTTTTTGAAAGACATATGGGAAAAAGTGCTCAACGTCTTGATGCATTTAACCATCATGGTAGTAGTCTAGTGATTGAAGCAATTTCACATATTCACATTCAACTTTGTATAAAAGAAACTTAAAGATGCAATGGTACTTGATCATAGCACAATTGGTCTTCGAGTTATGTCGACTTACTCTCGAAGTATATTCCTTCTGTACATGCGTCTATTATTTAGAAAAGGCTAACAAGTTCATGTCGTCAAAAAGACTTGCTTTAGAAGTTGTTAGCAAGAGTGAAAATATGTGTGATGTATGTAAGCGAAAGGATGTGTGTGAAAAACGCATCTTTAAGAGATGTAAGCATACTTTCTGCCAGCGCTGTTTCATACGCTGCTGTATTCAACTCTGTCAATGTAGCCACTGTGATATAGCTCATTTTGAGTGTCACTTCTGCCATAAAAGTTAGTACCTATGCAAATATGGAAAACTCAAGTTGCGACAATGGTAAAGAGAAAAATGGCGAGACGTAAAAGTCGAAAGTCTTCAAAATTTTCTGCAGCCATTCGAGCTCTTCAACGAATGAAAGGAAATCATCGATATAATGCTATACGACATGCTAATGATAAATTTATTCGAGAAATTGTTTCTCATGTGAGAAGGTTGATGACAAAGAAGTTATCACCACAACAACGAAAGTTACTTAAGCGATATACTACAAAATTACGATTCATCTCCAATCCTAAAATCACCCTTCAAAGAAAGAGGAAAACTCTGTCACAAAAGGGTGGTTTCCTTTCAGTGTTACTTCCGCTGTTGGCTCCTGTAGTAGGTGACCTATTGGGTAGGATCTTTAATCCTAAGCGTTAATTATGCAAATGTTGAATCTCAAAGTATTAAAATGGATTTCAGACTTCAATGTGATAAAGTTCTGACTGTATCAGGTCCATCTCATGCAGGTAAAACTGTTTTCACGCTGAATTTATTGGATAAAAGAAGGGAGTTGTTTAGGGAACCCATCAATCGAGTGATTTGGTGTTATGGCATTTATCAACCGTCACTCTTTCAGGAATTGCAACGTCGTAACTTCATTCGAAATGAAGGAATTATTCCAGTGGATAAGATTCAGTCCAATGATGTCGCTGTATTGGATGATCTATTAAAAGAAAGTAAGAATTCTAAAGATGCTACAGATATGTTCACTCGCGCAGCACATCACAAAAAATGCTTTATAATCTATATCACGCAAAATTTGTTTCCTGATGGAAAAGAAGCCCGCACACGAAACCTGAATACACACTATTACGCTATTTTTAAGAATCCACGAGATAGAAGTCAATTTGAAATTTTAGCGTGGCAAGTTGCACCAAGAGGTTCAAAAGCCTTAATTGAAATTTTTCAAGCAGCAACTGAAAAACCACACGGTTACCTATTTATTGATTTTACACAAGAGTGTCCGGAAGAATTTAGATTTCGAAGTGATATTTTGAAAAAGCCTATGATTATCTACAAACTATGAGCTCCAATTCTCGCATGATTGTCATTCCTCAGGATGAATATGTGCAATTGACTGCCATGCAGCAAGTAAAGCAACCTCTAGCAAATCAAATGTATAGGAAAGAGCTGGATTATCAGGAAAATGCACATATTAAGGATCCATATCGCGCAGTTTTATTACAATCAGAAACTGTTGAAGAATTGAAAAGTTTGAAGAATAAGATGCGTGACTCTGTTTCGACTGCTACACCTTTAGCATCTCGTGCACATGCAATAGCTCTTTTCAACAGCATTGAACCATATCTCAATGTGAATGATAGAGGTGAAATCATTACAGATGATGATAAAATTATTAGCGCTTCGCGTTATGATGACTTGATTCAGTATGCAACGCGTAGAAAACGTCGACAAGGTTATGTCCCACATGGTTGGCCATATTTTCTTCAACTATTGGAAAAGCATGATGTTCCAAAATTTGCATTGAATAATGAAACATTGAAAGAACTTGATTCTACTTCAGAAGTTGGTACTACTTCAAATGTTAATTCTGTTCCTAAAATTAGGAGTGTTACAATGCCAAGAAATTGGTTTGAGAGTTCACCTTCTGCACCTCCTTCCACACTTACTAGGAAAACAAGAGGAAGAGAACGACGTAGATCTACACCCTCTAGGCAAAGAAGAGAAAGAGATAGAGGTAGAAGATCTCCACCAAAGAAATATATGCTCTCAGACTATTAACATGAAGCAGATGTGTTGCATGCCATGTAATGAACCGCCGGAGGTGCATGTTGATGTAACATGTACTTGCTGTGCCAGCTCTTACAGTGAGACTCCTAAGCAATGTGAACATGAACGTAAATCTGCTAAATCTTGTGGCTGTTGTAAGTGTAAAAAGACAAGAAAGCAAAAACATGAGAAGAAGGAGGAAGAGTCAGTCGTCATCACATGAACTTTTAAAGTCAATATACTATGATGTAAGACATCCAGCAGGATTTGCATCTAAAAAGAAATTGTCAAAAGCGAGTGGTCTTCCACAATCACAAGTTAAACAATGGTTAAAGGGTCAGGCTACCTATACACTCCACAAACAAGCGAAAAAGAAGTACCGTACCCGTCATTATATTACTCATGACATTGATGAACAGTGGCAGGCAGATTTGTGTGACGTTGCCTCTATTTCAAAACATAATTCGGGAAATAATTTTATTTTGACAGTAATTGATATTTTCTCGCGATATGCGTGGGCTCAACCTTTAAAAACTAAAGAAGGGAAAGGAGTAGCAAAAGCATTCCTAACAATTTTTCGAGAAGGCCGCATTCCAAAAAGAATTCAGAGTGATCAAGGAAAAGAGTTCGAAAATCAGCATGTGGGAAGATTGTTTGAGAGATATGACATTGAGTTGTTTAGTGTAAAGAGTGCCTATAAGGCTGCATTAGTTGAACGTTTTAACCGCGCATTGAAAAATCGCTTGTGGCGACATTTTACTGCCAACTTAACACAAAATTGGACAAAGATTCTACAAGATACGGTACATGCCTACAATCACTCTGCACATCGCTCTATTGGACTCAGACCAGTAGATGTGAATGCTGACAATGTAGATGAAGTGCGTAAAACATTCCAACGTAAGCGTAATAATGCAAAAAGTGATGAAAAATAGGCGATAAAGTTCGCATATCAAAAGTAAAGAGTGTTTTTGCCAAAGGTTATCTCCCGAATTGGACAGAAGAAATTTTTGCACTTCCAAACATCAATAAAAAAGACTCTCCCACAACTTACAAATTAAAAGATTACGATAATGAAGAAATAGATGGCAGCTTTTACCGTGATGAGATTGAGGTAGTCACTGAAAGTGAAACATATTTAGTTGAGAAAATCATCCGTTGCAAAAAACGTCAAGGCGAAGAATGGTGTCTTGTTAAATGGCTCGGCTATCCTTCAAGTATGAACTCCTGGATGCGTCGTGCAGACATTTTTCATCAAAGTGATCGCAAGTGATCTATGCAAAACTATAACTTGCGAGTTCAAGGTCAAAGTTTTGAATCCGACTGCATCGTTTTATTCACGCCCCTCCTATCTAAGTGGGGCGGGTACAATTTACAGTGGTGCTCGCCGTCAACGTGGAGGTAGTATTTTTGGCGCGCTGAAATTTGTTGTATCTCCTCTCCTATCTACTGTCGGAAAAACTTTAAAACGATCTGTTTTAAGTAATGCTGTTGGCTTTGCTGGTGATGTTGTCAATGATATTGCCAGTGGAAAAAATATAAAGAGTAGTTTACTAAATCGTGGGAAGGAACGCGGTTTAAGAACATTACAACAAACTTTTAATGCTACACAACAAAAGAAAGCACCTAAACGAATGAATGATAGAAGAAAAAGGAAACAGCGCGGAGCTGGTAAGAGGCGACCTTCACGCAAATCTAAGAGAAGGCATTCACGCAAACGCCGTGCACGCTCTAATCCTTCATCGCGTGCTAAACGACGACGCTGTCATAACTTCTAATCATGGAGTGTAAAACTTCAAATTTTTGTTTGTTTGATCAACAAGCGATACAGACAGATATTCTTAGTTGTAGATTATCATCCTCGAACTGCTGAGAATACTGGTCCTATTGAATTTGTCATTCCTGGTGCTAGTGATGAATACATTGATTTAAGTTATGCGATGCTTGATTTGAGGTTTAGAATTCAGCAAGCAGATGGAACTGCTATTGACGATGCACATAAAGTTGGTCTGAACAACTTACCGCTGGCAACACTATTTCGTGATGTTTCTCTAACTATTGGAGAGCAACAGGTAGAAGGTGGACAAAGCGATTATCCCTATAAAGCATATGTCAATGCCCTATCACAGTTTCATCCGTCAGCACAAAAGAGTCATATAGAAGCAATGGGATGGTATAGAGATGAAGCAACACAATTTGGTAGTGAGACAAACACTGGTTTTGTAAAGCGATCTGCTTTGATTAAAGATAGTAAAGTATGTCAGCTATATGGTCCACTAAATCTTGACTTCTTCAGACAGTCAAAGTTTTTACTCTGTAATACCAGCAGGCGAGTCAAACTAACATTGAACAAGCCTGAATTTTTGTTGAATGCATATGCTAAAGTTGTCAATTTTAAAATCCATGTGGAAGATCTTACGCTATACATTCGTCGAGTGGTAGCCAATCCAAGTGTAATTAGTGGACATGCTGAGGGTCTTAACCGTAGCAATGCCATTTATCCCATTCAACATACAAAGCTTCTCACAATTACTATTCCTAAAGATCAAAAGAGTTTTATGAAAGATGGTTTATTTCCATCAGAAGCACCAAAACTCCTAATGGTAGCAATGGTTGAAAATGATGCATTCAATGGCAATATGAAGAAGAATCCTTTCAACTTCAAACACAACAGTTTGAGCGAAATTCCTTTACGTGTAAATGGTGTCAGTCATCCTGGACCGCCCTATAGACCAGACTTCTCTTCTTATCAATTTTTGCGCAGCTATGTTGACTACATGAATGTTTTTGGCTTTTACAACACAGACGACACCAACGGGCTTACAATGAAAGAGTTTACAAATGGATATACTATTTATGCATTTGATGTGACTGCCGACAGTGATATTAGTGCACCTTATCGTCAAGCTAACGTTCCTCATAATATTCGCTTGGATCTGGAGTTTAAAACAACGCTAGCTGCGGCGATCAATGTATTGATTTATGCAGTTTTTGATTCAAATATTGAAGTAACTAAGTATCGTGACGTGATTCTTCACTATAATCGTTAATGAGTTGGTTGAATGCTGACGATATTAAAGCTAAAGTACAGCGTAATGCAGATCAAGCTACGTTGAAAGCTTTTGATAATGTCTATTCGCTAGATACCCTACCAACTACAGTAAAACAGAATCCCATCTTTATTGTATTGAACACTCAGTCAAAGTTTAGAAGGTGAACATTGGAAAGCTATCTTTATTGGAAAAGACAGACACGGTGAACTATTTGACTCTCTTGCTCAACCTCCAAATATACCAACACAGCAGTGGTTGAGAAAACATACTCGTCAATATCAACGAAATGAGCGCATACTACAACATCCACTTTCATCAACTTGTGGTGCTTTCGTATTGTACTTCGTTTTAAATCGTTTGCATGTACGTCGATTTAAATCTGTTATTCAAAAGTTTTCATGTAACCCATCTTCTAATGAAAAAATGATTTGTAAGGTCTATAATGATTTGAAATAAAACATCATCATATTGGAATAAAAATTGTTTTTATTTCACAATCCGCTGGGTATGTACATATTCGATTAAACGGTATAGGATTGTATCTGCTTGCACTTCTGATTTCAGTCCAGTAATGATAACTTAACTGTTGTGAAAGATTGCAATATGTACAGGATTCCAACAAATAATGAGAGCTGCAGGAAAAAGTTCTGGTTCATGACACAAATTGTAGCTGCTGCTATGAATCTTCGAAAACGATACATTTTCACTCAATTGAGTAGAGATCACCATATTCTTCACAGTCAAATTCGACATCACACACTTCTGCCTCTTCCATATCCGACGTAGTAGCTTCTGCAGTTCTAAGCGCATTAACCGCGCCGATGAATGAGAAAGGGCGCCGAGAATTTGTACCCTCCCATTTGGAAAGAGCTGAAGGTTCCGTAAATTGCTCATCTTCACCACTAACATTTGCGGTCGACCCGGATAATACTTGCCGTTTGGAATTTGTTGATGTAATGTTGCGAGATCGATTTTGGTATAGAGTCTGATGCGGCGGAGAATGTTGACGATGGTGTAACGATGACGTCTCATGATGAAGAAATGAGTAAATAGAGTGATGTATCTTCCTTATATACTTTTCCCAACTACCTTAATGAAATGTGAAGCAGATAGAAAGTTGGGAATGATAGATTTGTATTCGTTGCTTCTTTAGTCGGAACCATATGCGATTTCCTATGCGTGAATGTCTTTTTATATAGAAGTATTTCAAGTCCTCCATGATATGATTTAGACATTGAAAATGTCGATCTGATAAAGCAAATTCTCTTCGCATATTTTTAGTATAGTCGTTGAAATAAACGTTTTGATCATAATCAATCTCAGCATGTTGTAGGGAATCTAATTTCCAACTCTTCATGATGGAGCGCAAGATTGTGTTGAAGGTGGTGTCTGATTAAGATTTGCATAGCAAAGCGATGAACTCTCGACGAATAGATGACATAATTGAGCGATGTATCCATCTTTTATATTTTTCCCAATTGTATTTGCGAAATGAAAAATAGATTGAGGAATCAGAATGACAGATTTGAATTTCATTTCTGCAATGTTGAAGCCAAACTTGATTACCCAAACAGATAAATTTTAGCGTTTCAAAATATTCCAAATCCCTAATGATGTCATTAAGATTAAAAAATTGTCGCCATGTTAATGTAATTCCTCTCGATGTATTTCCATGAGAATTTTTAAAATGAACGTTTCCATTGCGATCCACTTTTATGTATTGTTGAGAATCCAAAATCCAAGTCTTCATGATGTTATGCAAATTGGTAATATATAGATCACCAGAATATGAAAATGTCATTTTACCATATTTTGCTTAGCAATGTAGCAACAAATAGATTTGCTAGTAATCGAGCCGCTATCTTTTCTACTCCCATTGATAATATACAACAGCTGAATGGAGAGTGGGAAGTAGGGGTCACACAACTTGTTCACAGTAACTGTGTCTATACTTTTGATCATGAAGTGATGACTATTAATATGAGACGCACAGTTGCTCACCAATGTGAAAAGGGCTGCCGAGTATACATTCCACAATGGCCGAAGAAAGATCTCTTATCATGTAAAAAGTTTATATATGATTTCCTGAATAAAGCGTGTAAACATATTGTCCAATTTACTCCGCACAATGATGATCATAATTATGTACATCATGTAGTTGAGAAAGATTGGATTGTTGGTTTAAGTCCAAGTTTAAGAATAGATTTAGGTTACCTCGCTAGCGCCTTAACAAGCTATGATAATTATAACGTTGATTACCACCCAAGTGGTCATAAACAGTTAATATATCGAGAGGAAGCTTATTGTGTAGATCTTATTCCAAGAAATGAGAAGACGTTGGTGAAGAAGATTGTGATTAAGCCAAGAAAGACAAACATGACTCCTGAAACATTATTGAAGAAATTTAATTATCTCCTTCGAGTTGATGGCAAACAAGTGGCAACATTGACTTATATTTATTAAATCATCTAATCATATTGCAATAAGCAAATTAAATGATGATGATCTAGTATTAGTTTGTTCAAAAGATTTTCATCAGTTCTTACGACATCGTTCTGCAGCTGTTCATGGAAAATCTGATATGCAACATTTACCATGTGAAAGGTCAAATCAATTTGATACAGAATTGGCCGTATCTTTATACAGAAAGTGTGTAGAGCCTTTAGGTGGTATCTTACATAAAACAAGAGTGTTGATGTCTCGCATTATTACTTCAGTTAAATTGGTTGTAAATTATTTAAATGAAGTGATTGATGAGCAACAGATTTCATTTTCTGAAAAAGAAGGTGCTTTGTCTCTCACTGTAAGTGGAAAAGGTATTGAACTAATTATGGATAAAACTCTAATGGACATTTTGGGTTTTGATCAAAATATCTTTAAAAGTGGTAGTGTAACCAAAGCTAGCACAGACATGTCGCTATCGCGTCGTATTAACTATTTTCAGATATATTCCAATATTGGTGAAGATGTACGTGTGGGAGATGTTGAAGCTCCATTGCTAGCAATGATATCATACCAGCCAAAAAGCTGCAGTATTTTATCTGAGCATACTTTCAAGAAAGTGCATTATATAAAGCTGAAATCAAACTACATCCCACAAATTGATATTGCAATTTATGACGATGCTGGTGCGTTGATTCCTTTTCATAAAGATGATGTAACAAGTATCACACTCCATTTCCGAATGAAGAGTTAATGCAAAAGTATGCAAACATATTTTTCCAATGTGAATAATATGGAAAGTTTTCCATGAATGCGGGAAGCCCAAAACGACGATCTTTGCGTATTACTGTATATGCGAGGCCTTTCGGACGTCACCGACGACCATCGTCAGGCACAGGAAAATGACAAAGTCACTTTGTCATTTTCCTGTGCCTGACGATGGTCGTCGGTGACGTCCGAAAGGCCTCGTATATATAGTAATACGCAAAGATCGTCGTTTTGGGCTTCCCGCATTCATGGAAAACAATATTCCTAGCCCTCTATTTCCTGAAGTATGGAAGGTGAAAATAGAGATTCGTTTCTAATTTACTTACCCAGTAATGCTTCTATGAATAAATTTCCTAATAATAAACCATCAGACTTTCGAATAGAATTAAATCGCTTACTACATCTGGAAGGTGAATGGGAAGTAGGTGTTTCCAGTATTTGCTATGATAGCAATATTCAGAATGTGAATGATTTGGAAGAAATGATATTGACTCCTCGCACCCATGATGGAATAACGATGAATAATGCATTCCAGTTCCCATACAATTTAACGTCAGATGGAAAGTGGAACTATGAATGGATTCAGATAAAATCAGATTATTATGGTCCATTTGGGGATGAGAAAATTATTAAGGCATTCAATAGTGGTAATACTTCCATCATGAAGAATAAAAATCAGAAAGTTTATGAGTTTACTATCTATCATTGGAGTGGGAGACAGTTCCTTCGCTTTCATTCTTTTACTAAAGGTCTTACACTGAAGTTGGATAATGAATTCTATCCACATCTCGGTTTCGGCCATGGACTACATCTAACATCAATTGCTACTGCAAATGTTAAAAAAGTACATTCAAATCGAATCAACAAATTTCATTATAAATTTAAAATATTTGATGAAGATGTTGTAGAATGTGAAGAACGCATCATTTTGAAAAAGCGTGGTGTTCAACCTTTATCACTTATTGAGTTAGTAAAACGATGAAATGAGACTGTGGGTAAGAAGTATGGAGAGAAAATTATGGCGGACAAAGATAAGTTGGTTATTCAGAAATATAATGACAAAATTACAGTTTATTTCTCTCCAACCTTGCGTCATTTTGTAAGACATCCAACACCTATTATTGGAAGCGGTTTGGTTTATGCTTCTCATGAATATCACACTAAAGCTGATTCAGTTAATGATGAATGGTGGGTGAACATCTATGGTGATCGCATCAAGAAAATTTACCAGTCTTATCAGGAATCTAAAGTTGCTATCAATATAATGCCGCGTCTATATCATACAGTTGAAAGCTTCATTCATGTAGTAAATCCTTATATACAACAGAAGTTGAAGCATGTGATGAAAAGTAAATATGATGTAAAGACACACCACATTTCGTTTTCAATTGAAAATCAACGCGTTGTTCTGTGATGACATTCAATGTCAATTGAGCAAAAATTTGAAAAAACTCTTTGGTTTTTCAATGCTACAAAATATGTTTACTGCTGCGCATACGATTGGTATAGAAACACCAATGACATTTGATAAACATGAACAACACCTTTACATTCAAAGTGACTTGATTCTACCTATTTCTGTTGGCGAGGAAAAAGAACACATTTTACGTGATTTCATTCATGATAAGGATGCTTTATATGGAATAGTCGAGAAGATGTTTCAACCTATTTTCTACCATCCTGTTATCAAACAAACTATACCATCTATTTCTATGAAAATTACAAATGGTCTACATGAGTGCATCCATGTCAAAGATACTAAATCCCTCGTAACTTTAGTGTTTCGGAAAACAAA
The DNA here is from genome assembly GCA_907163375.1 of Prostheceraeus crozeri. NCBI lineage: Eukaryota > Metazoa > Platyhelminthes > Polycladida > Euryleptidae > Prostheceraeus > Prostheceraeus crozeri. Next base: position 365,241 of record CAJQUW010009039.1, on the reverse strand, counting down.
GTAAAGTCATTGTAAAATTTTATTGAGATAAAAATATGTGTATGAAAAAGTCTTTTCACAGATATACGGGGAATGGGCTGACTGTGGGCATATATTCACAAGGAAGAAAGGATCTAAAGCGATACATAAAACAACAATGAATGTCAACAAAAGCATCATCAAAATACTGATTTGAGACTGAATCTATTTACACATCTCCTGAATGTGGTAGTGTGAGGTTAATTCTTTTGGTTAGTGATATGTTTGTATCAGGATGACCATGTGGAAGAGATATGTTATGCCCTATCCAACACCTCTTATCTTCCCACGCTGAAAGTGCTCGCTTTCTAAATGCATGAGTTTTTACCTCATGCGTCTTTGATTTTAAGATGGTCATGTTGACAAACGTTACACACTTATTTTGAAAGGCCTTCTTAAGACCCTATGTTTCATATTTACAACAATCGATTTAGATATGCCTTTTGCGCGCTTATTACTGTCACTGGAGTCTTTTGGTTTCATAGAATGCATTTTAGGCCGAAGAAGAATCATTTCCTTAATTTCCTTTCCTGCCATTTCTTCATCCTTAAACATCCTAATTTTGCTTTATTTTTAGTAGAGTATAGTGGGTGATCTGTAGGATAATTTGATGTATCAAAATATTTTTCTAAAGATTTTCCTACTTCATTGAAACTTAACTCTTTCTGAGCAGCGATACTTAAAAAGAAACTGCTTGCATCACCGCCCAGCAAACGCACGTCTTTAATTAGAGGACATGGTTTTAATATTCTATAGAAGAGTTGATACATTTCAAGCTTGGAATAATCTAATACAGCTTGTCCAATGTAGATGGGCTTGCACAACTCTACTTCTGATTTTATCATTTTAACACCAACTAACTCATCATCTATAATATCTCTATCAATAAAGAGAGGTGATGCCGCTAACTTTTGAAATTTATCATTATGATTCACAAGTTTATAGTTTATACGTTTTCTAACATCCTCCAGCGTCTTACCAAAAAGACTATTATTCTTATATTTATAAAAATCCTTTTCAAAATTATTTTGGGCTAGTGCACGTTTCTGGCTGTTACTATCAATATATGGTTTCAGAAAGGCTTTCTGTCTAAATTTGATAATGCGGTGAACTGTTTTTAAAATCATGCCCATTTCTAAATAAAATTTTAAGATGGAAAGGTGGACTAGATAATTTTCTTTATCAAATTGAGTAAGCAAAAGTTTGCGACAAGGCTTATACTTGGGCTGTCCACTCCCTTCTAAATCTTTTTGAAATTGTTTCATAAAGTCCGAAAACATATCTTCAGTCACTTCACCTGATTCGGGCGCAAGTGAAAAATCCACAGTTTTATTTTTGATACTATTTGGATAGATAAGATCTACCTCAAAATAATATCCCCAATCACCATCATCTGGAATGGCTAGTATGTTTGAAGGGTTGGAGAAATGTTGAATTTCACTATCACGTAGCCAGCTAAACTCAGAGTGAGGTGGAGGTTTGGATAGTGAACTACCATATAAATTCTTCTGGTCATAGTACTTAAGATAAATCTGATCATCATCTACTATTTTTGATTTTATTTGATGTCTATTTACAAATGTGAGACCACCGCGAATTCCTCGCTCAAATTAATTATACATTTCTGGATCTTGTAAAAGATGGATGCTCTCTCCAGTCATTTTAAAAGCAGACTGGAATGAAATGGCTGAAAGACTGACAAAGTGGATAGGGTTTAATTTATCTTCTTCTAATGTCACTCGTCGAAACTCCTGAAATACATCAGCCAGCAAAAATACATCTAATTTTAGATAGGCAATCATATAATCGCTAAATGTTTGACAGTCAAATTTTGTCCATGCAACTTGAGCATGATTGTAATCTTCTACCTTGCATTCTACACCAGTCAAATCATTTTTAAATTTGTCTATTGATGGAAGAGAAGTCTCACTAAGTTTAGAAATGTTATCAAAGTATGCATACGGAAACACTCCTTTGCATGTGATGACTTCATCCGTCAAGTTAGGATACTGTTTTTTCAAATTTTGAGTTAGTGTAAGAGACTTAAGATTTTGAACGAGAGATGCTAGTGATGAAGTCATGAATTGATAGGAATCTAAAAATTTTATATCAAAGTAGACTGTCTTATTTTCTTTAGTCTTATCAACTGGTACTTTTGCTGTCATGGACATAAATTTTTCCCTCGTTTGAGCTATAACATTCATCAACCATCCCTTCATTTTTCCTAACCCCCTTTTATTATCATAGGGCTGTCATAGCCTTTGAAGTTATGAAAAATTACGGGTAGAGTGCGCCGTTTCATTCTTAGAGAAAAATTCCATCTTGAACACAGTGCGTTTCTAAATTTACCAGTGATGTAGTTATGGTCACGCACTTTCTTAATTTTACCCTCATCAAACGTTTTATTACATTTTGAGCAGACTTTACAACTTTCAAATTTTACCTGATCATCTGCTGTCATATTTAATGATCTGTGATGGAGTTCACTATCATATGTTTGTTGAAATTTACTAGCACTTTCCAGGAATTGCAAGAATTTGTGTATACAATCCTCACCTTGCCAGACGTGCATTTTATTATTTTTATTTTGGAAATGATTATGCCATACCTCATAACAGGATATGGCTGCTGGCTTGTGGATGTTATCATCAATATAGCATTCGATGTCAGCATAGATGACACGAAGAAGACTTAATTCACTACCATTCTCTCTATATGAAAAGATTTTATCTTTGGGCATGCGTTCCATTTGCAATTTACCTCGCTTACACCATTCATAATGTGTTTGAAACTTATCTTTTGACCAGAAGGATCTCATACAACGGTCACATATGAAGTGCTCCCCCCTTTTGGATGTTAAGTGAGAATATAGTCGATGAATATTTGGAATACCGCAGTAATGCCGTTGTTGACTGATATCCTCATATACCAACAAGAGGTTGACAACGCGATCATAAGTTGATGAACGTTTGTTGTAGCGTACACCTTTAAGTCCTTTTTGCCAGACGTGAACAACTATTTTAATTTCATTTAATTTTTCAAATTTCTCTATATCTTTCAATTTTATATCTTCACTATTGCAGTCATCAAATTTCAATTCATTCTCCCGTTGATGATATTTGGTTTTACGGAAGCGGTTGTTCTGTACATCATGATAGTGGAGAATGGATGAAACCGCATACTTAAAACAGTGCGATTCACAATCTATAGAAATGACTGCTTTCTTATCTTTTAACGTTTTTGGAAGATTGAAGGAGCCTCGTCCACTGTAATTTTCTAATAAAGCAATTTTAAACACGGCAGATTCTACACCATCAAAAATCAGACCACTATCGCGCTCGTTCAATTTATCAATATTTGATTTTAGCCCTTGAATGTGATAATTTAACCATACTTCTTTATCTACTACCCCTGTAGCAGGAGAGGAGGGTATGTGAAACTCCAACCTCTGCACTATTTCGCCAGTATGATGATCAACTCTAACATATTTTATTTTAAGATGGATGAGCGCTTTTATTCTAAAGTTGTCTAAATTTCTAAAGAGCGCATCTATTAATATTGAATTTTGATGAAACCACTCCGTAAAATCAGCAATGGTTTCTGAGGATATGGTAATTTCTCACTACATTATTGAGCAACACTTCAGTGAGACGGATAGAGGAGGTGCTGTTACTATAACTATCATTTGTATGCGTGTGGTGAAGTCTATGTGAAGATAATTCAAAACGTGCTTCAAAAGATAGAGTGAAAAAGTCGCAAGTAAAGGAGACATGTTGAATAGAATCATCCTCACCTCGGGAGATTGATGATGTCTTGGGTTGACATACACGTTGTCTGATGTGTCGGGCGAGATCACGCTTCCTTGTAAAGATGTGACCACAGTCAGCACATTCCCGCTCATTAGATTCCCGCGACTGACCGCTTGAGCTGGTACTAACATCACCTGAAAGAGAAATAATTCACTTAACTTCACTTAACATCTCTAAAGTTTCCTCGAGAAAGGAGCGTTTTGGTGATGAAGTAGATGGCTGAAATTGAGAAAGATGCTATTAACCAAACATTTGAGGGAGATGAGTGAGGAAATCTTCAACTTACCATTTCAACGAAAACAAGTTTAAGTATGATACTTCAATGTTAGAAAATTGTATAGTTTATCAAAATAGAGACTTCACTTATTCTCAATACGTATCAAATATAGAATGAAAAATAAGTCTGTTTCCTCCCTTTTATATACTCTCATACTCGGCATTCATTGGCTATTCACTTGATTGGCTACTTACTTGTACTTGAGCACTAAGAAATCAAGTTTATAGCATACAATTTGAAGTCATGAATTCGCCAACAGCAACTCTCTCCGTGGACACATCAACTTGCCCTCCCGCTCCAAAGAAGGTGAAGTTGGAGAAGAAGAAAACAGTCGAGGATATTCCAAGTTTGGAGTATCCGTCTCTGACTGAGAAAGAGGAGATGGAAATGGTGTATGTGAGGTGGAAGTACCTACTATACAACAAGGAGGATGTGTCGAAGGAGGATGATATCAGTCTTCTCCATGACATACGGAGATGGTACAGCCCATCGTCTCAACCCAGGAACGAGATTGAATGGGAGTACGTCTTTGGTGTGTTGGCTGCAGCGGAGGAAAGACTGCGACAACTGAAATGTGACTGCAGTAACTGCGAATCGCTGTGGAACAATATTAGTACTGAAGAACTTCTAAATTATTTGTAATTTCAGAATATATGTTTCATTTGTTATATCTGTCTGTTTTCAGTTATTTCTGGGTAATGTAGTCATCAACATCATAGTGAAAATCTAATCATTTGACAGCTCAGTATAAGTCATAGCAGCTGATGCTAGACACCATCATTTTTCCTAAATACTACCTTAATCACTGAGGGAAGATATCAAAAAGTAGTGACATGTGGTTCCTTAGATTTATTTAAAATGAAAGCATACTTGATCGTTTGGGAGCATCTGACACTCTTCTCTCACGAGTTGTTTTCGATGTCCACTCTTCGTCTGTCCAGATAATTCTTACAGTTTTGTTACCACTCTCCTGACTACTCATGCCTTCATCGCACTCATTGACGATCACAAAATTGTCATTTTAGCTGAGATTGGGATATCTTGCAATCTTCTGACTTTAACAGTCTTTATCTAAATTAGAGTGATTCTGATTGGCTGTCGATGAAAGTATTGTTGAATATCCTATATAAATCAGAAGATTGTTGCACTTCTCATTCACATCATACGATCGAACAGGCTAGTATGGCAAATTCTTCTGAAGCCTTAAATATTTTCCACAAAATTTTCGAAGTTGTCGATGAATGGGACGAGGATATGAACAGTGGCAATAAACCCAAAATCGCCAATGACGAGGAGAAGAGTGGTAGCAAAAGTGGAATCACCCAAGTTGTATGGAGTGAGGGCGACTTCACACCGAAGACGACGCGACTCAGAAGACTGCCGGATGCACCAAAGCGAGTGGTATATTACAGAATTTATAATGACTTGAAACCAGTCCCACTGAACTTTGATAAATAAATCTAAAGAACTACATGTCTTTGTTTTGCAATGTATTGATCTAGAAATGGAAATAAAGGGAAGAATTTAGAAATGGGTTTTATTGTATACATGGTTGCGAATGTCATCACATTTATTATCGGTCTACTTTTCTATCAAAAGAGATCGTGTCATTAGTAAAGAGAGAAGATGTATATGTTTGCGTGTGGCGCAAGAGTGCCCTCCCATTTCATCCCTTCATCAATTAGCCTCAATAATAGCGGCAGTTTTTAAGAGAACTCATGATTCATTCTCAGATAACGTATCCAATGGAGAATTTAAAAAAGTAACCTGCGGCAGATAGCTAAGACTCAACCGATTGGCGTTCAAAGTGCTACGTTGAGCGAAGAGACTACGACGACAGTTGGAAAGTCGGATTAAGGTAAGTCTCAAGCCCTTGCCACACTCATCACTACGATATCATCCGCTGTCTCAAGAGAGATCGCCCACCAACAGGAAGAATTATACCGAAGTTCTCCGTGCCATGCAACGTTAAAGTTGACTGATAGCAGATACAACTTTATGATTATATTTTTTATATTCGTGTGATAGATTCAGTCAGACCAAAGTCAGTCCAGGGCAAACCACGAGGAGGTACTATCACATTTTGCCCCATGTGGTCTCTTAAAGACCGATGGTTCGTTCTCGGATACATGTCTAGATTTTGCCGATACCGCTGAGAGACACTTTTAATCTCTCTATGTCAGCGGCATCGACCTCCTCTACTTCCATCCGACTGTCAGAGGGCGGAATATATCTCCACTCTGTTGAATCGGCATCATCGGTAACCGATGAGGCGATTCGAGCAAGATTGTTATAGACTCGCTCTCGCTCCTCCATCTCTGAAAACTCAATAAATAAATTTCTCGGTCTAAGCCGAGTCTTGTCAGGAGAGCTGACTGTCGTCTTAGGTGTTTTCATGATGGAGTATAGAATGAAAATGAAAGAGAGGTAATGGTTTATATACCCCTCTGATACAAAGACATGACTCAGTCTTTCTAATTATGTGATAGATTCAGTCAGACCGAAGTCTGTCCAGGGCAAACCACGTGGAGGTACTATGACTTTTTGCCCCATGGTAGTCTCTTAAAGACCGTTGGTTCGTTCACGTCGCATCTGAAAAATAGAAAGAAAATAGATGAAATTATATTCAAGTGATAGAGATGATATTAACTTACCATAAATTAACTTAATCGGTTCGTTGAACCTTCGATGGTGGTGGGCGAGGTAGGTATTTGGCCGGCAGTTTCCGCTTGCGGTGGCGCAATTCCTTGATGTCACGATCGTGCTTAATTGAAATGTGTAAGCAGTGCATCTCCGCCATCGCCCCATCGTAGCACTCGAATGTGGTGTCCAAGTCCTCGCTTTCTATTATTATGTTATCAACAATTCTGCTGTTGACAACGGGAAGGTGGAGTGTTGTTCTTTTCTCCTCTTTTTTCTGGCTCTCAGTCAGGCTAATCTTCAGTTGTTCGATTTTTAGCTTTGACGCCTCTTCCTGAGATTTTAAAGATTTTATATACGTCGCCTGCTCAGTAACGCGTTTTTCGCTGGCAAGCGCCCTTTTGCGGAAAGGTTCTAAATTGATCACTTGTGTCTTGAGGGCCCGAATCTCGGCTACCTGACCCTTAAGGTGAAAATTCTCGTCCCTAGGGGCCGCACATTCGTTTTTGTAACGAGTCAGTTCGTCTTTTAATTTCGTGAGTGCATATTTCTGGCTCACTTTCGCGATCTGGGCATCCTTATTCCAGCTATCCGTCTGCTGCTTAATCCCCTTCTTTACTGGGGAAGGTGCGTTCACTTTCTTTATCGAGGAAGACTGATTTGACGGTTTTCCTATCTCTTCCGCGTTCTTATCGATGACGACCTCCTCAGAATCGGAGTCGTCTGAGATGTCCGATCCACTTAGTTGCTCTGTGGTCGGTGCAGTCGGACTCAAGATGGTATCAATTGCATCTTGCAATTCTGCGTCTAGATTGACTGTTGCTTCGTTGAAGAAGGCTGTGATCACTTTGCCGATGTCTGATGTCGTATAATTACTCGTCCTAGCCTTCTTGATCGGACATTCGGCGTGAGCGGCATAAAATGCTGTCTGATCGTTGCCTTTTAAAAATTTCAGGCAATGTATGCAGCCGGAAATAATGGCTCTTTCCTCGTGAAAGTGAGGAGTATTCTTGTTCATGTTAATGTGGCGTTTAAATTCGTCGCCTCTCTTAATCTCTCCACAAGAGCACTTTTTAAGCAAAAATCTTGAATTTCTTCCCATTTTCTGTAAAGGAAGGATGAAATAGAATTACTACTTATACCATTTATAACTTCAACGAATGAATACATTGACAATCATTTTGAAAATACAACTAATATGTCATTCAATACTTGAGGATAGACAAGCTAGGCTGATGAATCCGTTACAGGCATTACTCAGAGGGGATCTTATCCCGACTCCAAGGCCTCGGCCCTCAAATCCAACCTCCCGCGGACAGAGCGTGCGTCATATCACTGTGTTGGTATTCGGACCCCGATTTTGACATGAAAACCGGTGGAGTTATTTACATCAGGAAGCAAGTCTCGAGCCGAAGCTCGCCTCTGACAACTTTATAAAGGTCTTTATTGAAATCAGAAGGTTTGAAAACCCCGAAAATCACCAAAAATAGCGAATTTAAATTTTTCAACTTTTTAGCACTACGTATGAAATTTTATAAGTAGTCTATCACATAGGGCAGGTCAATAGCGACCGAACCTTTTTTGAATCAAGTCAAACGGACTTGTAGAAGCAAAGTTACAAGCCTTTAAAGTTTTGGAGTCTTTTATGGCCTGGAGACTAAGGCCATCTCCTGGCTAACCTTTAAGTCTGACGCCTTAGCTGATATCAGCAATGAAATTTTCTAAGTCGGTTTCTTACAGAAACCCGAAATTTGGAATGTCCGATGCTAGCATCAGAGCTCAGAGAGACGACCTACCGTTGACAATCTCTCGTCTTAATGACAAGTCTCTGTCGGTTCCCAGCTTATATAGTTTGTGGCGATCAGTTGATGACGTAAGATCCATCATCCAAAAACTTTAAACGCTTCTATCACCGATTCTAGAGGTCCGATTGAGCTGGAAATTCACAATTTTATGTAGAATTTGACGCTGAATCCGAATCTGACCTTCGTTTTCCCATCCGATGCTTCGTTTTGGCTCTACATCCCAAAACGATCCCAAATTCGCCGCTAACTCTGTCGTTTTTCCGAAAAATGTTGAAATTTTTTCGTTTCAATTTTGTCGTTTTTTCGTTTTTCGCCAATTTCCCAAATCTTAAATGGCGTCTCACATCTAAACGAAGACAGATATGAACAAGCCGTTTCTTTCACTGAATGTGTCTCACTCTTAGCTTTCAAACGAGCTGTTGCACGACTTTCTAAGATCTCTAGAACCAAAGTTGGAAGCAACGCTGCCGAGGGGGGACGTCCCAAAAATTTTTTCTCTCCGATGGAGCTGGAAATCACCCTACGGATGCAGAATTTGACGCTGAATCCGAATCTGCCCTCCGTTTTCCCATCCGATGCTTCGTTTTGGCTCTACATCCCAAAACCATCCCAAATTCGCCGTTAACTCTTGTCGTTTTTCCGAAAAATGTTGAAATTTTTTTCTCGCCGATTGAACTGGAAATCACACCACAGATGCAGAATTTGACGCTGATTCCAAATCTGGTCTCAGATCTACCATTGGAGCAGCCGTTTAGACGCTAGAGCACAAAACATCCCACATTCGCCGTTAACTCTGTCGTTTTTCGCCAATCTCCCAAATCTTAAATGGCGTCTCACATCTAAACAAAGACAGATATGAACAAGCCGTTTCTTTCAGTGAATTTGTCTCACTCTTAGTTTTCAAACGAGCTATTGCACGACTTTCTACAATCTCTAGAACCAAAGTTGGAAGCAACGCTGCCGAGGGGGGGACGTTCCAAAACTTTTTTCTCGCCGATCACGCTGGAAACAGCCTTCCTAACCCAAAATTTCACGAAGATTCCGAATCTGGCCTCCGTTTTCCCATCCGATGCTTCGGTTTGGCTCTACAGCCCAAAACCAGACCACATTCACCAATAACTCTGGCGTTTACCAACCTGGTCGGCCGCCCAAGTCAACACGGACGGACAACCAAGACTCTCAACCGAGGGGGAGAGAGAGAGAAATGTTTATATTGTATCGTCGAATAGAAATCAGAAATAAAATACACAGATAAAAGTAGCAGAATGGCAGTTTTGTTTAGTCGAAACTAAGAACACATTCGTATACGCGTGCAAAAGCAAGTATAAAACTAATAGTCACGTGCATTTAGTGTCTCGTAGATGACCTTGAAAGGGTGCTACAAATGCGTGGAAAAATATAATTTTGACGACGCAAAGTTCTACAGAATGGTACGGCGAGACGCCCACTTGGTAAATAACTGGGGAACAATTCTCTGATGGAAGTCTCTAATCTTTCCAGGCTGTTGAAGGTGTTGATAGCTTGCGACCATCTTCTAGCTTCAATGTCATCCAGCTTCAGATCAAGCGATTTGATTTTCAGACAGCGCCTCTGAATCTTCTCCAGTCGGTTTGAGTCTGTTGAAAGATTCCCACAAACGCTGGGCAGCAGTACTCTATCAGCGACCGAACCAATGCTTGATAAATGGTAGTGAAGTCATCAATACTAGTGACAGATCTGACCCGCCTCAGAATGTACATGCGTTGAGCACACTTTTTCTCGATGAACTTTACATGGCCTCTCCATCCAAGGTTCGCATCCAAATGAACCCCAAGAAACCGAATGTTGTCTTGGAACTTGACAGTTGGGATGGCACCCTCGATACTGCAAATGCTCTTGAATCCACCGCGGTAATTCACTAGACCAGTGGTTTTCTCCGTATTCAAGGTCAATTCATTTGACGCAACCCAATCTGAAATATTGTCAAGATCACTTTCGAATGCTGGACTTTCGGACTCTTGATAAGAAACAAGTGTCGTCAACATACTTGATTATGTGGTTCGAGGGGAAAATAGTCTGAAGCGATGAAATATAAATGCCGAACAAATAAGGTCCTAGGAGGGACCCCTGTGGCACTCCTCCTGTGACCTTCATCAATTCACTCTTCTGTCCATAAATGCGTACTCTCTGTTGCCTGTCCGATAAGTAGCTCTTCAATAACAACAGAAATCCCGCAGGAAGATTCATCTGACTGGCCTTGGAAAGCAGCTTTGAGTGACAAACTCTGTCAAAGGCCTTGGAGAGGTCAAAGCTGATCAGAATAGTGGCTCCCGTATGTGGGTCATCGGCAAATCTGGTTAGGGCATCGTGAGCATAGATGACAGCATGAGTTGTTGATGATTTCTTCCTAATCCCGTATTGATTAGCACCAAGGTGAGCTGTTAGCTGGGGACGGATGCTTGATAGGATGACACGCTCGGCAATCTTGGCTGGAATTGGCAAGAGGCTAATCGGTCTGGATTTTTCTATTACATTCTCCGAGGTTTTGGGGATCGGGATTATGTCACCAATTTTCCAGATCAGTGGAAAACGTCTTTGGCGCAGGCATTCACTGATGAGGTGATGGATCGGCTCAGCGAGGACCAGAGAGCACTTCTTGTAAACTGCAGTAGGCACAGAATCATTTCCAGTTGCCTTTGGTGGGAGTCGTGAAAGAATGCTCCAGATGCCCTCAACACTTAACTCAGGTAACCAGCAGTCGTCTGGAGACCCGTCGACGAAGTCAAAACTGGAGTTGTTGGCAATGCTACAGTAATAGTCATTGATCGTATTGAGCACCTCGGATGGATTACTGGAGTTTCTGAGCCAATCACTGGGATCTCTTCCAGATTTTCCCCTCTCCATGTTGACGAATGACCATAGACCCCTTGCGGAATCCGAACATTTAGAGCGAAAGTAGTACTGCTTGGCCTTCAGAATTTCTTGTTTTACCTTGACTTTCAAACCATTGAACAACGGCCAGTTTCGAGCACGGTAAGCCTTCCATCGGCGGTTTATCAGGATCTTTAAAAGAGGTGAGATCCATGGAGCATCATTGTCAGTCAAATAGACTGTTGTTTGCGGAATTAACTTCAGTGCATCATACATGAATCCATAAAAAATATCACATTTGGTGTCGATATCATTCGGAGCATACAAGCGTGAAAAGTCATTGTCAAGGAAAGATCTTTCAAATGCAAGAATGTTCGACAAGCGTAAGTCATAGAAGATATGTTTCTTCACCACACGCTGCTTCACCAATACTTTTGTCTTAGCAAGAACAGTAGCATGATCTGAGCCGGCTATTGGAGCACCAATTGAGACGTTTTCGGGAAGATAGTCATTTGACAAGCTCTTGTCCACGAAAATGAGGTCGAGGTTGGCAGTCTGTCGAGTCGCACCATGTACAATATTAATCAAGGAGAATCCAGATTCAAGGAAGGAGCGATTGTATCGGTTAAAGTCACCAGCCGCGATTAGTCGATGAAGAGGAAGATTACTGAGATGATGATCAAGACAGTCACTGAGGGTGTCACAAATCCTCTTGAAATTTGAATTGACGATCCCAGGCGGAATATACATTCCCGTGAATACTATTTTGGAAGTAGGGATTTGGATGCAACAAACCTCAACCTCATCAAAAGTGGGTGTGGATATCTGGGTAGCGCGCAAAAACTTCTTTGTCCAGATTGCCACTCCTCCTCGTCCAGAATCATTCTTTCGATCGGTGCGATGACACTCATATCCTGCCATTTGAATGCTCTGCGTTGGATTCTTGGGAGAGAGCCATGTTTCAGTGCAGATAACAATGTCGGGGTTAAGTGCGATGACTTGGCTGTGAAGATCATCAAACTTATTATTGATCGAACACAGATTGCTTAAAAGGATAGAAGGTAGTCTCTCTCTCTCTCTCTCTCTTGGAATGTTGAGATATAAAATCCGTTTCTAAAAATCCTGTTTGATCTCATCAACAACATCTCCATTTTTGTATAATTTCTTATTACGGACATACGCATCTTCCTCAGGGAAATTCGTGCGGTGATCATGGGCTCTTTTGCGAAATTCTGCCAATCTCTTGTTTACTTCAGCAGGAAGATCTTCATGTAAGAAGACTTTGCATAAAGGAGAGGCTTTCTTCTTCAATTGACGAGCTTTACTGAGGAAAAGCCTAACTGTTCTTTCAGTTGATTTGACCATTATAAGCCTGGGTTTTCCATCGTCTCGTGTTTTGCCGAGTCTCCGAATGTCTTTGAAACTGTTGGCTTCATCTTCTAGGTCAAGTGTCTCAACAATCAAGTGGGCAGCTTCCGAACAATTTGAGATGGATTTGCCATTGATTTTGCACGCTTTCTCTGGAAAATTCCTGATTATTAGATTTTCTCTCCGTTTCGCGGCGTCTTGTGAGCGCACCTGTCTCCGCAGGTGGCTGATTTCACTTTTCAGTTCTTCAGTTTCCTTTGTATTAGCTTCATGAAGCTGTGAAATTCGTGAAACGATAGAGGAAATTTCATTTTTCTGTTCATCGACCATTTCCACCACGAAGTCGTTCACTTCTTGCACCTTCGATGAAAACTCTTTGAACTTCTCTTCGATCTTGTCGTCGACCATTTTCAAGATTGAATCCTTTAGCGAGTTAAGTCTGGTATCTAGCTCGGATAGAAAAGACTCTTGTGCTATTTGGGCGCTATATTCCAAATAAGCTTTGCATTTCAAACATACGAAGAAAATGTTCTTTAATTCCTTCTCAGGCATCTTGGAATGGCCAATGCAAGCTGCATGAAATTGCATGTGACAACCTGGGCTGTTGCATACGACAATTCGCTTTTCTCTATCCTTCGCTTTATCGCCAATGACGCATGAATCGGCAAAACATTTGCACGAATTTGTCATGTTGGACTGATCGGGTTGCAAAAAGGAATCGAACCACGGACTTTACAGGTGAACTGACGTTGTCAACCGATACACCACGCAAGCAGATGAGGGTGACTGAAGTTCTTCTATACTTTGACACCCAAATCGAAGTTCAACTTGAAGAGATCACGCCACCTTGAAGTTTCTACTGGAAGCGGCGACGGGAACAACACTCACAGGCGTAGGGAGGCAGTTTTTTGGAGATTACGCGCGAAGTAGTGGACCAACGAGGGGGACGATGACGGAGAAAGCACGGGCGTCGGATGAGGATCACTGTGATGCAAGATTCGACGAGGATAGACAAGGATAAGGCGGCGAACGGCGAGAGATATTTCACTTCGGAGAGAGAGAGACCAGACACGACCAGCACGTTCAGCCGACAGGCTATTTATGTGTCATTGTCGCTGTGTTTATTGTGGAGGTTTGCTTACTACTAATGATTGATCATTGTTCACAGCGCTCTGCATTGGAATTATTTTCTCACTCTAGCTGCCATTGAGAAAGCCGTAAGGCGAAAATGCTGGCTACCTTTGAATTTTATTAAAAGGTTCATTGAAAAGCACCTGAAGAAGTTTTTATTACAGAATGGACAACACTATCCAAGTGCGTGGAGAATTTCCTAATTACACAACTAACGACCTTAGAAACTGAAATATTTGCCAAAATTATGTGTGAAACATAAGTTTTATATGATATAAGGTTTATCAATATTGAACCACAACTTCAACCTGAGAACTTCATGCATTTTCTTTGTGCAATTATTTTTGAAGCGGTCTGCATATTCTTAATTGCCGCATTGTTTTCCTATTTCACAAAGAAACCTACCTTGTGCCATATAAAGACTCACTTTTCATTCAATTTAGGCATTACATAAAATCTGCTTGACATCATGCAGCGTTCGATAATTATCGAAAGTTATGATATCAACTTTGCAATGACCAGTAAATAGGTTAGGTAGCTGATTAGGTAAGTGTAGAGCTACCTTACTCTTTGCCTTAAGTTTTGCCACCTGACATAAGATTGAAAGAAGCTAAGATACTAAGTACTTTTTCGCTCTTTCCTAAGATTTTTCGCTCTTTCCATGATGTAGAATCATTCTGCTAGGTAAGATATCTATTCCAACTTGTGACAGCCAGAGACAATGAATTAGACAATTCGAGTAGATGCTTCAACGGTGCTGCTTTGAAACTGTAATACGCTTATCCATAGAAATCCGACTTTTTGCTTTGATTACTGAGACTATAGGTTTGACCGATCAAGAAGATAATCATCTGTTTCATATTAAGTAAAGGCATTTCAACTGCAGAATGACATGATCATTCGCAACCACAGAATTAGATTGTTTAATCGTATCACTTTGCTAGAAGTGCAAACTGATTCAAACAGATGGCACATGCAGGAACTTACTAAGTGGGCAAAAAGAAATTCCTAATACCTTGCAGAGATAGGAAAAATAGTCGTGCGTCGCTTGCGGATTGCTCTGAATACCTTCAAAATGCTCCGATCGCCACGATTCCTTCAGATTCGAAGAATTCAGATCATTGCGCATAAGTTTTCTCGATAATGTTGGGCCCTCCGATCATTTTAAAAAAAATTAGCAGGCGCATGAAAAAACGTTCGCAAACTTCTCTGTAGAACTTGACATCGACTGTGTCTCTTTGCTGTGTGATCGGTTGATAACAGTTACTGAAACTTTGCACAATTTGGCGTGTTTAATGTTGAACTGGCTGCTGATTGTTCGATTGCTATGATATTTAGTCAGGAGATTGTGCCGTTTCATTTACGTTACATATTCCAATGCTTCCCTTCTAGTCAAACGGAAGAAGAGACGACCTGTCTAATTCTGTGTTCGCAACATTAACACTTCAAGTTCATCGCTGACATTCCAACAGCAGAATTACCCGAATTAGATGCCTAACGAGAAATACAAATCATTCAGCATTTATATTTTGCAGACATCCTACAGATTTTAATGGTAGTCAAACAGAAAACTTAGTTAGATGACTGTCTGCATGGTTTTGTTACCGGTTTCCATGATTGACAGCGTACTAAGATTTGAAAAACCTAGTTTCACCTGTACAGATTCTGCTGATTGATGATATGGATGTTTTGATCGATGACCTAACGATCGCTTAAACAGGGATAGTTATTGATTGATCGATTGGTGAAAAATGAAGCATGATCGAAATATCTATCGATCGAAGGAAATTGTATCATTGCTCGAATTCCCTGAAAAAAACCTCATCAGTGATCTTCGTCACTCATTGGCAAAAGGAATCTTTTCGACAAATCATGGTATGCCTTGCTTCAATCCCAGATAGGATTCGACAATTTAGATATCAGAATAATTGCTTGCTAGAATTTTTGGAAGAACTGTGGCTTTCTTCAATATCAAAGATTTTTTCGGAGGCCTACATAATTGTAGTTTTCTCTAGAAGAAAAGGAATTTATTGTGAAAGAATCTATGCGAAATTTAAATATAAAACAGAACTGACATTTTCATTAACTTTTCATATTACTTAAAGATTCCATCCACTTCCCAGCCAAATTTTTCTTATAAACATCTACATACTTTAGAAAAATTGTGAAGCAAAGGCATGTTATGCTACTTATGACTCACATAACATTCCGACCTCTACTAATAACAATGTCGACAACACATTCACACACTGTACACTGTAATCAGCCAAATAACAGACAATTTATCAGCCATAACCGCTTAGAGTCGGACATAAGAAGGCATGGTCAAATGTTGGTGGCAAGCGACAAAACGCTGTGAATGGGGTCTAAATAAGACTAATATGGTTCATCTAGCAGTAATCAAAAGTTCAGTGTGTACTTTTCGAGATATAGCAATGTTCCACAAGTGGAACGTTGGACACTTACGGGTGTGTGAATCTACATATTTTTACCATGCTAATGATTTTTTTCAATGGTTTATTTTCTTTTCTCGTAAATACAAATTATCGCCCATATAATATTTCCCCACATAGAATGCACACTTTCCAGATTCCAATATATTATAGATCAATATTTGCAGAATGTTTTTTTCAAAAAAACAATCAGGCGTATGTCTTTGTAAAACTGCAAAATGCGAACTACTGTGTGTGGAAATAAGCGAAGAAATTTTCGTGTAGTCTCTTATCGCATTTCGAGCATTTCTTTTTGTGTTCTTCTGGCACAAGTTGCACATTCCTTGTGTCGTTGACTCGATGAAATGGTTGACACCATCATAGCGAATGGAGCTTGAGGCGGGTGCCGTGGGACCTCCTAGGCGTCTGTGCTGTCCAATCGCATCATATTTCAGCAGAGCCATGGCCAACTGCCTGCGGCCTCGTCTGATATTTGTCATGTTACTTCATCGCTATGCTACATTTGGTTAGCATCCGAGATGATTCCTCTCGAAAAACATGTAGGTTTCATCTAACCTGAAGTAGCCAACGTTCCACAAGTGGAACATACATACTAATTGCATTGCTGAGACAAGACAAATGATGAAAAGGATATGCCGACCTATGAATTAGTAAATTAGGAGTGTCTCCTTTATGTATACCGACTTGGATGCATTGAACTGCAGGTTTTCATGTACAAAATGCGAGTTGAAAATTGGATCATCAAAATGCACAAAAAAATCAAAATTTTGAAAAAATTGATCGACCAGAAATACCACTTCCAGTTTTTTTCTCGCTTCGACTTGAAAAAACTATAGAATTCATCGTGCTTGACTAAAACACATTTCATGATCATTGATTATGACAACCCTTATGCATCTAAATCACAATTTAAAAAATGTTCCACAAGTGGAACGTTGGACAATTTAAAACAGAACTGACATTTTCATTAGCTTTTCATATTACTTAAAGATTCCATCCACTTCCCAGCCAAATTTTTCTTATAAACATCTACATACTTTAGAAAAATTGTGAAGCAAAGGCATATTATGCTACTTATGACTCACATAACATTCCGACCTCTACTAATAACAATGTCGACAACACATTCACACACTGTAAACTGTAATCAGCCAAATAACAGACAATTTATCAGCCATAATAATCAGACAATTGCAACAGACAACATGAGACAATAAACAACCAAAAGTGGCTGTTCAAAGCAGATAAGATGAGACAATTATTCGCCAAAATATCAGACAATTCTGTCTACTTTTCTAGAAGTATTGTCTCTCAAACTCAAAGTGTTTAAATATGATCAAACTATTCAACATCAGCTAATGGCAATTAGTCACTCCTCATCACATAGCTTCTAACTCTGCTCCACTCATTCACACTCGCATTATGAACAGCTCTGATACTTTACAAGTCCTTGTGTCAATGTCAACTTTAGGGAAGTATATAGACCGTTAAAAGCTGTAAAAAACATTGTAAAAACAGAAATAAAAGATGGCATCAATAGGTCAAATATCCAGACCTGTTATTGCCATGCCTCAAGGTGTATACAAAGAACCCTACTTATTTACAACATTGTATATTCTATACTTGAAAATTATCAAGGATGCCATCCAATTTCAATAAAAGTGTATATATTAGTCATAAGTAGTATGATAGGCAGTAAACGCAGTAATGTAAATTAGTTCGTGCGATGAGACAAAAATTGACTGACAAGCAGGAAATTTGTCTGATAATACGCAGTAAGTGCCAAAATACTGATGTGGCTCACAAATTGTCCGATAAGTGGCTGTTTACAGTGCATAATAGAGTAACTAACTTATATGCAATTTATGTAATTGTGATTGGAACTCCATTCGACATTAATTTGCAACTGCAATCATGGATGGATCACTCTAAATTGAGTGAAAACTCAATGAAATTCCTTGGTGATAATGTGATGTTTACATACTATTCAAGATAAACTCAATTACTGTTGCATAATCCCAAAACACATGCAGCTGTAGTTAAGCCTCTCTTAAACGCAAATATTGGCAATACAGAATATTTAGAGAACGCCAACTGATTATCTTACTCCAGACTAAAAATGCATATTTGCAAGTGATGACAACGCTAGTATGGAATGCACAATTATGACGTTGTGGGTGTCATCGACAATATTTGAACAAAAATGTTCTAAACTGATATCAGATCGTGAACGGATTAAAATCAAGCGTTTGGCAGCATTTAACTTTTCAGCGCAACAATTGGGACCTTATGTTCATTATTCATTATATAGAGCAATGATGATGTTGATTGATTTAGTGATGATAACTTCAGCATTTCATTTTGAAACCGACGTGAAAAGTAATTACTTTAAACGCTAAGAACGAATTTAAGAACACTAATTTAAGAACGAAGGGTAACTAGGCTATATAGCACCTGAACTGTTCAGTCAACCACCGATTCTTTCATCTTGTTGAAAAGGCCACTCATTCTACGCGCATCGGTAGAATCAGCAGATGTTTCTTCTCATCCAATCATGATCAAAGAATGTCGATTCCACATTGATCTGGACCAGATGCTTGTTTGGCAATAGCAAAAGCGAATTTCTCTTCGGTTGCTAACGATGGCTTCATTCAAAGACGATGTGATTACTGTCTTTTTTGGTTCCTTTTTCCAACTTGGATGTTAAAAAAACGAATACGAAAAAAGCATTAATTACCACATTTTGCGGCAAGTGCAAATTAAGAATTACTTTCATGACAACCAGGGTTTCGGAGCCGTGGTCCAGCTATCACGGCTCCGGCTTCGACTCTCTACCATGGCTACGGGCGGTTCCTGCTCCGGCTCCGACTCCGACCCAAAACCCTTCGACACACTTTCGAGGTACTGATACCTATTCTTGTCAGACAGGATCACAGAAAGCACATAAATCCAATGGAAGCAGGTAGAGGTTTTCGGTAAAATGACAATTGTCTGTGTTTTCTGTGATTAAGTGAGAAGTACTCTGGCGTGTAGAACCAGCTTTATGTCATGCAGATCATGCTGTATAAGAAATAAACACATTTAGATTACCATACCAAAAATTATGACTAATGTCAATTAGCTAGTGGTCCCGCTTAAAACTTTTTATGAACCATGAGTCGCAGAGGGAGCCATGAAAATTTTCTCTATTTTTATGGAAGTGGAACTGATAGAAGTCTCTGATTTAGTGTTTACCGCCACCGCTCTTATCGCTTAATCGGAGGGGAAAACAAATATTTCATTCTTCTAGAGTAAAGCATCATTGATTAAGAAGAGGTATTTTAGTCACTGAAAGGGTTTTCAAAAGCGTCAGTCTGCACGCTGTTGGACATGCATTAACCATCCATTTTTAAAGGAATGCTAATTAAGAATCAATAATTTGCTTTAATAAGTACAGTGTACATTAAATTTGAGGCGAGAATGCATGTGCATGTTTTTCGACAAGAGCCTTTCGCCCGATAGCTGCGTTTTCGGCTGGCACACAATCTGCGAATGGTGCGCCATATCTCCTCTAAAATTCAAATAAATTATTCGCAGTAGGCTATACATTGAGAGGAGATGAAGGCCAGCAGGTTTTGGGAGGTCTACAACGATAACCTACAATGATAACTACCAGTGGCGTCGTCTCCGTGTCTGGAGGCCTTCGCCGCATACCCAAAAATAAATATTTGCGCTCATGAAACAAAGTTTCAAATAGTGGTTAATTTTTTTTATTTTTTTACAGTTTCAAGTCACTACTCTAAACTACGTTCAGAGCACCAGCTCTCAGCTGTTAACTGGAGGATCTTCAAGCAATCACACAATGCGCTAGGGATGTGTTCACAGCAAATCACCGAGATTTGTGTGACAGGTGTAGCGTGTGCGCTTAGCACGATTGTTAGACTCGTATTCTGCAGATAGAAACGCAGATGCAAGTTTAAGAAAGGATCTATTTATAAATTTTTATATTCAGATAGAGAGAGGCGCAAATTTTCCCTATTCGTGGCTTCGCCAAATTTTGGAGAAGATGATGACGCGTTGAATCGTCGTGCCTGCGTTCACCAATGGCTGAATGTCGGATTGGAAGGTTAGAAGCCGCTGAAAGCAGATAGCGATGGAGGTTCCCTATTTTGATGAATAATTGAAGGCATATTTGTGATATTATGTTTATGGTGGCGATTTCATCATTGGTTATTTTCTACACCGGCTAGTCGTCCGAGGGATTATGCAGAAAAACCCTAACAATCGTACACGAAGTTAATGATGTTGAAATTAAAAAAAAACCACTCTCAAAGGATAGAGTATGAGGAGCACAAAAAGCGTTTTAGCAGCCCTAATTTTGACACATGTAAGTGATTGACAGGCTATAATAAACACAAGAGTCTTCCGTTGGCGAGAGCTTCCTCGAGAGTGAATATTCTGTGTAGTCATCTCAGCTCCTTGACCAAGGCGATCAAGCGTCATGTGAGAAATCAACATCGCATTTTCATTGTCATTTGGCGCTCAAAATCTTAGGAAAACAAGAGTCGCGTTGACGAACAATCAGCTTAGGATTGCATGCTTATGAGACTGTTCAGAAAAAGAGGCTGTCATATAGGACTCACAGTGCTTCATAATTCACATGCAGTAGGCTATAGTCAAAATTGGGTAGTCTGTGGACTTCAGAGTAACTTTCATTTAACTATCAGTTTCTATTGCTCATATAATTTCATTTAATTCTGTAGTCATGCATGTCAGCATGACTTGAATGTTCATGTCGGCCTACATGTATGAGGATGAAAATTCACTGAAATTAAGACCGCGTCAAATTAATTATTTTATGCAGTTCATGCTGTCTGGTGCAGAAATATAGGACTCCACTATGGAGGCCTATGGTCTCGGAGCATGCGACGCCACTGATAACTATACTTGTATTCGTTTCAGCTACACTGCCATTGTCAAATATCACTTTATCGCGCAAAGTGATTGAATTCTTAATACATGTAAAACTTCAAGTCGGAGCCGTGGTATTTCCTGTCGGTTCCGACCCGATACCACGGCTCCGGGCGGTTCCGGCTCCGAAACCATGATGACAGCACTGCATGCACTTCGAGAATAGAATTTGACGAATTTCGCTCATCCTCAGACAAAGTAAACTGTTCAGTAGGCCTAACACCTATGAATTTAAAGGTGTGCTTTCAGCATCACATGTAGGCCCATTGTAAGCTTACAACAAGTTCTATAATGGGTCATTCTGGAAAAAAGGGATTGGTAGGCATGCGTGAAGTGAATAGAATTCGCATCACTATATTCACTAATTTAGTTCACATCTTAAAGCATAGGCCTACTTGGTTTCATAAACATGCATCGCTTACTTGAATCTATTAGATAATTCCAGTAAAAAAAACGGCTCTTTACTGCAATCATATCGTGCGCAAAAATAATGTTCATTTCCAAATATAAATAAAATTTGCAAATCATAGAGAAGGAAAGCTAATACGTACGTTAATAAGTGATAGCCCTATCCCTAGTGATATTCCTATCATAAGAAGAGTACACTAAGCAAATGATTTTTTTGCCAGCGTTGCTAATTTTGGGAGGAAAAATCTCATCACAGCAGTGAAGCAAGTGCCTCGGGAGAGTAATGGATAGATTAATTAATTATAATCTGGACCATAGAAATAGATTGTCAGAAGTTGACTAGAACGGAAATTGACTCAAGGTCGCGGTACCGCCGGTTGAAGTAAGCTGGGCATGACTGACCAATGTAAAGTCTAGAATTAGACGACTGATTCTAACCCGATGATGCAGTGGACGACAAGTGCATCGAGGTGAAAATGCGTGCAATTTTTGTGTCACTACTGTGAATTACTGTCTATAACATGAAGCCTTACTTCTATTCTAGAGGCTCTATTATTATTAACTTCAATTATCTGAGAAACTTCATGCTTTGATTGTGTCTTCTCACGTCACGTCTAATGTTGAATAATAATTAGCTCAATGTATTTGCCTATCAAATAATATCTATGCGCACTCGTATATTCTAATTTTTCTGTTCATATTTCTTTGTATCATATAATATTATTAGAAGCAATGTGATGTGATAATATGTCAAATTAGGTACATTACATTTTTCTGCTTAATTTAATCGGTCAATCTGGATATGCCAATTATCCAGAAACATAATCGATTAGTCGATTAACCTTCGACACATTAGCTGAAAGCAAAACGTGACTCATCAAAAGAGGATTGATTAAAATATGTCAGCTATCTAAAAAATCAGTTTCAGGTGTTGAGTTTTCAATACTGATTTTTAAAACACATAATTTACATTGAAGAAATATATGTATATATATATTGTATACATGTACATCTCTGAGGCTGAACAGAAACTCCGTCGAATACCTCGTTATCGACACTTAAAGCATATCAAATCGAAATTTATAAACAAGATCAGTGAAGTGGTGAATGTGTTCCGGTGCAACGTTGAACGTCGATAAATTGTCATGGAAATGAATACTCGAGCCGATGGTGGATCTGTTTACCTCAATTCATTAAGGACAGCTGAAAGTGAAAACGACAAAGAAGGCATCACACTATGCTAGGCTGGCACCTTGCTCATCTACCAGCATGTCCTCCAATTAAGGACACTAAGGCTTTTAAGCCGACTTCATTTGCAGCACACTCGACCAATTTGCGGTCTTGATAGAAGAGATCCACCACTAGTTTAATCATACTCGTTCTGGAGGCCAAGGGTGCGTAGTCCTGCAACAATTCCATTGTGGGGGTAACTCCTGTTTGTGAAGGATCACGACGCTCATGCATCACCAACAGAAGAATAGTTGTATAGTCTGAAAAATATTAAAACGGCTAAGATTCGGTCATCGCATGCAGTTAGTATTGGCTATTTAAATTTCATGGAGCGATTCGTGCGATTATCTAAAAGATACTGTCATAATATTCAATGCACGTTTTAGAAATAAGGCACCATTCCTTTCAAAAATAGTCAACTGAAAATGAAATATAGTTAAAGCAGCTTCTTGCATTATGTGGTATAGCTGACTCGCCTCCACTAGGTATCATTAAAACACTTAAAAGTGCAGTGCGTATGCGGTAATCTTCATCAGTGCAACGAACTATGCCATCTTTCTTAACACAATCACAACATAAAATCAGAGAAATCTATGAGGACATGACAAGTGATCCAACAGAATTACAGTGTTGTGCAGTAAATTTGCCCACTCCTGCTAATTTGGAGGAGTGCATTTCTTCTAGAGGTGGCTGCACATGCTTTTAGCTGCCTGCTTTCTTTTTATATTTTGCTGACCATTCTTTCGAGACTGAAACGTTTCTTCTATAATTGTTTGCATTAATAAATGAGCAATGAAGATATTCGTACTTTTTACAAATTTGATAGGGCGGGCAATTTTGCTGCACAATACTGCATGATACTGATATCACTAAATTGTTCTTATATCAACCTTCATCCAGCCAAAATAGAGTGTTCCAACAACCTTTTGTCTTCAATGTACTGTCCGCAAATATTGAGATCAAAACCGGTGTCTACTGGAGTGACAAGCGCGTCTTTGCTGGTTGCCCCACAATGGAAATTCGGTGGCAGAATAACAAACGAAATGGCGGCAATTTACATAATTTTTCATAAAATGAAAATCAAAACAGAAGATTAAAAGAGAAAAGGAGATAGTCAGCGGCTGATGCGTATGAATGAATTGGACAGCCTTCCAGTCTTGGCTGGGAGAGCCCGAAGTTGCCTTGACTCACGACTCCGGGTAGGAGCGAGCCAGAAACACTCATGAAGATGATGATCCCGCTGGATCTCTATTTCACGGATTAAGCGAACAGCCGAATACAAGGTTATTTCCGGTTTCAACAATGTCATTAAATGTTTGATTTTTATCACCAATAATTCGGAATATTCTGTTTTCAAATCGTTCAAGTCTATCATGTAAATAACCTGAGATATTGCATGTACATGTATACTGTATGTACTTTATATGTCTAACGGGATATGCATAGAGTAATGTTGAGCGAAACATAGCATTGTAGACAGTGAGAAGTTCAGGAACGGGGCATCAAGTTTTGAGTGACTTCTTTGTCACGATGTCGAGCACGCGACAAATACGGTCATAACGTGTTTTTTCATGTAGAGATTTAGAATCCTGTGAGTTTTATAACAAAGTACATAGCAGCAAAAATGATGTTGTGATAGAAATATAAACAAATTTAATTAAACTTTGCACTCACTCAAGTCTGCATCAATTGGGTCAATATGTTCTTTTTGACGTGCATCACAAGGTGAGAGTTCGTTAAAGCGTTTTGATAGAGGCTAGAATTTCCATGCGCATTCATGAGACCGCCAGTAAAAATTTTTCGTTTGCTGACGAAAATCAAGCAGATTTGTGATTGAACCTGCACTAGGTTTTATTTGTTTACACCCTTCAGGTACCTGAGTATGTGTTCTAGTAATAGTAATGGTATATTGATAGGAAAATTGATATATTTGCGGCTTAACTTGCACAAATCTGCATCAGATCGCATCTCCAGATAGCCGCAATTGCTTTTGATTTGGTGACTGAAAACTCTGCCCACTTTAAAAAGAAATGATTCAAAAAGCACTGTTGATGTTGATCTGAGCAGCATGGAAGTTATATGAATAATAAGTGAAATGTGGAACGCACCCTTTTTCTATTTTTTAGGAAGAGCGACTCTTGTGGAAACAACCATACATGTTTCAGGTGGATTCACTGCACTTCATCAGTGTACAAATGACAGAGGGAATAATATGTTTACAATATTCATGCACAGCATTTGCACTTTCATGACGTCACTGATTTCCAGATCGTGTATCATACCAAACCGTGGCTAGCCAAACTGGTTGAAGCCTTATTCATGAAAGAATTCAACTCCGACGATCTATTGAATGTCCAGACAATAAGCAATCGATTTTATGGTAATCAATTCTGACGATTTGAACTCTGCATATAAATATTGTAAATTTATTGTTCTCTCTCTCTCACTCTCTCTCATTTGTGCACTGATGAAGGGTGGTGAATCCACCTGAAACATGTATGGTTGTTTCCTTAAAATATGAATCTGGGCACTACTGCTTTTCTAGCATTCATTTTAGTTGACTGTCAATAGGTACTTCTGCAATTTCATAGGAGCTAATGTGTTTACTGAGGTCCCATGCCGGTCATTATATTTCGAAAAAATCGTGATTTCAACTGGAAAATTCAAGGTGTTCCACTAACTAGATTTTCCCAGAACTATGATATACTAATCAAGGATTTTACCGCTGCAAGAGGAATTCACTCCTGATACTATATTTATTTGTACCGGGTTCAAATATGCATTGCCTAGACTAGTATTGATAGAGTGAGCAATGCATAATCTAACTGTCTTCGTGACAAGCTACTGATCAACTGCAATGACGATAAATAATACAAAAGTTCAGCAAACTTTCAAGAGTAGAATTTCAGTATGTGCAGGGACTGTAGACAGTCGTGGAGTTCTGACGTGTACTTAGCAATTTGCACGCATAGCGACGCAAGTGAAACTAGTAAAGCAATAACAAGATAGAAAGGAAAATCAAGCAGCTTGAAGAAAAGAAAGGTGTCTACCTTGGCACCAGGAGTTGTCAAAAAAATTAATTGTAATTAACACTCAATTGATTCTAGTTGCAGCAGGAAGCAATCAAGAAATTGCAATGTGTTATCATCAGACTAATTCCTGATTATAGATTTTCGCCTTTGATATTCCATTTTAGCGAATTAGGCCACACTTATGCGTCACAAACACCTTGATATCAATTTGGGAATTGAGTCGACCTTTTGCATGAAATACATATCTATGCTCCTAACTGGATGTGAATATTGATCAATTTAGTTACAAACTGCATTCGTGCATCATAATTATAATGCTAATCAATCAATGAAACAAGTGAATGAATAATCACACGTGTCTAGATAAAAGAAAGCTTTTAAAAATGATCTTTGTTGTGTTTGGGTCATGCGTGTATACAAAATAGCAGTGCTCTAGAATCCTGACAGCTATCAGTGTGTGAAAAAGATGTGTTTAGCATTGTCTCAAAAAAGTAAATGAAGGTGCGATGTTTTCCCTGCGATAGTGAGTGCTGACGCCATTGCAAATTAAGCAGTCAATTAAATAACAACCACATTACAAATCGATTTATCGATTTATTGTGATTATTGATTGACACCAGTCAATTAATTACAGTTATTCGATGACACCTATCAATTAATTTATATGGAATGAGCGAAGTTAAATACGTCATGCTTAACTGTAGTGGATTCTTTCACACAGATATAAAATCAAATCTAAAATTATACCTGCTAATCAGATTACTAATAAAACATACAGTAGGTAATACAAATTTACAAATCTTGCCAAAGAAAGTGATTAAGATTTTAATAAAATTAAGTATAATTTTAGAAGGTTATATTTCATCTCTATGTGAAAGAATCCACTACAGTTAAGCATGACGTATTTAACTTTGCTCATTCCATATTTCATTGCCTGTAACATATCCGCATTGCAATTAATTTATGATAACCTCTGCCTGGTAGGCTACCGATTCATGAGATAGGAGCTTTTAGTAATTTTGATCGGCAAAGATTCTGATGATGTGTGACGCCAACCGTCTGGGAATATTCAATGTATAATCTACTTTTTCAAATCTCAGTTTTTCATGTGAGCTTCTACACAACCCCATGAATCAACACATTCAATTTACAATTGAATCTTCTGTTGCTAATGCTTGTCAGTTCTCGACACACTTGTTCACCGAAAAGATGGCAACTTCAAGTTCGAACCGAATCGGAAATCATCAAACAATAAATCTTGTCTGCATTTTGAATATTTTGTATCAATATCTAGAAAAAGAGTTTGGTGTCCGATGAGCACATAAGAGCTGGATGTAATCTTCTGAAGAATATGTTGATGAAAGTGCAATTCTGACTCAGAGTAGATTATAGTCTGATGAGTGCTGGGTGTTCTAAGAATTATGATAAAAATACTATTTTCCGTAACACTTCGATATTTGATTTGTCTGCTAGTCCCATAGACTCCTAGATATTATAATAATAATAATAATAAGTGTTTATTTCAAATGATTAGGAATCGTACAATACATAATTAAGATATCAAGTCACAAAAAATGAGTTCGTAGACGTAGAAGGCAAGAATCACAATAGCTTTAAGCAAGATAGAAAAGAAATTCAAGTCACTTTATCAAGTAGCTTTGATTGTACATTAATGAACACCGTGGGATGAACGACTGGGCACGAAGGAGACTGTTACACTTTGGGAGACGAAGATGTCCAGAGTGACGGAGGGTGACAGGGTAAAGCTCATGCAGGATGTTCGAAGGATTCATAATTTTGTGAAATGCTTTCATTGCATGTCTTTCGATTATTGTTTCAATTGATTGAAAGTCGTCACACGGGCAATGCGGGCCGCAGATTATGCGGTGACACCGTCTTCGGATCTTCTCGAGTTTCTGCATATTTTTCTTATTCAATCCAACGAATAGGGGAGCATTGTACTCGATTGTTCCAAGAACATATGCGTTGTATACTTGTACGAGGTCTTTCTTTGATGTAAGTGGAAATCGTTTCAAAAGTTTGAAAGGAAAAATGCGTCTCGCAGCTTGCTTACAAACACTATCTATATGCTTGTCCCACTTCATATCTCTTGAAAATGATGTGCCAAGAACTTTCATTTCGTTGACTGAGGGAATTGGAATTCTTGAGTCATCGATTTGGATGATCTTGTTTGAAAAGCACATTAATTTAGTTTTTGATATATTGAGCTTCAGCCCGTGAGTTGAAACCCAATCCGCAACTGAGTTGATCTCGTTTTCCACTTTTAGAGTTTTATCAGTCTTATTCGAACAAGGGATGAGCACAAATATGTCGTCAGCATACTTTATCATTTTAGATGATGAGCACCTTGGTTTCAGAGATCCCATATGAGCAGAGAACAAGAAAGGGGACAAAATTGATCCCTGGGGTACCCCTGAAGAGACCTGCTGAAACTTTGACCGTTGAGGAAAACCTGCTGGTAGCGATGGGAAAAATAATCAATGCACCATAAAAGGAATTCTGATGGTAGGGAACTGTCTTTTAAGGTGTCAAAGAGACTTCCATGGGTCAGAGAATCAAAAGCTCGACTGAGGTCGAAGGAGATCATTATGACACCTTCAATATCTCTTTGGTCCAGGTGATAGGTCACAAATTCTTGTAACACGATATTTGCGCAAAGTGTTGAAGATCCCTTGCGAAATCCAAACTGGTTTGACGCATACATGATTAATAATTGCTCTTCGATTGATGTCAAAACACATTTTTCGAGAAGCTTGGACATGATAGGGAGAACTGAGATGGGACGCAGTTGATCATTGGAAGGATTTGATTTCTTCGGAATGGGAACAATGTTTGCCCGCTTCCACTGCCTTGGTACTGATTTTTCAGCGACTGAAAGCGAAAATAGGTGGACAATCGGGCCAGCCAAAAAATAGCGTGCTTCATATAAGATTCTAGGAGGAATAGAATCGCTACCGGGAGTCTTATGAGTCTTAATAGTCTGAAGCAGCTTGTATACGGTGTCGACATCAGTAACAGTAGACCAACACTTGTTTTCTGGAAGCATCGAATTCGATATTTCTATCCAATCAGGACTTTCCGAGAATTTACTTGCAAATAAAGGAATGATGAGTCTGATACAATGAAGGATTAGTCTGTATATATCATATCTATGGCTAGAATAAAACTGATGGCTAACCTATTCATGAATTCCGTACCTGAAATTTACAGAAAATAATAACCTAAAACTAAATTAAAGTTAAAACTAAGTTAAAGTGCTAGCTTCATATAGGGGCCTACCACTCAGAAGCCTCTAAGTTAGTGTCTAGCATACTTGAGCATGCGTAGAATATTGCTCACGAGCCCGCTCAAATTTTCGGAAAGGGTATCTGAGTCTGAATGGTACAATTGCACAAGCCTAATTGCAAAGTATGAGGGCATGATTGCAGCTATCTATTTGGTTTACATGTATAAAATACGTAATTAGTTATCGATAAACGATAATCAATTATGCGGCTCGGCTTTGCACATCTCTAGCACTGATGAAGATAACTTACGAATGCACACTACGCTAATGAGTGCTTTAATGATGCATGGAAGCCTCAATGTGAGAAGTCGCATCGCACTGCGATAAAAGTGTTCTGCATCTGAGCTACATATAGGCATAGTCCCATAGACTGGAAGTTAGCTTCATGCAATACACAGTAGTGGCACAAAAGATCGTAGCATTTTCTCTTAGATACATAATACCGGTACAACAATAATCAGTCAGGTCCAACCTTTTCAATGGTGATCCATGGCTCAACTCGGCGTTGTCAAGACTTTGAGTCAATTTCCATTTCATAGTCAACTTCAGACAAACAATAGATAAATTACGTTAATTTACTTATATGCATGTAGGAGTGGTTGGCCAACGAAATATAAATCGGCACTAAATTATTTCACGCTTCAGAAAATATGTGTACACTACTACCGCTACTCAACCGTTACAGACTCAAGGAAGGTATCAGGTCAAGGACTCGAAGGAGATGGTTGTTGTCCTACAAGGAGTGATCTTTGACGAAGATGAGTTACTTGTGAGCTATGACGTGGAGAACTTGTATGGCACGGTTCCAGCTCAAGAAGCGACTGAGATGGTGATCAGAAGACTGGAAGAGGACTCATGTCTGAGGGAGAGAACAACAATGACGTTGCAGAGCCTGAAGCAGTTACTCAACTTCTGTGTCCAAGCAACCCACTTCAAGTGTGATAGTAAGGTCTATAGGATGACAACTTGTCCCATCGGATCGCCATTGTCTTCCTGCCTGGCGTCAATCTTCATGCAGGAGTTCGAAGAAAAGATGCTGAGGGATTCTTCAGTGATGGTGCCGCTGTGGAGACGGTATGTCGATGACACGCTGGCGATAGTGAAAAAGGGCAATGAAGATGTCTTCTTGAAGTACCTGAACAGTGTTCACCCCAGCATCAGGTTCACGTGCGAGACGAAGTCGAAGGTGTGATACCGTTTCTGGATATCAAGGTACAACGGGATCCGGACGGCATGCTGATGACCTCTGTGTACAGAAACTCAATGCAAGTGATCGGTATGATGACTATGACTCGGCACATTGTCCGCAAGTGAAGTTGGGTGTCATCCCATGTTTGAGAAGGCGTGCAGAGTCAATCTGTGAAGGTGTGCAGCTCCAGGAGGAGAAGAAGAAATTGAAGAACATCTTTATGAAGAATGGATACCGTGAACATGTAGTGAGGAACAGGCTGTACAAAGACCGTCCGAGACGGAGGGAAGAAGATGAAGCTCCGATTCTACGAGTACCCTACGTACCTGGAGTTCATCAACGCATTCAAGAGGTGGCAACGAAGATTGGTCTGAAGGTGCGGTGCTCGAGATCCCAGACTCTTGGCGATGCGGTGAGCCATCCGAAGTTGGACAAAGTGGATATCATGGACCGAGGAGGAGTGATTTACAGGCAGAAGTGTGGAGAATGCGACAAGTGCTACGTGGGTGAGACATCTCGAAGAGCAAGGGAGAGGAAGAAAGAACATGAGAAGGATACGCGCGAGATGAACACAAGGTCTGCAATCAGTGAGCACTGTCATAAGATGAGTCATCGTCCTGCATTCGAACCATTCGAAGTCATAGGAATTGAAGTGAACTGGAGACGGAGGCGGATAAAAGAAGGTATTCATATCCTCAGCAACGACACGTTCAACCGAGACTGTGGAGTTGCAGTGGACCACGTGTGGAAGTCTCTCTATCGGTGACTGTTTCGTTCTGTACTTAAGCATTTCGTGTTTTATGTATTATTTTTATTTTTCTGTAGCCAGTAGTATCTTAATGTGTTTTAGTTTGTTGGTTGTAGTGGACAGTAGGCCTTATGTAGCCTTATCGCCTCTAACAAGCTACAGGGGAAGATGAAGCCAGTAAGTTGGGAGTGTTGAGACTCATGCATCTGTCAGAGTTAAAAGTGAGGGATTAAGATGGTTAGCTGACAGCTGTTACGTAATAAGACCATTGATGTTTGTCTGTTAAATTAATACATAAAGTTAGCGAAAAATCTGCACCTATTTATCGCCCCCCCCCCCAATCTGCGGTCACAATAAACAGGGATCAGAGAACAATTTGCCAAATTACTGAAGTCGCAAGTCGCGTTAGACAGGAAGTCGTTATTCACAGGTTGAATTATACAAGGTGTTTCAAAAGTAGGCTAACAGTTGATTTTGCCCTAGGAAATCTATGTTGACCGTTCTATTGGCGATTTACACCTGAATCAGTCGATGGATATCCATGATCAGTCCAACATGAGCCATAGACTTCGAAGTAATTGCTACTATCATTTAGAAGTCTATGCAGTAGCATTCCATTGGCAAAGGAATTTTGAAATCTATCATGGACAAAATATAGCACCAATCTGACATTACGTACATGGATATGTTCA
Organism: Prostheceraeus crozeri; assembly: GCA_907163375.1. Classification (NCBI taxonomy): domain Eukaryota; kingdom Metazoa; phylum Platyhelminthes; order Polycladida; family Euryleptidae; genus Prostheceraeus; species Prostheceraeus crozeri. Next base: position 333,334 of record CAJQUW010009039.1, on the reverse strand, counting down.
ATTAATTTGATTTGAATCAAACACTGTTAGTTTGACTTGAAGTGAATTAAACAAGCTTGAAGCTTTTTTGAATTTGCTGCTTCTGTCATGTCAGGTCATCTAAAAGATGATCAGAGAAAATGGATTTTGAAATCCTTTTGGAAAAACAAGAATGCTGAAAAGGTGGGAATGGAATGGAGAGATGCCTTTCACAGCAATCCTCCATCAAGATTTGCTATTTATCGCATTCGAGATAAATTTGAAAAGACCGGTTCGGTAGAGAATGCACCGAAGTCAGGACGCCCTCGATCAGTTTCAATAACATCAAACGAGGAGCTAGTGGCCCAAACATTTGTTCAAAGTCCGAAGAAGTCAACAAGAAGAGCCTCATTGGAGTTGGACATTTCTCTAAGCTCTACTTGGAGACTGATGAGGAAAGTTGAGTTGAAACCATACCGACCCAGACTGTTGCAGCACCTTCTACCGGATGATGCTGAACGACGCTTGCAGTTTGCTGTGCTCATGTTGTCGGAAATTCGGGAGAACCCAGATTTGCTTGACAAGATAGTTTGGTCTGACGAAGCCAGTTTCAAACTATCAGGTCACGTAAATAGACATAACTGTGTCTACTGGTTCCCTGAAAATCCGCACATGGTATCAACAAATGAGCTGAACCAGCCTGGCTTAACCGTCTGGGCCGGTATGTCAAGCAACGGTGTGATTGGGCCAGTATTTTTTGAAAGAACTGTGACGGCTGAGGTGTACCTTCAAATGCTCCAATCCTTTGCGATTCCTGAGATGCAGTCATCGAACAACTTCAATGAGCTGTACTTTCAGCAGGATGGTGCACCAGCGCATTTTGCAGTGAGTGTCAGAAGCTATCTGAATGACACTTTTCCAGGAAAGTGGATCGGGAGATGTGGTAGCATCCTTTGGCCTCCTCGCTCTCCCGATCTAACTCCGATGGACTTTTTCTTTTGGGGCGTTGTAAAGGAGAAAGTGTACGGACGAAAACCTCACACACTTTCTCAACTCCGCTCCTACATCACAGATGCCTGTCAAGAGATCAGTGATGACAGGAACTTATGCAGAACTGTGTGCCACAGTGTGGCCGAAAGACTACAAGAATGTGCCGATGTCCATGGTGGACATTTTGAGCATTTGCGTTCGTGAATTTTTGCAACTTTAAGTTGATTAATTTTTTGATATGTTGAATAGGCCTTGGTTATTCATTTGTTCATTTTTTTGTTAGGAAACCAAGCAAACAAAATGGTAGTTGTTTTAATGTTAATACCTTTATTAATTTCAGCCTCCTCTAGGCCATCGTCAGAAGCTTCTGACGATGGTCTAAGAGGAGGCTGGAATTAACAAAGGTGAAGGACATTTGGATGTCAGCTGTTCTTCCTTCTTCGCCTCCCTGTCTTGTGTTGACGACAGCGTCTTCGTGCACCAGGCTGAGGGGCGCGGAGGACATTCGAATGTCAGCTGTTCTTCCTTCTCCGCAGTAACACTGAAACAACTACTATCTTGTTTACATGGTTTCCTAATAATTTTTTTTTGATAGATGTTGGATAGTTATTCGACTTCTCATGATCGGTATAGATTCAAATTGGGTTGTAGTGAAATATGTAGGCATGAAAACACTGGAGATCATGAGATATTTTAATATGATTTACGCGATGTCAAAGAGTATTGAATTTTTGCCCCTTACGAATACAAGGCATATTAGCTATCTGTGGCATCGTGAAAAAGATTATTATGACATAGCTTATTAATCTATAGCATTAAGACATAGCTTTTCAAGGCCAATTTCTACTGTTAGCCTACTTTTGAAACACCTTGTATATAGGCGAAACAGTAATTTTTTGCAAATTTTTTGGTCGTAATCGACAGGAAGTCGTTAAGAGCAGGGTCGGTAGTGAGAGGTGCTACACTGTACTGTATTACACAAAAATCATTGAATTGCTTGATATTTTGTACTTAGTTGCGCTAATGGTTAATAACACGAGGTTAACTTGTGAATTCTCGTCATACCTTTTACAGCAAATAATCCTCAACTGGGATCAAGGTCATCGGAACACTATTTTACTGGGGGCTGCAAAATTTGGCTGCCAGACATGTTTCAAGAGGACTGTCTTTGCACTGGTACTCGGTTTGATTTTACTCTCAAGAAATCAGCTGCATGAATGTCTGTGTTTGCTATTTGTTTAATGAACATGCCTAATTAACAGAAGAAAATCATGCATAAAGTTTACCGAAAAATAAATCATGTCCCTATCAATAAAGCAACGATTCAATTCCAATTTAGGTAACCAACATCGATAGTAAGGGCAGATCTCAGACCCAAAAAAGCAAAGAAGTGTGTCATTTTCGTCAAAAAAGATTTTGTCAATCTTTTGAATTTTGCCAGCTAGTTTGTATTTTGCCATTTAGTCTAGCAGTCTGAGCCTCAAATTGTTTATATGATATGCCCAATTTACTGAAAAATCAATTTCAGGTTTTCTATCTCTCATTCAGGCAAATGCGCCGATACCAAATCCATTTGTACCCTCATGGTGGGCCTATTTAGGAGCTGGGGCATTCATACTAAAAGTAATTTAGCCGCTGCATAGCATGACCCATGGAATATTTTGAAATTATGTAATTCTTTTCGGCAACTTACTCGGAAAAATCGTGTTTTCCGAAGAAAAATGAGTCCTTAACTTGACTTTTAGACACCACCTCAACGGTAGTTGTGATGAAATTTGTGTAGGAAGCTATTTGTGACTAATAATCAAATTTTAGAAGAATTTGATCTAATGTTGGATAATGAGAGAGAGAGAGAGATAAATGCTCATTTTTCAAATACTACTATGGAAATCATGACTAGACATTAGAAAGTGATCTCTATAAGTTACATTCAAGTCATTTAATATTGCATGTACAGTCGTCGGCAAAGTCAGTCGATATGTGTCAGATTGACATTGACAACTGTTATCAGTAAACAGCTGCTTCGTCTCCCTGTGGTTCGAACAAGTAAGCGGCTTCACGACGCGTCATAAAAAGCTGGATTTTGAAGGACAAAAATTATGGAGTAGGATGTTGGGAGTTATTGGAAGCATTTAACATCAGCTGTATTGACGCTCTTCGGGTGTGTATGTGACCTCAAGACCGGAAAGTTAGAGCAATCACCACAAATTATATGGAGGGCTTTATTTTTTGATGATGGAAAATAAGCGAAGTTACCCAGTCTGTAAAAGGGTAAAATAGACATGCTAAGATTGCCCCATTGATAATAAATCTACATATCATAATTCCAGAGTCCCTATTACTTATGTCAGTAAACCTGCAATGTTAGTAATCGCATTCACAATAAAGATCACACTTTACTGTATCTACTACATGTAGTATCGACTTTGGCTTAATAGTCAGATATTATTATTTGACTTATTCCATAAGCAGTTCATTGAAATCCTAAAATATCATTCAGCCTACCTGAAATTGCAGACTTCTACAATGAGGGGATAATGGCGTCATTCATCATTTTCGAGGAATTTGGGGATCGGATCACTATGATTGCAGCAGTCACGAGCCTCACACCAGCAGTGCAGTTTTTCTTGGGAAAACGATCACGCTGAACATGCAAGTATATTGCAAATTAGTTCAATTCCAGCCTAAATCACTTTCCTGATTCAATTCAACTTTGAAAAATATGAATACTCATTACAGTGAATTCAGTTAAGTTATATTGATTAAAATGAACCCATTTATTTGTCATAGACAGCCTACAAAGCATACATTTATGAACAAGCGCAATATAGCAATTTTAAGACCAAAATTGCCACCCTTTTATTGACAGGATTGTTTAAGGATTTGTGGAAACTGTCCGCAGGATTAGCGGAAGGCTTATCGGCCAAAAAAAGTAGTAGGCCTACAGTGCCATTGGGTCCATCACACGGTGTGATAATGCATGTCATGAAAATGTAAATTTACAATGTGCAGCTGCATAGCCCATGATGCGCCATAAGGAGTGCAAATTTCATCAGCAAAATTGGTGCACGAAATGTAGATATATCTTAGATTTGGCCGATTAAAATCACTAAAAATATTTCTCGTTGATCAAATAGTGTCGTGTATCCGTGATAATAAAACAGATGAACTTCAAAAAAAAAATTTGGCCACTTTGAAATCAGAGGATGCGATGTGATGTTCCTTTTCGGAACACGACCGTAAAAAGTTTACCGAAAAAAGTCATCTGGTTCTCCGGAAGCTTTGAAAGTCAGCAATCACCGATATGATCATCGTGTATAGGAAAGTATTCCTATATTTAATATTATATATATATATATATATATATATATATATATATATATATATATATATATATATATATATATATATATATATATATATATCAATACAAAACTGAAACACCCTGACGTATAAAGTTTTAAATAAAAACAAATAATTATGCCCAACCGGTTTCACTTGTTTCCAAGCTATTCATGGGCGGAATGACATCTATTTTCTTTACAGATAGTAGAAGTACATTCAAATCAAAAGCCGGAGACATTTAAATAAAGCATGTATATCATGACATAACCTTATATGGATCCGATATCCTGGTTTAAGGTAGAATTCAATACCTTCGTGCATCGCTTTTCTTTTTGTTCCCGTAGAGATCTATTAACATTGAGAGATAGCTGTAGAATCGGCATGATCTTGAAAGGAGGATAGATATTTTTAGCACATGTAGATATATGATCACTAACTTTCAATGTTCCATATTTCAGTTCCCGAATTTGCCGTCTATGTGTTCGAACTCTTGATCTTAATGCATCTCCCGTTTGTCCAACATAACGGGCACTACAACCTCCACATTGTATGACGTAAATTAAATTGTTAGATGAACAGTTCATGTTATTTCTTATTTTAAACTCTTTAGTTATGTTTCCTTCTTTATATGTAAATTTTTTACCTTCAATTATATAATCGCAGCACGAACACCTTGCGTCGCCACATTTTTTCACTCCAGTAATTGTTTTTCCGAATTATTTGTAGGAGTGCTGGTGGTTGTCTATAGGTTGGTCTTAATCGATAGTTAGAAAATGTTTTTGTTAACTTCAAGGTCGAAAAAACTGGTGATATTGTGGTCTGATAAATATTAGGGTTGTTAGGATTATATGTTTCAATGTATGGTATCACCTTTTCATCATTTGATAATGCATAGACATTTCAGAAAGAAGAAATTCATAAATCGATGTTATATTGATATATACACTGGCCACGCTGCCTCTTTTAGTGCGAACGGCAGAAAGAATGAACATTCACGGATATAACATTCACCAAGTGGAATTGAACATCATTTACATCTACATCTAAGACCTAACATTTACCCGAAGTCAAGAATGACAATAAAATAAATTAGCAGTGCAAAGTTCAATGAAGTGATAAGAATTAAAAATCGATACACATCAAGACTTTACAATCAATTTACAGTTATAGACAAATTCCTTTTGAATACAGAGAGAAGGTTGCATAGAAGAAATGGCTAATGGCAAGTAAGACACGCCCGCGTTCCTCAAAACCAGCGGCATCAGCTATTACGAGACATCATCAAGCTTGTTCTTTTGGTCCGAATATTAATGCATTTAAAGTGATTCGACAATTCAATGGACAACTGTCACTGCATATTGCTGAAGCTGTTGCCATTTCTTCTATGCAACCTTCTCTCTGTATTCAAAAGGAATTTGTCTATAACTGTAAATTGATTGTAAAGTCTTGATGTGTATCGATTTTTAATTCTTATCACTTCATTGAACTTTGCACTGCTAATTTAATTTATTTTATTGTCATTCTTGACTTCGGGTAAATGTTAGGTCTTAGATGTAGATGTAAATGATGTTCAATTCCACTTGGTGAATGTTATATCCGTGAATGTTCATTCTTTCTGCCGTTCGCACTAAAAGAGGCAGCGTGGCCAGTGTATATATCAATATAACATCGATTTATGAATTTCTTCTTTCTGAAATGTCTATACAAATTGGCGATTACAAAAAGAATATTTGATAATGCATTACTTGTAGGCCCTAGGTGTTTCTTTATTTACCTCTAGCAAACACTTTGAAATAGCATCATCTATTAATTTTTCTGGATATCCAAGTTGACTTAATCTTACTTTCATTTCGCTATGATGAACTTTTCGGATCTCGATATCAGATACAATTCGACTTATGCGTCTTGCGAGGACATAAGGAATGTTTCGGATGATATGTTCGGAGTGGGCAGAATCAAATGATACATAATTAAATCCATCAGTTGGCTTGTAGTAAATATCAGTCTGAATTGTTTCGCCTTCTTTGTATAATAACACGTCGAGAAAATGGATTTTTTCATTACTTGTTTCAATCGTAAATTTTATCTTACTGTTCAATGAATTCATAAACTTGTGAAAGTCATCCACATTACCAAAGAATCACGCCAAACAACCAGGCAATCATCCAAATAACGAATCCATGATCGGCAGAATAGTTCGTAATCTGATTGTTTTAAAATCGTTTTAGCCAATGAGTACATGTTCTCCTCCAAGAAGCCCAAAGTTAATGTTGCCAATGTAGGGGCAATACGTGTACCCATAGCGGTACCTGATATTTGCAGATAGGTTGAATCTTCGAAAGTGAAATAATTGTTGTTTAAAACTATTTCCACTCCTTTAGTGATAAATTCCAATTCAAAACGTTCGCTTATGTCATTTCTGTATTGTGTTATCCAATATCTTATCGCTTGTAAGCCCAAAGTGGTATCTATGTTTGTATATAACGAAACAATATCAAATGTTACAAATGTTTCTGTCGTCATTTTCGTTGGTATTTTTGTTAAAAAGTCAAACGTATCCTTACAAAAACTACGAAGTTTTAGAACGAGGGGCTTTAGAATTTCATCTAGGAAATGACAATTTGCTTGTTGGTGAATATGTACTAGAGATGATTGGTCGAAATTTTAAGGATGATGGAAGTTTCAACTTAACATAATCAAATTAGTCTGGTTTTGCTTTAGCAAAATAGTCAACCAATTTATGGACCTTCGGCAGTCCATACATGACTCCCCATCATTTTTCTCTTTCAATTTTATTTCTCATTTGTACTGTCTTCATTATTTGATCGTGTAAGCATGCTTGAGATTATTGGCTTCAAAATCAAAGCTTTCTGATATCTGTGGATCTTATAGGATTCAAAGAAATATATTTCAATTCAATGACTAACTTTTTCATGCCATATAGAGTATTCAATGTTTTCATAGATATAATGAAATTGGCAATTTTATAACGATGTCACCTATTAACAGTAGAAAGCACAGAATTAGATTCATCTGCGCGCGCTTCGGTTTCCTAGAAAGGAAGAATTGTATGCAACCTTAATATCGAAATGGCACATCACATCACATAACTTGCTCCTTCTCGAATGGATAATTCGTGTATCGCATACTATCGGAAATGGCAAACAATAAGCTGCCAGCAGGGGACACCAGAGCCAGTGAGAGATGCGTGCGTGCTGTGATATCCCTTCGCACACACCAAAACACACATCGATGCCTGGCTTCGATTCAGTGTATGCACTATACAGTGAGCAATGCCGAGGAGAGAATGTGAAATCCTCAAGTGAACTAATTTTCGTACGCCTGCTACTTTCTTTAATAATGATCGGAAGGGCCAACATTATGGAGAAAACTTGTGCGCAATGATCTGAAGTCTTCGAATCTGAAGGAATTTTGGCAATCGAAGCACTTTGCTGGAACTCACATTAATCCGCAAGCGACGCACGACTTTTTTTCCTATCTCTGTAAGGTATTAGGAATTCCTTTTTGCCCACCTAATAGGTTCCTCAATGTGCCGTCCATTTCGTATTAATCACACTTCTAGCAAACCGAAGCAGATAAACAAAATATTTAATTCTGTGGTAGAAAGCAATTCAAAAGGTGACAGACATTTTTGGGATTAGTGTATGATTGCATTCATGTACTGTGTATGAACGTGTTTACAAACTTTTGCCCACTGAACATCTGAAAATCTTTGTATCGAATCTAGAAATACTTCATTTTCTTATCGATAACCAGCTGTACATACATTCATTGATCAGTTTTAGATTTCCATTCATGAATGTATGTTGGAAACATGATGGACCTTATATACTATTTTAGTCCGAATTTTTTCATTTGATTATGAAAGTATCCTATGTGAAATTTAATATTTTTTTATTGACATCCTAACATCTCATTTCCTTCTTACATCAGAGTATTCCCTTGTATTTCCTTCTATGATCAATAGCAGTATTTGATGATCCGTGTTGAGATAACAATTTATGAAGAAATAGTCAAATTCTGAAATGTTGTCACTTAATTATTGATGTATCACGTAAATGACTGTGTTTTGTTAGTGATGAAAATAATGAAAAATGATGAATGACGCTCCAGCCTTAAGCTGCAGATACTTTGCATTAATTGCATTCGAGTATATTGAGCAATTAATACAATAGTTCCTCGGCTTCCGGCAAATCACTGAAAAGTAAAATTATATTCACAACAGAAAAAGGAAAGCAACACGAAACATTCAGATGCAGATGAAAGCATTTGGGACGCAGCTTTGATTTCATCGGTTGGAACATCATAGGATGCATCAATTCACAAAAGGCCTTCAACCGAAATTTGTATTATAAAGCTATATAGAATAAACCACAAAACGTTTCACTTTTGATTTGATCACTTGTGCGAATTAAATTTCGAATGCTGTTCATTCAAGTTATTGTCTAGACGCTGTGAATAATTATCTATTTATTTCACCGTACATGTTCATCTGACATCGGTAGTAAGCATTTCAAAGTGCATTATAGAGTACTGAATACTGATTGCCTCATACTACTTCACGATGTTCACAAAAATGCACATACATAGGGATGATCTAAAGTAACTTCCTAATGCAATATTTCAATTATATTTCAATATTTCAATTTCAATACTCCAAGAAAGTAATAGACATGAATAGCATTTTTTCATGACGGAAATTTACTGGGCATTCAAGTTCATGACAAATTATTTTTGGCATTAAAATCTCTCAGAATTTTTATTATTTCGCTGTGAATACCCAGCTGTTGCTCCTCTTGCGAATATGTATGCTATCTTTATTTTAACAAATTATATTTCACCTACAGGCCTACTAATAATTGATTCAGCATGACTTCTAAAATTTTCGGTGCGAGCAGGTGAATGCAGCACACACCCATGAAAAATCATTGTTTTTATGTAGCTAATATCATAAAATATACGTAGCGTAGTTATTTTGGACATTTTCAAATCATAATAAATATAGGTTTCGGTTGAAGAAACAGCTTTTCTAAATTGATCAAAATTTGATTATTGAGCTTCTGTTAAAGGCTTAAATAAAAAATATTGCAACAAATGTGTCAGAAGTTGTAGGTATTCGATTCATCTAACGGCCGATACAGTGTAACCGATTGTGATGTAATCAACTACATCTGTAAGTCATCATTATCACAAATTGGTTGCCTACCACTGACATAGGTATAGGTCATCATGTCATAGTGGCTATCATTGAGCAAATAAACAGATTTCTTACCAACAATGACTGATTCGCCCTAGTTTACCGTATGTCAAAAAGCTTCATCCGAATAACTAAGCAAAGGAATCAATGCCCGCTTTAAAATTTTGAATATACCTACTCCTAGAGATTAAACAAGTGCATCAATTTGTACCTTCTGATATGCCTACCACTGCTCTCAAACATGTTGATTTCACATCAAATCAAAAACTACAATTACTGAAGAATAATGATGATCATGTGGAAATCGCGGACAAGCAGCGACTACGAATTGCCAAGAAAACAGATTCAGTATATCATTGCATGTATATGCTAAAAAAATTGATACTATGAAACTTTGGCAACGTGTTCAGTAGACAACCACTTCTAAGAAGCAATTGCTTAATTCTAACGATGAATGCCTAAACAAATAATGCGGAATATTTGAAGTGATCATGCAAAAATATAACCGCTCAGCAAAGACAGTTACCATTTCGACGAATTGTTGCATATGAAACCTCACTGTAGAGTCATGACTGCTGGTACCCACTTTTACGTGGGAATAACTTGGCCTCAGTTGTCTGGTTATTTACACGCAACATTGCGTTCGAATAATCTCACGTCTTTTGATATCGGATCAAATCAAGCCTTGTTAGCAACTAAAAATTAATTTCATTTTTGCTAATTGAATTAAAGAACCTCTAATTTTCTTTTTTTGAAAGTACTGTCACAAAAAGACTCTCTCAGCTGCCACTACTATTTCTCTAATAGGCCTACTAAAATTGTTATTAAAGGGTGTTCGTTATCAAACATAGTAACTTGGAAGAAGCTTTTCGTATAACATTCGTGATGCGGCAAACTGGGTTGAATCGGATCAGTAGTGCGAAGTTGATCTTGTTGCCCAGTCATAATGGGAATGGCGGAAATTATTGCACCTTATACACTTATCGTCTTTACACATAGTTTCATTATATGCCAAAAATTTGACCGACTTACTGATCCAGTTGATTGAGTCAAACTTTTTTTACAAGATCGACCATTAGACACAGTGTTTGTCAACCTTGAACATCATCATGAACGAGGTTGTGTGGACTATGTAGTTAACCATCACTGAGTTGTCACTTAAAAATTATATTTACTTTTACTAAATGAAATGTATAGCTATGGATGGGTGATATCAACTGCATCAGATGTAGTGACTATACTCGTGTTGCAAAACTTTGAGTTGATTCAATTAACTATCATTAACATAAACTTACCAGACGCCATTTCACGGATAGATCATAATGATTCCCTGAGCAGCAAAATTTAGAACATCGTGCGCCTTGTGAACAGTCACAGTAGCGACTGTCTGTCTGCTTCCTTAGTTAATAAAGCAATCAGACAGCGACTAGGCATGACGTCACAACAGTGAAAACGTAGAGTGATTTGTGTGGGAACATCTCGCTCAATTATCATGGAGATGGTGGAATTTCCGGCAACTGGTGCACTCAATGTATGAACACAGATATCAGTAAAATAAGAGCATGACGGGCTGTTTTAGGACAAGCGCAAGAGTCACGTGCGTCAACCACGCTGAGTTGATCTTCACTGGCAGATGAAACGTTAAAGAACCATCCAAAGGACAAAAATGTTGCTAAAATAGCGAGCAAATATTCCTTTCTTCTCATTCCAGGAAATATTTGTATTAGATGCATCTTCAATATGTAGATAAACAATATCTGGGAGCCAAATGACACCATTTCTCCACTGTTTCATCTATAAAGCCATATTATTCAGAAATGACACGTTCAACATCAAAATTGATGTGAAAAATGAATAAAGCAGTAAATGTTATGTAGGAATCACTAGAAAAATGAAGTTGTCACCAAATATTTTAGGCACAGCGACTTCTTGAAATTGATGAATATAAATATCTGAAAATTATCTTGGCGAAAAAAGATGGCGGATTTGTCGCCACTAAAAATACATTAGAGTAATGGGGAGTTTCCACACTTGATATATTTAAACACTTTGTGTTGTGCCGATTTATTTGTGAATAGTATTGTTTACCTAAAATGTAATTCACTTCTTTTATATGCGTTTGTAGTCTGCGCAAATGCTTGTCCTTTTCACTACGGAGTGTATACAGATATGCCTTGATCGTCAAAACTGGTTGAACATGTTAGATTGTTAAATAAGGCCTCGGTTCGGATAAGTTTCAGGATTTGACCGCAAAGTTACGAGTATCACAAATTATGACTTATTTTATAAAAATTGCTATTTGCTTTTATTATTTTTTCTGAAATTATCACATCTACATGACTAGATAATGTAGGATGGACGTCAAGTCACACAGAGTCTTAACATGAATTGACTTGCACTAACGGTAGTCCTATTTTTATCTCCTACTTATTATGATAATAATGATGAATTATTCTGATAAATAGCACTGCTTGTTATTTCGAAATATTCACACCCGCTTACATCATTCATGTCAATTGCTCATTAATATCTGCATAATTATCAGCTTCCACATGCAATGCATTGCGCTGTTTTCAACAATTATTTCTAACTAGCAATATTTTGTCGCAGCAAAAATCAATGATGTCCTAGAAATTGCAACTGATCAAAAGCAGAGTGAACATACAACAAAAGAGCACACGATACCCGTCAATAGTATCATCAAAAAAAGAATTGCGGAACCACTTTCGTTGACGTGAAACCTGCCCAAACAGCAACACTTTCAGGATGCATGCAGTGACGAAGAAACAATTGCATGTGAATTGGAAGAGGCCCAAACAATATAATTCTGAGAGAAAACAGTCATTTAAAAATTGAGCTACATCAGTCCATAAGACATAGTCGATAATATGAAATTTCGTGCACATGTCTCAGTAAATTTAAGCAAGCTGCATCTCAATTATAGATATCGCTCAGAAGACAGATCAATGGAACACTATTTATATATGATGATCAATAAGATTATTCGATTATCATGCAGTATAGTAATTTCTGATTGATATTTAAGTGTCAGAAAATAAGAAAGTAAGCCTATCTTTCCTATCATACAGCATTAATTGTTACTCAAAACTGTCATGACGCTTCAGAGATGTCGTTATCCATTACATCATCCTCAACAATACTGCTATCATAATCATGCTTCGTTGATAATCGATACATAACCGTCCGAAAATGAATACATGTCTACACTATCGGTAGTAATACTTGTGATTAGTTTAATGCGAGACGAAGTTTCTGAGAAACTGAGCGCCGAAGGCCTATCTTCGATACTTTTAACTTTTACTTTATTATATTGGCCTATAAGCTGAAAAGGGGAGTTTTGATTACTTTGTATAGCTTTCTGAGAAAGATGATCTCCCGTCACTTGTTCAACTACATTTCTGAGAAACCTCTGAGCTAAACATTTGTCAATATTACAAGTCCTCTGTCTCAAACTTAGTGCGTTAATCATTAATAAATCGATATTACCTGTTAAACCGTTAAGTGCCAACTCAGTAGCTGAAAGGACGTTATTATTCACCACAGGAGAGAAAACAAGGACAGGATGAGTTCTGGATCGGCTTCCACTCCATGGCTGAACTTCTAGCTCTACTTTTTCTGTCACCAAAATGTCTCTAATTTTCTCCACAACTCGCGATTCAATCGCATTGTTTTCCAATGGTGACCATTTGACGTGACACAATACTGGAAAAGGAAAAAAGAATCAGCTTTAAATAGTTATATTTCCTCACCGTTGTTGATTTTTCATGTCGATAATATACGAATTCGGAACTGTTGCTTCTCTTAAGCAGAAAATTAATAATTTATAAATACAGTGTAATCAATTTATAGCATGCTCGCTCGGAGCGCATGATGGGAAATCTCAGCAAATATTGCATACAGTATTGTATAACAACCTCCATTATGGCGACTATGGGAGCATTCCTGATATAATGGGCTAACTTTTCAGTCATAGCTAGTGTTGAAAAGTAATGGACTTCATCAGCTCTACAGATCATGCTACATTTATTCAATCCGTGCACGGCTCCAAAAGCGCTTTTGGGAGAAGCAGCAATAACAGGACGAGTAGACTATCGATGGAACACTGCATGCAGCATTACGATGGATGTGAATTTACTTGCAAAATGCAATTGTATCTGTCAGTCACATTTTTAATGATGTGCTGGTAAGAACTGTGATTCATAAGCTACGATGTTAATTGAATGTGTTCATTTATGTTGGATGTAATCTGCAACGTGCACAACTTCTTATGAATCTTCCACCTCTAAAAAAATGTCACAATTCTTAAGCAACATCGTGGTATGGTGTGACCATCCTGAAATCTATTATTTACTGCAGCCGATGTGGAAAGGAATTTTCAAAGGGTAGATGTAATACTCAAACGCGATTCGGAGATTCTTCATCGTTTTACCTTTCTAAATCTTATCTCTATTACATTGTGATGCGTCGATCGTTCAAAATTTCTAATTGAAAACCACGTGCTGCAATAACCTCAAGTTCATTCGCCAATCGCTTAAAACTTTTTTGCTTACATAATGCATGTCAAATTGTGTCATGTACAAGGACATGCTCTTTTGTAATGGTTTTTGCATAGCTATACAAATTTATTATAACTGCTGTATGCTACTCAACTTTTGATAAGGATCACTTCAAAATTTACATTGAATTCTGTGTAAATGGTTAGAATGTTTAACTTAAGATGTATTAAGTTAATTGCTAATTTATCTGAATTATTATTTATTCATGTATGTCATGATATCATAGATATAGACTTGAATAAATCTTTACATTTATGTGCACCCACAATTCATAGGTATCACTGATGAATATCCTGATATGAGGATTGCACATTGTGCTGCATGCACAGGTGCATCCGTAAGTTGCATCCATTAGTTTTTCATTTTAATGAAAAATTATAGGAATATATTGAAACTAAAAACACAAACACACTTAGAAAGAAGAAATTTGTAAAGTAAGGAGTTAATATTGAGCGTGGTCTCCTCTCGCTTGATAACGGCCTCACAGCACCTCTTCATGCTACAAATGAGTCTCCTGATGTCACAGTGAGGGATCCTTTCCCATTCCTATTTCAGTACAATTTGCAGCTTTTGAGTGGATTGGTTTGATTCATTCGAGCTCTCACTCTTCGACGCATTATGTCCCTCACAAATTCATTGGGGGGTTGCAGTCGGGGGATTTCGGTGGACAAATCATGCGTTCAATTGTCTCTTCCCCCAGATACTAGTTCACTATTGACGCACGACGAGGCCGCGCATTGTCACTCTACAGAATGAAATTCGGACCAACGGTACCGGCACACGGCCTGACTGTATGATCGAGAATTTCATCGCGATATCTGACTCCTGTTAAAGTCCCATTTCGAAAAATGTACAAATCAGCTTTGCTTTGTATACTGATTCCGACCTAAACTATGACAAAACCACCTCCAAGCCTATCATGACAAGAAATCTTGTTTGAACTGAAACTTCTTAAGGCGCGTTCACACTAGCACGATAACGATAACTATAACGATAACGATAAATTGAAATAAAATCGCCCAGCATGTGCAACATAGCTGCTGTTCACATTAGCCCGATTTTCTCAACGATAAATCGTTCAACGATAAAATCATATCGTCGGGATCACTTCCAGAGCGATTTTCTTGAACGATAAAAAAATCGTCGACCATAAAATTATTGCAAACGTCAATTTTAATGTCAGAATCATAATCAGCGTGAGCCGGTGATCAAAATGCGTACCATTGTCTTGTCATTTCGTGCCGAAATAGCGGCACAGTGGAGAAAAGTATTTATCAAAATACTTTCTTTTGATCTTTCCATTTCGCCGACCGACAACGTCAAAAGCATGTTGGAAGAGGGAAATCTGGGTTTAGATAGTGTTATCAGCTTTCTCACCCGACGCTATCACAACATGAAATTTACATGGATGGAAGGACAATGAATCGAGAGTATACTTATCGCACGCTGCAGTCACTTCTCGTGGAATGAATATAATAAGATCAGAGCTAAAATATCAAACAAACACGTGTGATTCATGAAATAAGGGGATGAACGAAAACAATTATCGATCTTGCTCCCATATGCTGCCTCATGAACCTGATAATACATTCCGATGATTCACTGACATTACATTTCATTGCTGAGTTGATTGCATCAAAAAATAATGTCCGACATAAATGAGATCCTAATTTTTGAGGTGGAGAAGAACGATGTATTATTTAACAAAGAAAATCCACTATATAAAGATGTCAAAAAGAAGATGGACGTGTGGAAGGTAATTGGCGCGCGTATTGGAATGGATGGTAAGCATTTTTTTTCAATATGTAGTACATTCGGTATTGGTATTGCTTCTTTTCTTTAAGAATCAATTAGTCAAAAATTGCATCATACATATAATATATATGTATGTATATATATAGGCAAGGTTGAGTACCCCGTAAATGTATTTAAGGAGAAGTAGAAACCACTGCTCACTCGGCCTTAGGTCAACTGTATTTAAGTGTACTAATATTCTAAGACATTCAATTTAGATTGTTCACTGATGTGTATCATTAATGATGACCTGCATAAAGTATTCATCAAATAGCGACGCATTTTTTTTGGAATCGCTGTTATGCCTTGTATGATGAGATGCTACTCACAAAATACGAAATGTATGCGAAATTTCATTTCAATTGCTGCTATACTTTTAATCTGCAAACTGACGAATAAGTGATGGAATACAAAAATCAGTCAATTGATTCTGGGCATAAATTAGCTAAAAACTACTTTTATCAATTCTTGTACCAGTTAGTCATTGATTTTTTAGTATATTTAGTGATATTGGTCGCCTTAATTTTTTTATGCTCGAGGCTCCGTCAATACCGATGGGATTAGCTGCATTATATAGACAAAGTAATGAAGTACACGTAATTCAGAAAGTAATTTTTAAGGTCTACCCCTACAAACTTCGATGTACGATTGATCTATGGATAGGATGCCTACTTGAGATAAAAAGAAACATTTCTCAAGTTATCGAATGATTTCTTCATTAGAGCTACGTAAAAATATCGCAACTTATTGAACTACAAGAACTCAAAATTCATGGCAAAACTGATAGGCTTATTCCATCAAGATATATTTTCAAGCTATCAAGTGCCAATCAAGTTATCAATCATCTACATGTACGTGTTGAAGCAGTTAGTTGGCTCGACCAAAACAACATGCTCGTTGCCAGTTCACAGAGCCAGCTGCGGAATTGAAATATGACTTGAACGCATCTCGCGTAGTAATGGTATCACCTGCCGCATGATTGCCTGTATGAGGCAATGCTTGAACGAAGTCATTTTGAGAACCGACACTCTCTAAGGTTTCGTCTGTGTTCTTTGGCTCAACAATCGGCTTTGTCTTCTGTATGAAATTATGCAGAACACATGTTGCTTTGACAATTTTATGAACATGTGAAGGCGAAAGTTGGAGAAGTCTGTGGTAAAGTCTGAATTTTGACGTCAAAATACCAAACGCGTTCTCAGATATCCGTCGTGCGCGGGACAGTCTGTAGTTAAAGATGCGTTTCTCATCGTCAAGATCTGCACCAGGGTAGGGCCGAAGCAGATAATTTTTCAGAGGGAATGCTTCATCGTCGACAATCACATGTGGTTGATCTCCCAGATTACTTGCCCCTCTCAACGGTTTATTGGTAGGAAAGTCCAATGACTTCTTTTCCAATGACTTTCCGAGGTAGCTGTTGGAAAAAATACCACCATCACTATTTGAACCGTAGCCACCAACATCAATGATGGTGAAACAGTACCTGTGGTCAACAAGTGCTAAAAGAACAATGGAGAACGTATGCTTGTAATTATGGAAAATTGATCCAGAATTTGGTGGGGCCTGAATAACAATATGCTTTCCGTCCAGCGCACCTGTGCAATTCGGAAATTGCCATCGAGATTCAAAGCCATTAGCAATTTCAACCCAATCCGCCTCCTTTGATACAGCCATGAAAAGCGGTTGTAGTCGCAGCCACAGCGCGTCACATACTTCAGGAATGATTTCGCAAACTGTCGATTTTCCAATTCGATAGCTGAATGACATACTACTGTATGAATCTCCGGTCGCCAGAAATCTGAAGAATAAAGAAGATCAATAAGTTTATTCACTTTATTCAATCATAGTCATAATCAAACATTTGCAGCTTTAATGTATCAATCGAAATCAACATTTCGAATATTGGTATACCGCTCCAGCTCTAGTCGGGTCACGTTGACCTTTCGATGACTGGGTTCGATTCCCTATTTGCAAACTATTTTTCTTGATCCTAACAATACGAACTGACACATCTATTCCACCACGTGAATGCTGGAAGTCGTGGGATGGGGAGTCCTTAAAGCAACATCTGTTGAGAAATAAAAGCTATCATGTCTTAATGTTTTTGATGCATCTAGAGTTACTCGTAATACATGTAGTCGCATCTCAAGCTGTGCGGAGTAAGGAAGGACCAATAAGCAACCATTGCAATCAATAAAACAGCAATCAGTTAAATCACAATCTTTTTTGTTACAGGTGAAAGTGCGCGCAATAAATGGGTGAATTTAAGAGATGCATTTACCAATTATCACCGCAAAGTTATGGAAAAAAATCTGGGTCGGCATCGCGGAATATAAAAAAATACAAATATGCTGACATGATGGAATTTTTATTACCTTGTTTGCAACTGCGAGAGTAAGTTACCAGGTTTGAAACACATGCGCATGCTTAAGTCAATCTTGCAAATTGTTATAATAAAGGATGATATACTGATGCTCGTGATCATTCACCGACGGTAACATGAGTTACATACTTCTAATATTGCTAATATTTGTCATTAACTTGACGATTGGTAATTAAAATACTTCTATCTTATGCTAATTGACATTTTATTATCAATGAAAATAATGTGTTTTTTTTGTGGCAGAAGGGTGTTTTTTAAAGAAATATATATGAGCAATAATCTGAGTAATAAGATAGTAGATATTTCCTATTTACTTTCAATATGAAGATGCAAAAGCGAATGAGAAGAAGTAGTTGACTGAGATGACGAAATTATGATTTATGATGGCCAAGAAGTTTAGACCTTGATAGAAATTTGACAGAGATAAAAGTTTTCAGAGATAAAGTTGTAATCTCTCCTTTGATTTCTGATAGATCATACTTCCGTTTCAGTACATCAACCAATCTGCAGTACCTATCGGCACATGAAAATTCATTCAGTCATAATGATGAGAATGATTTAGACGGAGGCTCAGAGGACTGTAATGCAATATGCGCACCTACTCCTTCGCAATCAGAAAATTGTCCGCAATCCAGTTCAGCAAAACGACGAAAGGTGGATTCTAATGAGCTGGACCAAAAAATAATGCAGTACCTAATTTCCAAAGAGCCTGATGATCAAACGGACGTTTTTTCAAATCCATGGCTATGACTGTAAAAAAATTTCCCACAGAAATGCAGTCACAGATAAAATATCAGATTCATGGTATTATCTACGAAGCTGAAAGAATGCTCAATTCTACTGCGCAACAACCTATTGAATCGGTTGATCAATTGCAGCACTACTACAACCTGTAATATAAGGCCTAGTCACACAGTAATTTTCGATTACTTTTAAGTTAGTGTGGTATGATCCTCGTAGACATTTTCACGTTCATGCAATATCTTTTGAATATGTAATTTTGAAGCATAAGTATGGAATTATTAAATTTTCATTTTGGAAATAATTGTTTTCAACTTACCTCAAGCAAATGGCCAATCTTTCTTCTGAAGAAATTGGTCTTCGGAACGTTGTTAAATTCTTCACGATATCATCCTTTATTAAATCATGAATGCGGATGAACTGCTCTTCATTTACGCGAAAGTAATTGAAGAACTTGTCTTCATGCGAATGCAGTTCTTGGACGAGGGTGTTGAACGCCCCAAGTTCTTCTCGCTTCGCACATATTGGATGAGTCCAATAGCTGCGTCTGATTTTCCATCTTCTTCGAAGTATGAACAAAATAAGGAGGCGTTCTTCATCCATCGGAAATGACTGGAGAATGATACCTTTGTAGCAAGCACAACTGATAAAATCATGTGGTTAGAACGATAAAATCGTCACGATAAATCGTTACAATGTGAACAGCGGTGAGCTGAGAGGAAGAAATATCGTCACGATTTTATAGTTATCGTTATCGTGCTAATGTGAACGCACCTTTATTCCGTTGTTTCCAAACTCCTTTCCTTCGATCAGTCATAATATCCAGACAACATCTTGACTCATCAGTGAACAACGGATCTCCAATCGTCGACATTCCAGTTAATGTGATCACCCGCCCATCTCAGTCTCAGTCTCGTGTGATTTTTGCCAATTTGAAACGGAGAGCTGCTGCTTTTGAGTGAAAGCCAGCAACGTGAATTCTTCTTCTGATGGCTTGTGTAGATACTATTAGCCCTGTGATGGACTGGAGATCTCTCTGTAGCTTGGTTGCATTCGTAAATGGATCTTGACGAGTTTGCAGAATAATATAGCGATCATTCTGTCTTGATGTTACTTTCTTCATTCCCCAACCATGTCTGTGCATGACCAAACCTGTGTGTTTGTTGCGGTGCGACATTCTAGAAATAACACTCTGACTGACATTTATAATACTTGCCAACTTCCGCTTTGACAGCCCTGCTTCCAACATTCCAATCCCTCTTGTCATTTCAGTGCTCGTCAGTCGCCTTCTCGTTGTTTGATGCATGTCTCATCTCAATGGTGCAATATGAGATTTCAGTACCAGCTATTTCTTTGGCAACTTTCTTTGGTAACAGCACGAAATCGTTTTGAAATTTCATAATCAACATCACCGTCAACAAATTTCGAATACAGCTAAAATCTTCTTCGCCGAACTTAATATGTGTATAGCAGTGTTCAACAATTAATCATAGATATACCATTTCATTATCATGTCTATGATCTCAAGTCATGCAAGAATAATGTAAAATCCCAATTCAAGTTAAAAGTTATACATTCAGTTCTTAAACAAATTCCTTCTTAACAAAGCTTTGCGGATTTATTTTTAGTGATCCTTATCAAAAGTTGAGTAGTATATTTCTAATGATTAAGGCTCTCTGCAAAAAGATATTACGGGCCATCGGTGCAAAGGGCGAATAATAGTGATGTTTCATACAAAAAGGCGCTTTGTAAAACAATTTGGCACACTTTTGAAAGTAAGAATATTTATCAGTCACAATGATGTTAATGTTAACTGTCAATAATGCACTTTCAGGAGACAGCTATGAATTTCGAGGCAGACAGTTGCTACATTTTAGAAGCACAATATGACCTACCGCATGCGACTCTCAATATAATATCTCGTGACTCTTCTTTTGTGAAAATGGAGAGCTGATATCATGCGTCATCATTCCTTTGGTTTACAGGCAAACTCACGCAGCAGTGAGAAAGTTAAGCTTGTTTTGTTTCTGCTCGAGCTCACATAATTTCTCTAATTTAAGCATTCACAGTATACTTGTCTTTCTTTGAGCCTTTCGTCAATGTAGGAGTACGTTTAATGGCCTACAAATGACAGATAAACTGATCTAAAATAGCAAATGTAACCAGAGTGGGAATTGGGCATGGCCCACAGCTCGTCTTATTTGAAGTTAAGAACTTTTTTAACACAGTTGTACTTTATGCTTGAATAATCAATTATCACGTTTCAAGATTCACTTAAGATGTTTAGAACTGTAAGACACTTAAACATTCAAAGGCACATATATATAGCCAACAGCCAATTTGTGTTTGCATTCATGCGTATTTATAATTCGAAATATGCAAAGACGTGCTTGCCTTTCAAATCGCAAATTTGTGACACAAACCCGCAAGGGAATTCGCGATGTTATCAACAACTTACTGCGCCAACAAAGTACCGGGTACTTCAAAACTTGTGTCATATCTCTAAGAAATCGCTTTGTCATGAGTCATGAGTGATGCATTCTGCGTGGAACGCTCTGGTCTTCGTAAAACCTACCGGGAGGGAGAAGATTATGTGTGCGTGTCATGGAAGCTCTTATCATAGCCACAAATGTCTGATGATATCAGCTCTCGTCATAATAGACATTATTGCAGAGTTAAAACAGGTTGAAGCAAGTTGAACTCGATATTTTGCATCAACACAGAAAAAGAAATGTCAAGGTTAAGTGGACGTCAAGGAAAATTATCTTGAAAATCGGTTGTTGTTTGGAAAAACTGTTGATGTACTCGAATTATGTAGGGTCTACGGTTCAAGTATCACGGAATCGATAGTCCACAAAAATAGTTTTGAAGGATTGGCAAATACAGGCCAATTTTTTAAAATGGCAGAGATTCATCATTTTTCAAATACTAAATTTTGGTCCTGTGTCTCTTCTTCCCATTTTCAGTTGTATACAATCAAGAAAAAGATTGATTCAAGTTACTTAGAACTTTTCTAAGCGACATATGAATGACAAACATGAATTTTCCAGTGAAAAAGGTTGAAAGATTGATCTAAGCAGCATAGTAAAATCAGAAAAGTAATACAAACTCCGAAAATTTTTGAAATATCGAGTCAATTACCCGGCATCAATTGGTTAATGGATGTTAGCGCAATAAGTATTTGTATCCATTTTTATCACAGAAATCCAAAAAGTGACTATTATCTTTCTCAAAACTCTGAACTGTCATCATATCCGTTGTGCACGATGATTTAAAGAGAAATGCATCTCGTGAAACTGGGATGTTTTCATTTGATCTTGTTCTATGATTATTTTCTGTTTGCATAACGGTGAAGGAATTCAATGACTTTCAATCCACCTCTTATCTAAATAAAGAATATGGAAATGTGGACTACTTCGACTAACCAAGTTCAAGTATCCAATTTATCAATGTTCAAAAAATGTGACCTAGTGCTTGACCTATTATGTAATAAACGAAGAAATACAAATCACACAATTTTGTGAATTTCAAAATAGTACATTTTTCTTTTTGATTTTCATCGACGGAAGTATGAGTATCGAGTGTGTTGCACTCTCAAGAGAAAATAATCTTGATACACTCACATTATGCACGAAGGTTAGTTCAGTACTTGGGTGTTACTCATTTTTCGTTTTGAAACACAGTAGAATAACAGCTATAGTACGTTGACTAGTGCACGCAACGGTTACTTCACTTTGTCTGTGTAAAAATCAATAAATAGTCATATTTCTCCCAACGCTACTCACCTAACGACTAATTTCATAAATTTATTGTATTTATCAAATTCTGCCTTAGCAACAAATACAAAGCTTGACATAAAGCTGTCTTATCACCATGGACACAACAACGAGATGTCAACTTACCGTTCTTCAATTCGGGGTATGGCACTACGGGCTTGCTCGTTTCTCCGTCAGGAGTTTTCCCTCGAAGTTCTCTCAGTTCTTTTTTCAGCTGATCGTTCTCAGCCTTCAGCTTATCAATGATGGTTTTCTGTACTTCAAACGCCTTTTCCAAAGAATCAAGATGCTTGTCCAATTCCAACTCCTAAAATGATCACCACAAAATATGCACCAACATAACACAATCAAAAATTCTAAATCGAATCGTTTCAAACAAATGTTTCCTTAAAATCAGACGTTCTGTCTATTCACAAGGGATAAGAAAACAATTTGTTAAGTTACTTCCGTCATGAAATACTCGCAAAGTAAATCATGTGACAGATCGATAGCGCACGATTATGTTGTAGCTGGATAGTGGGCCTGTGCAGGTCTAGGCGAGAATATTCGAATCCACCTGAAAGAATCGCACGAATCCTATAATCATTAAGTGAATGCAAATTTTAATAATTTTCGTTCCGCTGGACTTCGCTGACCCACTTCTAACCAGTTTCACCCATGATGGATTTGACAATTTCAAAAACAGTAAACTTCATTTATTCTTATTCATATCATTCATGAAAAATTATTGAGTCAGTGTCACTGAAAGGGTGATGGATGTACACAGTCAAAATATGCAGCACCATTGACTTTCACAAGCCTCATACAGTTTCGAAAGGGGACGGAATTCACAAAAATTAAAGGCTCGAAAACAAGTCCTGCTGTCTACTGAGAGATGTTGGTTGGTGGAGGGAAGTTGTTTGAGTAAAATTGTGCATGCTCGACTCTCTGTCGCTATGTCTGACGATACCCAATGATGTGTGATCTTGATTTCAGAGATACAGCAACTGAAGAAGTCAGGTATGCAGGGGTTTTATTCATCTTGAAAATTTTCTTGCAATACCAGCTGTTAGTTAATTGCTTCCGACGGGAGGTATTTCATGGCTATGTATGTTAAAATGTATCCTCTCCCTTTAGTTAAGCGAAGGTTAAAAAGTATATATATGTACAAATTTATGTCTCGGACGTTTCGTGTCCCGACCCTTTACCAACGAGAAGCCAGCTGACCTTCGTTTTGTTTGTTTCAATTGATTTTCTTGGTCTTTCGTAGAAAATATCCTCTGGTGGAGATAAGAATGGTAGATCTCTGGTAAAGATTGATCAGAGCCAAAATATTTTCGAAATATGTAATTGATCAAAATATCTTGATAATATACTGTACATGCCTCATATCTAGAGTCTTTAGCCGTTCAATCTACTTTCGCACCATGCATGTTCCATGCATCTCATTGCTCATTCGATACATTGGTCATTGATGTAGACTTATCTCTTTCATACAGACTTATTACGGCAGAGCTCTGTGAGGAGATATCTTTTGACATTTCGTATTAATGAAAAGTTTCGTTTTGATATTTGATTTGGTATCTATGAAAATAGGAATATTTACATGATGTCGCTAGTGCAAGTTATCAACGTACTCACACATGTAGCACCATTCATATATATCAGTTCATCTAGTATATGTAAATTGCAGGCTAATTGATGAATTAGCCTTTAATCTTGTCATCGTGCAATTTTCTATTCACGCGTTACGCATGCTTACTCCATTTGCTTTTCAATGAATGTCATTCTTACATCAAATATGCAACTTTCTACTTAAATCTAACATTAGCGGAAGTTAATGAAATTTGAATCGATTGCCATCAGAAGCAACAGAATATTAGTTTGACGATTTTTCTGGGATCATTTTCACACATGTAGTATCTAACATAATAAGTGCATGAATAAATGATTTAGGTCTACTGCAATCTTATTTTTTAACTTCATTTGAATAAGAAACGTAAAATTTGAAATTTAGTCTGTAGGGTCCTCAACTTAACTAATCATCTCTCTACGAGTTAAATAAGTAGCACTAAAAAGGATAATCAAGAATTATAACAAAAAACAGAGTCGTTAAAATTTTTTAGAACATTAGGCATTTGTGGTGCATGAACTTTGATTATAAGAAATTGGGATGAGGTTACATGTCCATTTATCATGTGACAAGTGATCTGATACACTTGAATCTTCACAACAAATCTTAGCAACAATTTTGATACTACGAGGCCTCTACCTAGATAGACTTAGAATCTTGAATGAAAATAAAACTAAGGATGATACCAGAAAAGGAAATTGCACTCATATCATTCACCCTTGCAGCATGTGGGTCAGGTGGGTCGTGGGTCATGTTTTCGTGGAAAGTCGGTGGGTCACATATGCCTTGGGTCAAGTGGGTCGTGGGTCAAGTTTCGTTGACCCACTTCCAACTCTGGTTAGGATTGCAGTTTAAAAAATGCATTTTTTGAAATGCATAAACGGCTCGATGCCAGTTAGAGATGAGACGGGTGGGTCTAATAAAGTCATTTCTGAGTTTTCGATCCACTAGTGTTACACAATGCAATGCCGCTATCTAAAGAATAGCGGATTGAAATTTGTCTCCTCGCAGGGGCAGGGATCTTAAAGATGTAGACTTGAAAGATAGTAGTCTTTTACTTGCTATGTATTAGGGTTTGCTATAATAAGAAATCAAGGATTTCACCAAAATTATTATCTTTATCATTATGCTATCGTGTGACATGTAATTTATGAAAGATTGTTATAAAATCTGGTCATCTAAGTAATCAGTTCGATAGTGCTTCCTAGTCCCTAACATCATTCCATCAGCAAGCAGGTCGTCCTATCGCTATTGTAGTTTCTATCGTGCAAGCAGTTATCTTCCACCACAAGCTGGTATCTTTGCACGTCCACTATCCGTCCATTGATGTAGCACTGATGCCATTTGTGGGCAAGTGCCCTATTAACATATCTAAAACCAGGAATCTTATTGCCTTGGTAAAAAAACTCACTGACGAATCGCAGCCGCTTTCCATCAGACGGAAAGTAACTCTCGAGTTGTAGACGACATGATTAGCCTCTTTTATAGATGCTATTTTGTTAAAAACAGTTCCGCAGCAAATGAGTGTGCACCAAAACCGAAAGTCTTCTCCAGAAACACTCGCATAGCTAATGCACTCGCGTGCTATAATGTGAGCTCAGAACGTGAGCGTCTACCGTTAGCAGTCGATAATCGTAATGATAAATAGACTTATCAAGGGTTTCTCGTCTCAATTTCACCAATATAGATAGCAAGCTGTTGAGGAAATTGTATTCTGAATTTTGGCAGCAAATTTCGATTTCGATTGCCAATTTGAGCAAGTAAAAAGTAAACAGTTGAATGACTGAGACAATTAGTGCGAAGGCCAAGTGCTGTTAAGTCTTGTAATCTACATCAACCGTGCGATGTATTTGGCATTGGAGAAAATCTTTGCCCTAAATTCACTTCAGAACTTATATGAGATCTACACTTTTTCTACAATGATGATCATAAAAAGTGATTCACCCAAATTTTGTCTCATTTCAATGAAATGTTGCCAATTGCAGGTGCAGTTTGCAGATAAATGAAAATAGAGGTTGAAATAAGATTTTCCCTCTTGTACAGTGGCTGTAACCAGCTGGCCCTCAAGGGTCCATGGTGCGTTCGCTGCTGGTCACTGTTATTTCGTAACCTCATCAAAATGTTCAATCTCCTGTCAAATTCAGGAAGGCATGCTTTTGATCAGGCGCTTGATTACTAGTTGATCTACACTCTCCATTCTTGCCTTAGCAAAACTTCCAGTTGAGAAAGACCATCTTCACTAAGAATTGATCGCCTCACACCGCGCTTCAGTAAACTAGAGACATTTTCGATGGGGTTGGGGTTGAAGTCTGGTGAGCAAGCGGGCCATTTCGAAGTTCGTATGCCGGCTCGAGCTTTGTGTGAATTAGCTACACAATTCCTGTGACAAGTGACGCTGTCGTTCATGTAAATCAAGTCGGACGAAGGATTACCCAATTGAGAGGACAATTAAAGAATGTACATTTGCAAAACATTCATATATCCATTCATCCATAATTCATGTTTTTGGATATGGACATGGAGTTCAGTTTGACCATTCATCCATATCGCAGACCAATTAAGCAATCTTCTGCCTCCCAGATTCACAGGCAATGTCAAGAAATCAGGAATGGGGTCACCTGACTTTTATCAAAGCTCTCAAGCGACCTCTAAGACATTCTATATCTGAGAAGGACAGACGCTTCGTCACTCCAAACTACTCGATTCCATTGAGGCACCACCCGCTTCAGCCTCAAGTCCTTGTGTTTGGCGGTCAATTTGATCCCTAATGGTCTCTTGCGGCTTTTCAGGAGCTCAATTTCATATTCCAATTTCGCCATCAAAGAGGCTACCATAGACTTTTCCGCCCCGTGGTTGTGATCTGCTAGCCTGATGGTATGATCCTTGAAATGTTCTTCTGAAAGGCGTATTTTTTAACTCACCTTCATTTTGCCGTTGAGTTCATCTATCGAATAACTCGTCAGATTCCTTTCGAAGCTGAATAGGAAATTCCACAAGCTGGACATTCTGTTTGAACTTCAAACTGAATGAGCAAGACGGGTCTGAGTGATGCAGAAGCAGTTAGTTGCTGCGGAGTTGCAGAAGGGAATCCCGTCTGCAATAGAAACTCCACCCTATTTCTCCTCTCCCATCGACCGTTGCATCCAATCCTACGTGAATGTAGCTATCCTCTCCCGTAAATCAAAAGATAATTCGTTCCCTTCTCCCTTCTATTTCCTTCAGTTCAAACCTATCTATTCTCATACGGAGTTATCGCTTCAAGCATATAAATGCTATTTATATAACGTCAGCTGGTGTATGTCAAATTGTCAGATATAATAGCGAAGAGACAAGGAGAATTCATGAATTCGGAAATGTCCGTTGTCATTATCAACGACGGCAAAGTAGGAATACGAACGAGACGTAGCTATTACCTTGATGGAAATCATCAACGATGAAGAAAAGCTATTTGCAGCTCATAATCATCTCACTTGGAAATAATACTTCAAAGCAAATTGATCAGATAGTGCGTCCGTACAACGGACAACAGCGCGACGCGAAACGCAGCTATGCTTCTTTCAGGGAATCGTAAGAGATGCTAACGTACTGCACCGGACACAGATCAGGCCCCGAGAACCACCGAATCCATCACTTGTAGATGTTTAATGGTCATGAATTAACATGCCATTACAATGAAAGTCCTTTGTAAAAATAAAGGTCTTTCAGTTTGACTCAGAGCGATTAGTGGACTGATTATATTGGCAGGGGGTAGCGCAAACGATAATTTAATCAAATTTTGTAAATGCTTCATAGCATCTTTATGACTGTGATACATGCACACATTCCTGAAAATTGCTGATTTCGTCTTTCAAAAAATCTTCAAGGCGCAACTGAAGAGAACGATGAAAAGAACTTCAAAGAGAAGGAGACCCAAATGTCCCCATACCTAGGTTTGAGGACATTTTTGATTTTTGATTATTTACTTCCAAAGAAATAGCCTATCGCGGTTTTCGTAAGTAAAATCGTGGGATCTCATGAAGGATGTTTTACCGATATAAATGCTTTTGCATACTTAGCAATTGACTTCATATACGATATTCTTAACATTAGGCTATATGAGAAATATCATTAGCGAAATATGCAACGAAACCACAGAGGCAATGAAACTGGATCCGCCTGGATCTAAATTTCCAATTGAACGAGGTGTAAGACAGGGAGATCCTTGATCACCAAAGCTCTTCAATGCTACCTTGGAAGATGTCTTTCACACGTGCAATTTTAACGACGGTGTTGGAGTCACAATTGATTGAGAACAGCTGCTTGATCTCAGATTTGCTGATGATGTGATTGTGACAGGCACTGATGACAATGACCATCTACAAGAAGTGATCGATGAATTGAATACTCAAGGAAAGAAATACGGACTTATGATTAACAGAGAAAAACTTGTGCAATAACTAACGGCAAACGAAGAAGAATATCAATAGACGGGAAAGAAATACAATATGAAGATCATGCGAAATACCTCGGACAGACAAACTCATTTCAAGACCAACTGCAGAAAGATATTTCGATAAGAATACAGAACTCTTGGAGAGCGTTTTCGAAACTGAGATCATTCCTTATCACTAAGAAGATCCAATTAAATGCAAGAAGACGCCTATTCAACATATGCATTCTACCAGTTCTAAAGTATGGCTGTCAAACATGGTCACTCACTAATAAGACAACATCGAGACTACAAGTCACGCAGCGAGCTACGGGGAGGAGAATGCTGGGAATAACACGGAGAGACAGAATAACAAATGATGAAGTAAGAAGATGGACCGGTGTAAAAGATGTAATAGCAGAAGCGAGGCATTTGAAATGGAAGTGGGCCGGTCATGTTATAGGGAGGGATGACTATCGTTGGAGTAGCAGATTGACAAACTTAATTCCGAGAGATGGGACAAGGCGCAAAGGCCGGCAGAAGAAAAGATGAAGAGACGAATTCCCGGGGCGATGGGCACTCATTGCCCAACATCGACAAGAGTGGATCCGAACAACGAGGGAGGCCATATTCCAAGCTGGATGACAACGGCCTCAGTAAGACAGCAAGTATTCAACATTAGGCCTACAAATCGCAGTTACGACTAATACACTTACTGAAAGAGTAGATTGGATTTGTAGTCATTTTAAATGAATTGGTAAAGCTTCTACCGGCTCATTTGAACAGCACTTCTGATTTGATCACTAACCTACGCAGCATTTCTTGTAAATGATGATAATTTTGTTTTCATCTCGTTGGATGTGGTCAGAATGTACGCAAGTATCCCTATTGATAATGCTCATCAAGTCATTGATAACTTTGTCTAAAGATATTGGCAGGGCATCAATAACATGGGTAGGAATTCATCAATTGTGTTCGGTTTGTCTGTAAACGAATTTATCATCTTCTAAAAAATATCTCCAAAATTGAAATACCTCCGAAAAATATCTCATCATCTCCGAATTTTAAAAATATCTCTTGGGGTGAGAAACAATATCTCTTGGGGTCTTGGGTCTCATGAAAATATTGAGTGATGAACCCAAGATCAAACCGATTTTCTATCTTCGTTATCTGAGCCTGTGTCTCCTGAAAAAACAGCCGATTCCATTTCCGAGTCTCAAAGTTGGCCCTCCAATGTTTGTCAAAAAGCATTACAGTAGCGGTGTGCAATGCTTCATTTGCAAGGAATATTACCATGAAAAATGTGGCATCAATGGTAAACGCTGTTTCTATTCCAATGATTGCAACTGACTTTGAAGTTTGATACAACAGGTCGTTGAATTAAATTGTCTTTTATTTAGTTGTTGAATAATTCATATAGACCAACAGAACGTGTGAGTTGTATGATGTATGGCTTACTAAGTGTGATTACTGAACATTTGTCAGATGTACATGAATAATCACGTGACGCAAGCTCAGGCGGGGTCGGCTGACACAATCACGGAATACCTCGACGGAGACGACACTGAGTCTGTGAGAATAAAATGCTTGAATCTCAACAAAGCGTTCGATAAGATTCACCACAATCGACTTGTAAATTACCTGCAACTCAAAATTTGAACTCAGGTTTCCTGTTGTGGCTGCTGTCCTACTTGAACAAACGTTTCATGATGGTAAATTATCAAAACAAATACAAACCACTCATTCCTGTATTGTCCGATGTTCCTTTTTGGGACGTGTGTGAAGTTAGCCGTACCAATATCCGTACCACATCGAAAATCGCGTGTGCCACTCTCTAAAACAGTATTTACACATAATTTTAGAGTGTGCCAGCTTGTGCCACCAGTAATTTTTCAAAATAATGCAGCAGTTTGCGAGAAATCGTCCATCAAAAGTTCGAGGTGGTACGGATGTGAAGTTAGCCGTACCAATTTACAGAAAAAAATCTTAAATCGCCTCTTTATGAATTTTCAACGACATGGACGTCTAAAATAACACGTCTAAAGCATTTGCCACACACTACTTTGCCAAAATTCACAATAGTTACTGAGAAAATGGACAAAATGACCTCAAAGTGGTACGGATGTGAAGTTAGCCGTACCACTTGTGAAAATCGCGTGTGCCACTCGAATCAACCCACCCAATACACTTATTGGGAGTGTGCCATGTTGCGCCACCCCTCAGACAGCCCCAACTCTGCGTAGAATCAGCACAAATGCGGACACATCCGTACCACTTTGAGGTCATTTTGTCCATTTTCTCAGTAGCTATTGTGAATTTTGGCAAAGTAGTGTGTGGCACATGCTTTAGACGTGTTATTTTAGACGTCCATGTCGTTGAAAATTCATAAAGAGGCGATTTAAGATTTTTTCTGTAAATTGGTACGGCTAACTTCACATCCGTACCACCTCGAACTTTTGATGGACGATTTCTCGCAAACTGCTGCATTATTTTGAAAAATTACTGGTGGCACAAGCTGGCACACTCTA
Source organism: Prostheceraeus crozeri (assembly GCA_907163375.1). Lineage (NCBI taxonomy): Eukaryota > Metazoa > Platyhelminthes > Polycladida > Euryleptidae > Prostheceraeus > Prostheceraeus crozeri. The sequence continues at coordinate 302,007 of CAJQUW010009039.1, read as the reverse complement.
AAATTATGTGTAAATACTGTTTTAGAGAGTGGCACACGCGATTTTCGATGTGGTACGGATATTGGCACGGCTAACTTCACACACGTGTACGACGATGACATGACAGTTGTGTGAGTAGATAAGAATTCGGACAACAGCTTCGATGTCGATGACATTTTCCGTCAATTACGATGTAAGAAGATGCTCGTCAACTGGAGCAATCCAAACAAATGGTCATCGGCAGATCTCACTATGCCCGTACAATATTGCATCCTGATATTGCCTTTTTTCGATTCAATTTCGATTCTTGGAGTTGTTTTGAACAATAAATTGTCTTGGCATGTTCACTTTGACAACCACTGCCTTTCCGCAACCCGTCGACTTTGCGCTCTAAATCAATGGCGAATGTGCTCACCAGAAAGCAACTGCTACAAGTTTTTGTCATTTCAGGCAGTGCTCTTGTACCCATCTCCTCTTCTTTTGTGACCTCTCTTATCACACCAAGAAAAATATCAATTGTATTCATAAGCGCACTCATGGAATCATTTGTAATATTGATTGTAAATGTGATGTTTTTTCTGCATTTGAAGATAAACGTATGAAACAGTCACTGTCTTTCTTAATGAAATGTGAATACGATGACCATCCTTTGAATTACTGTGTAACCCGTCACCTCTCTTAAACTGATCATTTTTGCTTGCCCAAAACAAGAACAGTTAGAAGAGGTAACTCTTTTTTCTCATGAGTGTGTGCACTATATAATAGTCTCATGTTGTAACAGTACTGATTTTTATGATGTATGCTTTACACTTAGTTTTGATGATGTTTTTGTCTGTCCACCAAAACAGTGTCTCAACTTTGTAATGACTTATTTAATCGCCTCTTATTTTTCAAATTTGTATCTTATAAAATTGCATCGCATTTTATTTCCATTTTCCATTTTGATGAAAACAAATATGCGCTTACGCTCTTTCTCTTTCTCTCTCTCAAAATTCAGAATGTTTATTGCCCAATGATTGGGTACAAACATAGCAGAAATACAAGTACGTGATACAGTTATAAATGCGGTATGAAAAGATATGGAGAAATGAATGGAAGATGACAATGGATGATATAAAAGATAAAATCACACTTCATGAGCGGCTTCATGAATCAGGAAAGGGTTGTGACTGCGTTAAGTACGTGTGAAAGAGGCCATGAATTTGTCACTATGTCAATAAAATTTGTGAATTACACAATAATGAATCAATGAGGTATGATATATTCATTATATATATATATATAGTCAGAATCGTGCCATCAGGAATGTTCTCTCTCTTATATTTATGTAACTTCAGCTTAATTTTACATCACTATATGAGTTGAAAATGAGAATGGTAGTCATGATAATAGACATAATAATACAAATACTGATATTTATGATAATCAAATCAATCAAAAATCATACAGAATTACAAAATAATTAAATTAATGTTGAATATGAAGAATTGCAAGTAAATGAAGTTTACAGAAACTTATGTCCATTTACCAGAAGTAACTTGGCCAGCATGCCCATGATATGCTCCCTGAGTTTTTACAGATATACTTACATAACGCATGTAAGTTAACCTACACTAAAGGACTTTAAACATGTATAGAATGAATTCTCCCAAAAATACGATATACAATTAATATATGAACAGCTAAAAACATATATCAATAAAAATCGATTGATCACTTTGCATTAAGGATAAATTATAACAGTAATTACACAATCTTGGGTTCTGATTTTTCGATCTTGGGTCTTGGGAACCTATCCAAGATCTAACCCAAGATCTTGGGTAGGCCAATCAAACCCAAGATTTTACCCAATCTTGGTGACAATACTGTTTTTTATTAGAAGTCTTCTTTCAACAAAACACTTACTGACTTCCTTCATTCTGTGGAGTTTGAAAATAGCGACAGCGATCTTCTAATTTTTGTTTCTAGTGGATGGATTTTGTCTTATAGATACTCGTTTGAAAGAGGAGAAAAAACTGCTCGGTGACATTTTTGTTGCGAGTCAATCGGACCAGCCGTTCAAAAGTTAGAGCTGTTACAAGATTTCACGTCGGAGCTCACCTGAAAAAATCCTAAGTGTCAGAGTGACTTTGTATGGTCAAAATTTTAAAAATTTTCCAAAGTGTGGCATTTCTACCTGGGACCTTGAACAAAGTTTGTTTCATCAAATTTCACTGACCTCCCCCCCCCCCCGGCACCAAACTTCCAATTTTGCTTCTAGTGATCGTAGAAAGTCGTGCAATAGCTCGTTTGAAAGCTAAGAGTGAGACGAATTCAGTGAAAAAAGCGTCTTGTTCATATCTGTCTTTGTTTAGACGTGAGACGCCATTCAAGATTTGGGAGATTGGCGAAAAGACGACAGAGTTAGAATTTCCCAAGAAACAGCTCCAGCGGGCGAACGAAGGCTCGGATTGGTAAACGAAGGCCAGATTTGGAATCAGCTTGATGTTATTGTCCAATGAGGATCATCATCCAATGAGAATCAAGCATTTCTATATAAATAGCGAGCCTTCCACAGTGAGAATCATTCCATCGTTGAATCACACGAGTGACGGACGCACATTTTCTCTCTCTCGCTATTCTATTATCCAACTAAAATGGTAAGCCGCTACTTCCCTCCCTCTCCTCCCTTGAGCGTTAACTTAATACAATCTTTTTCATTTTCAGGCATCTACTCCATCTGCTGCACTAGTAGGACAAAATGGCGGTCAAACGTTACAAGGTTCGCTACGATCAGATCATTTACAACTGAGGGCAGTGGAAGAAACAACCAAGGTACATAATCCTACACCGCTACAGCGTAAATTTAAACAAGTCTTGCGTTATGACGATCATAGCGTAGTACTCCAAACGGAATGCTCCCTTCCACGGATGTCAAGATAGTGCACAATCAGTATGGGGACTACATACTGATGCCCGTGAGTCCGTACATTCGCCGCCAACTTGATATTATTGAGGAGTACGTGACATTAAATATGGACATTCCTACTCCTCTTGCTCAAGAGTGGAAGGCGAGAGATGACAAGGATACTCCCTATAGAAAGATTTGGGATGGTAATCAAATTTGCCTACCGGTATCACATTGGTGCACTTACTATAAGGAGGGAGATCATTCAACACCCATCACATGCGACGAGCTCGGAGAAGGTACTTGGGATATCCTTTTCAAAGTGAATGGGCTATATTATGGTCGGCACAAGGATAATAAAATAGCCTCGCTCTCCATGCATATGGAATCCATCCTATATATTCCAAAACCACCCAACGTGGATGACATAATTGATCAAATCCTTAACAGCAGTGGTACGAAGCGCAAGTTGGAGAAGAATGCTGCATCAAAACGCAAATCAAAGAAGGAGAATTACTAGTCCTTTCCTAACTCTACCCTATGACAATTCGCTGATGTGCTTTGAGTGTCGTAGACGTGGTCTTATTAGATACATTTTACTTCTTCGTTGCCATCATATCATTTGTGTATTTTGTCGTGAAAAGCATCGATGTAATTCTTCATTTTGTAATATGTTATAGAACGTTTCCTTAGATGTGTAAATTTCCGTTTTAGGCTTCTATCATCATTTTTATGGATTGTGAGGGTGAACCTGTACAGGAGCTCAGTGCTATTGCTATGAACAATTGGACATATCAGATTGTTAGTGTCTATCATCAACATGCCAACTGCGATCCCAATGTTGATCAATGGGCGAGAAAACACATTCATGGACTTAATCTGAAATATTTGCAAGACTATGGCTTTTCTTGTGAGAGTGCTCTTCTTATTGACTTTAAACGATGGTTAGCTGCTTTCAATGTTATACGCATCTTTGTAATAATCCTGGTAAGGAGAGGAAAGTATTTCCCAATCTAATCATTGATGATATTTTGCTCCCGCCTTGGGATAGTAGAGTGAATCAACACTATCATGAAGTCACGAAACGTTTTAAGGATTTGTCTGTTCCTATTTTGTCTGTTCGTTGTAGTAGCTACGTTCATAACCAATGCTTCTTTCCTCCTTACCTCAACACTGCCAAAGTCCTGTATGGTTATCATTGCTCGCTGTATGATAGTTACCAGCTGTATCTATTTTATCTCTTTCAAACCATTGATTTATAATGCATGCTTGTTACCGTTATTCAATAAATGTTACTATGAGAAGAGTTGTTGTTTTCATGCAATGGATGGGTTAGATCTCAAACGACTGCGGAACATTACATTTTCATAGGCAAAGTTTAAAAGAAGCTGTTCAAGATTATGTGATAAATTTTCATAAAGATGAGACCGACATCGAAGCAGTGGTCAATGATGCTAGCACTCTATTTCTAGAGTTAATGAATGCATTCTCTGATGGCATTGTCATGGTGCGATTAGTTGCGAAAATTAAGTTTAGTCATTTTGGAAAGGAAGAGGTAGAAAGTCGCTCTTTCCACTTTGCTTCTTATTCAATGGAAGTCGTAGATCACCCCGAAGAATTTTTTAAAAGACATATGATAAAAATTGCTGAACGTCTTAACGCATTTAACCATCATGGTAGCAGTCTAGTGATTGAAGCGATTTCAGATATTCACATTCAACTTTCTATAAAGAAAAATTGAAAATGCAGTGGTACTTTATTGTAGCACAACTGGTTTTCGAGCTATGTCTGCTCACTCTCGAAGTATATTCCTTCTGTACATGCGTCTATTATTTAGAAAAGGCTAGCAAATTCATATCTTCAAAAAGACTTGCTATAGACATTAGTAACGGTGAAACTATGTGTTGTGATGTATGTAAGCGAAAGGATGGAAACGAAAAGCGCATCTTCAAGAGATGTAAGCATGCTTTTTGTCAACGCTGTTTCATACGTAATTGCATTCAACTTTGCAAATGTAACCACTGTGATATTGCTCATTTCGAGTGTCACTTATGTCGCAATAGTTAATACCTATGCAAATGTGTTAAAGACAGGTTTTAGCAAAGACTAACACGGAAAATGGTGAAACGTAAAAGTCAAAAGTCTTCAAAGTTTTCTTCAGCCATTCAAGCTCTCCGACGAATGAAAGCAAATCAGTGATACAATGCTATACGACATGCTAACGATAAATTCATTCGTGAAATTATTTCTCATGTGAGGAAGTTGAGGACGAAGAAATTAGCACAAAAACAACGAAAGTTACTTAAGCGATATGCTACGAAATTGCGTTTCATCTCCAATCCTAAAGTCACCCTTCAAAGAAAGAGGGAAACTCTAACACAAAAGGGTGGTCTCCTTCCAGCGTTACTACCGATGCTAGCTCCTATCGTGGGCAACGTATTGGGTAGAAGCTTTGGCTCTAGACGTTAATTATGCAAATGTTGAATCTCAAAGTATTATAATGGATTTCAGACTTCAATGTGATAAAGTTCTGACTGTATCAGGTCCATCTCATGCAGGTAAAACTGTTTTCACGCTGAATTTATTGGATAAAAGAAGGAAGTTGTTTAAGGAACCTATCAATCGAGTGATTTGGTGTTATGGTATTTATCAACCATCGTTGTTTCAGCAATTGCAAAGTCGCAACTTTATTCGACATGAAGGAATTATTCCAGTGGATAAACTTCAGTCTAATGATGTTGTTGTATTGGATGATTTATTAAAAGAAAGTAAGAATTCAAAAGATGTTACAGATATGTTCACTAGCGCAGCACATCATAAAAGGTGCTTTATCATCTATATCACACAAAATTTGTTTCCTGATGGAAAAGAAGCTCGTACACGAAACCTGAATACACACTATTGTGCTATTTTCAAGAATCCGCGAGATAAAAGTCAATTTAAATTTTAGCGCGACAAGTTGCACCAAGAGGATCAAAAGCCTTAATTGAAATTTTTCAAGCAGCTACTGAAAAACCACACGGTTACTTATTCATTGACTTTACGCAAGAGTGTCCGGAAGAATTTAGATTTCGAAGTGATATTTTGAAAACTCCCATGATTATCTACAAACTATGAGTTCTTATTCTCGCATGATTGTTATTCCTCAGGATGAATATGTACAATTGACTGCCATGCAGCAGGTAAAGCAACCTCTTGCAAATCAAATGTATAGGAAAGAAATAGATTATCAGCAAAATGTTCACATCAAAGATCCACATCGTGCTGTATTAGTACAATCGGAAACTGTTGAGCAATTGAAAAACTTGAAGAATAAGATGCGTGACTCTGTTTCGACTGCTACACCTTTAGCATCTCGCGCACATGCCATATCTCTTTTCAATAGTATTGAACCCCATCTCAATGTAAATGATAGAGGAGAAATCATTATAGATGAAAATAAAGTGATTGATGCTTCACGTTATGAAGACTTGATTCAGTATGCGACACGTAGAAAGCGCCGTCAGGGCTATGTTCCACCTGGTTGGACATACTTTCTTAAACTATTGAAAAAGCATAATGTGCCAAAATTTGCTTTGAATAATGAGACATTGAAAGAACTTGATTCAACAGTGGCTACTGCTCCAATGCTTCAGACGATGAAAATGCCAACAAATTGGTTTAAGACGTCACCTGCTACATCCCCTCCCACACTCACTAAGCAAACAAGAGGAAGAACTCGACGTAGATCTACACCACCACTAAAACTAGTAAAAGGAAAACGTAAAACAGCTCCTCCCAAGAAATACATGTTCTCAGACTATTAATATGAAGCAGATGCGTTGCTTGCCATGTAATGAGCCGTCAGAGGTGAGTGTCGTTGTCACTTGCACTTGCTGCGCCAGCTCTCACAATGAAACTCCTAAGCAATGTGAACACGATCGCAAAACCGCTAAAGCTAAATGCTGCAGTTGTTGTAAATGTAGAAAGACAAGAAAGCAAACAGATGAGAAGGAGGAAAAAGAGTCAGTCGTCATCGACTGAGCGTTTGAAGTCAATCTATTATGATGTAAAACATCCGGCAGGATTTGCATCGATCAAGAAATTATCAAAAGCGAGTGGTCTTCCACAATCACAAGTGAAACGATGGTTAAAGGGTCAGGCTACCTATACACTCCACAAACAAGCGAAAAAGAAGTACCGCACCCGCCATTATATTGTTCATGACATCGATGAACAGTGGCAAGCAGATTTGTGTGATGTTGCCTCCATTTCAAAACATAACTCGGGCAATAATTTTATTTTAACCGTCATTGATATTTTCTCGCGTTATGCGTGGGCTCAACCTTTTAAAACTAAAGAAGGGAAAGGAGTAGCAAAAGCATTCCAAACAATTTTTCGAGAAGGTCGCATTCCAAAAAGAATTCAGAGTGATCAAGGAAAAGAGTTTGAAAATCAGCATGTGAGAAGATTATTTGAGAGGCATGACATTGAGTTGTTTAGTGTAAAGAGTGCTTATAAAGCTGCTCTCGTTGAACGTTTTAATCGCACATTAAAAAATCGCTTGTGGCGACATTTTACTGCCAACTTGACACAAAATTGGACAAAGGTTCTACAAGATACACTCCATGCCTACAATCACTCTATCCATCGTTCTATTGGACTCAGACCAGTAGATGTAAATGCTGACAATGTAGATAAAGTGCGCGAATCATTCCAACGTAAACGCACTCATGTGAAAAGTGATGCGAGAATTGGTGATAAAGTTCGTATCTCAAAAGTGAAGAGTGTTTTTGCTAAAGGGTACCTTCCGAATTGGACAGAGGAGGTATTTACAGTATCAAGGATTGATCAAAAAGACTCTCCCACCACCTACAAGTTGAAAGATTACGATAATGAAGAAATTGAGGGTAGCTTTTACCGCGATGAGATTGAGGTAGTCACTGAAAGTGAAACATATTTGGTAGAGAAAATCATTCGATGTAAAAAACGGCAAGGTGAAGAATGGTGTCTTGTTAAATGGACTGGTTATCCTTCAAGTATGAACTCTTGGATGCGTCGTGCCGACATCTTTCATCTAAGTGATAGACAGTGATTCATGCAAAGTTGTAACTAACAATGCTTAGGGTTTGAGCTATGAATCCAACTGCCTCATTTTATTCACGACCCTCCTATGTAAGTGGTGGAGGACAAATTTACATCGGTGCTCGCCGCCAACGTGGAGGTAGCATACTTGGTCCACTGAAATCTATTGTAACACCTCTCATATCCAATGTCGGAAGATCTTTAAAACGAAATGTTTTAAGTAATGCCGTTGGCTTTGCTGGTGATGTTGCTGGTGATCTTTCCAGAGGTAGAAGTTTTAAGAGCAGTTTGTTGAATCGTGGGAAGGAACGCGGTTTAAAAACATTGAAGCAGACCTTTGCTGGTATTACTCTAGGAAAGAAATCACCTAAACGAATGAATAAAGGAAGGAGGAAACATCGCGGACCTGGTAAGGTGCGATCTTCAGTGAAAAGGCATTCACGCAAACGTCGCAGAGGCTCTAAGCATTCATCAGGCGCCAAACGACGACGCTGCCATAACTTCTAATCATGGAGTGTAAAACTTCCGTTTTTTGTTTGTTTGATCAACAAGCCATACAGACAGATATTCTTAGTTCAAGTATTGTAGATTATCATCCTTGAACAGCTGAGAATGCTGGCCCCATTGAATTTGTTATTCCTGGTGGTAGTGATGACTACATAGATTTGAGTTATGCGATGGTTGATTTGAGGTTTAGAATTCAGCAAGCAGATGGAACTGCTATTGACGATGCACATAAAGTTGGACTGAACAATTTACCATTGACTACATTACTTCGCGATGTTTCTCTAACGATTGGAGAGCAGCAGGTGGAAGGTGGTCAAAGCGATTATCCCTATAAATCATATTTCAATCATGTATCACAGTTTCATCCAGCAGCACAAAAAAGTCATATGGAAGCCATGGGATGGTACAGAGATGAAGCACGAAAATTTGATGCTGAAACAAACAGTGGCTTTGTAAAGCGATCTGCTATTATTAAAGATAGTAAAGTATGTCAGCTATATGGTCCGCTGAATTTAGACTTCTTTAGACAGTCAAAGTTTTTACTCTGTAATACCAGCATGCGACTCAAGCTGACATTGAATAAGCCTGAATTTGCGCTGAATGCATTTGCTAAAGTTGACAATTTTAGAATTCATGTGGAAGATATTGCACTTTACATTCGTCGAGTAGTACCGAATCCAAGTGTCATTAGAGGGCATGCTGAAGGTCTTCACCGCCAAAATGCCATTTACCCCGTTCAGCATACAAAGCTTCTCACCTTTACAATTCCGAAAGATCAAAAGAGTTTCATGAAAGATGGCCTCTTTCCATCGGAAGCACCGAAGCTCCTCATGGTGGCAATGGTTGAAAATGACTCATTTAATGGTAATATAAAGAAGAATCCTTTCAATTTTAAACACAATCAGTTAAGTGAAATTGCTTTACGTGTAAATGGTGTGAGTCATCCTGGTCCACCCTACAAACCAGATTTTGCTGCGGATCAATTTATGCGCAGTTATGTTGATTTTATGGATGTCTTTGGCTTTTACAATACGGATGACACCAACGGACTCACTATGAAAGAGTTTAAGAGTGGATATACTATTTATGCATTTGATTTGACTGCTGACAGCGATATTAGTGCACCCTATCGTCAAGCGAACGTGCCTCATAATATTCGTTTGGATTTGACGTTCAAAAGAACACTACCTGAGACGATCAATGTATTAATTTATGCAGTCTTCGATTCAAATATTGAAATTACAAAGTATCGTGACGTGATTCTTCAGTATAATCGTTAATGAGTTGGTTGACTGCTGACGATATTAAGACTAAAGTGCAGCGTAATGCAGACGAAGCGACGTTGAAAGCTTTCGATAATGTCTATTCACTCGATACCTTACCACCTGCAGTAAATCACTATCCCATCTTTATTGTGCTATACACTCATTCGCAGAATTTAGGCGGTGAGCATTGGAAAGCGATCTTTATTGGAGAAGACCGACGTGGTGAACTATTTGACTCTCTTGCTCAACCTCCAAATATACCAACACAGCAGTGGTTGAGAAAACATACGCGTCAATATCAGCGAAATGAACGCATACTACAACATCCACTTTCATGAACGTGTGGTGCTTTTGTACTGTACTTCATCTTAAAACGTTTACATGTATCTCGATTTCCATCTGTTATTCAAAACTTTTCATGTAATCCATCCTCTAATGAAAAAATGATTTGTAAGTTCTATCATGATTTGAAATAAAAACATCATGTTGGAAAAATTGTTTTTTATTTTACAATCCGCTGGGTGCGTACATACTCGATGAGATAGTCTAGGATCACATTTGCTTGTACATGAGATTTTAGTCCAGTAATGATCACTTTACTATTATGAAAGATTGCAACATGCACAGGTAACCAACAACTAATGAGAGCTGCAGGAAAAAGTTCGGCTTCATAACACAAATTGTAACTGCTGGTACGAATCTTCAAAAATGATACACTTTCACTCAATTGAGTAGAGATCACCATATTGTCCACAGTCAGATTCGACATCACACACCTCTCCCTCTTCCATATCCGACGTAGTAGTCTCTGTAGCTCTAAGCGCATTAACTGCGCCGATGAATGAGAAAGGGCGCCGAGAATCTGTACAGTCCCATTTGGGAAGAGTTGAAGATTCCGTGAATTGTTCATCTTCACCACTAACATTTGAGGACGGCCCGGGTAATACTTTCTGTTTGGAAGGTGTTGGTGTAATGTTGTGAGATCGATTTTGGTGTAGAGTCTGAAGCGACGGAGAATGTTGACGATGGTGTAGCGATGGCGCTTCATGATGAAAAAATGAGTAAATTGAGCGATGTACCTTCCTTTTATACTTTTCACAACTACCTTGATGAAATGTGAAGTTAGTATGGAGTTGGGAATGATAGAGTTGAATTCGCCGTTTGTTGACGCGCAACCAGATGCGATTTCCAATACGTGAATGTCTTTTCATATAGAAGTATTTCAAGTCCTTCATGATATGATGTAGAGATTGAAAATGACGATAAGATAAAGCAAACTCTCTTCTCACATTTCCAGTTGAATCTTTGAAATAGACGTTTCGATCATGATCCGTTTCAATACGTTGTAGGGAATCTAATTTCCAACTCATGGTGCGTGGTAGTCATGTCTGATTAAGATTTGCATAGTAGGGCGATGAACTCACGACGAATAAAGGTCATGATGGAGCGATGTATGTATCTTCTATACTTCTCCCAATTGTATTTGCGAAATGAGAAACAGTTTGTGGAATGAGAATGGCAGATTTGAATTTCATTTCTGTAATGTTGAAGCCAAACTTGATCACCCAAGGAGATGAATCTTAATGTTTCAAAATATTCCAAATCCCTCATGATATCATTGAGGTTGACAAATTGTCGCCATTTTAATGTAATTCCTCTTGATGTATGACCATGAGAATTTTTGAAATGCACGTTTCCATCACTATCAACTCTGATATATTGTAAAGAGTCCAAAATCCAAGTCTTCATGATGTTATGCAAAGCCGCAGATCAGCAATATCAAAATGTCGTTTTATCATATTTTGCTTAGCAATGCGGCCGCAAATAGATTTGCTAGTAATCGAGCCCCACTCTTTTCTACTCCCATTGATCATGCACAACAGCTAAATGGAAAGTGGGAAGTGGATGTCACTCAACTTGTTCATAGCAACTGTGTCTATACTTTTGATCATGAGGTGATGACTATTAATATGAGACGCACAGCTGCTTACCAATGTGAAAAGGGCTGCCGAGTATACATTACACAGTGGCCAAAGAAAGATCTCTTATCATGTAAAAAGTTTATATATGATTTCCTGAATAAAGCGTGTAAACATATTGTCCAATTTACTCCGCACAATGATGATCATAACTATGTACATCATGCAGTTGAGAAAGATTGGATTGTTGGTTTAAGTCCAAGTTTAAGAAATGATTTAGGTTACCCCGCTAGCGCCTTAACAAGCTATGATAATTATAACGTTAATTACCACCCAAGTGGTCATAAACAGTTAATATATCGAGAGGAAGCTTATTATGTAGATCTTATTCCAAGAAATGAGAAGACGTTGGTGAAGAAGATTGTGATTAAGCCAAGAAAGACAAACATGACTCCTGAAACATTATTGAAGAAATTTTAATTATCTCCTTCGAGTTGATGGTAAACAAGTGGCAACATTGACTTATATCAAATCATCTAATCATATTGCAATAAGTAAATTAAATGATGATGATCTAGTATTACATTGAAAGATAGACATTTTTTAAGAAGGAGAAAGTTGAGATACAGGTCAACACGCGATAGCAGCGGCAGACTGTGAGTCACCCGATTACCATGGCAAGCGAAGATTAATCACATGGTCCTTTTGCTTGCACAGGTTGGGATTATCACGTCTAATAAACAATGCCTCGAGGATACGTAAAATGCGGTCATTGTAAGCGTGGCATACAATCTCAAACTTGCTGATAGGGTCATTCGGAACACTACAGCAACTGAGCACATGTTCAGTAATTGCAGAGCGAGAAATTCCTAAATGACCATTTAAGAACCACCTGGGTATGTGCTCCCGCGCTCGAACTGTCAGGGGTCGTGACGTCCGTCCAATATAGGTTGATCCACAACCACAACGAAAAGAATAAATAACAGAAGACGTGGCGGCCACTGGCAGACGATCTTTAGGAGAAGCAACAGGAATACAGTTGGTCTTAAAAATAATTATGGGTTTTGCGGCAGGAGCAAACTTGGCCAGCAGTTCATCGATCGATTTGCGAATGAAAAGACTAGATTTGTCACCATAGAAAGGCAAGTTGACATAAACAGCCTTTCTTTCAGCGGTGGCAACAGAAACATTATTGATCTCAGTGACTTTATATTGATCGATGAAGTGCTCAGGATAAGCATTAGACTTCAAAATAGCACGAATGGTATTGAATTCTTGGTCTAACATTTCATTAGAACAAATACGAAGCGCACGAATAAATAGAGAACGGACAAGGCCTCTTTTATAGCCAATGGGCACGAAACTGTGAAAACTCATGTAAACACCTGAAAAAGTTGGTTTACGGTGCACTGTGGTACACAGTTTCCCGTCAGGCATGCGTTGTATAGAAACATCAAGAAACGGTAGTCTGCCCTGCTCTTCACATTCATAAGTAAAATTTATATGAGGATGAAAGCTATTGAAAATGTCAAGTAAAGATTCTCCTGCCTCCCTGCCCCTCACTAGAGCGAACGTGTCGTCAACATAACGATAATACACATGACACAAGGAATCAATATGACTAGACAAACTACTCTCAAGGTTTCCCATGAAAATGTTGGCAAAGAGAGGGCCGAGAGCACTGCCCATGGCTACACCGTCTACCTGACGGTAAAACTGACCGTCAAATAAAAATTGCACATTGCTAGAACACTTGTAAAGAAGCTCACTCAGAATGTCGGCAGGGATTCCACAAAGGTTAGGACACTTTCTTACCGTGTCAACAATGAGCCGGATAGTCTCACTCACGGGAACATTAGTGAAAAGGGCACTAACGTCAAAAGACATCATAGACGTGGCAGATGAATCAATACCACGAATGCTTTCTGCAAAAGTGAACGAATCCTTAACACAGAAGTTCGAGAAACACCTCTCAACAGGTTTGAGTAAAGAGGCCAACCATTTTGAGACGTTCTCATAAACAGTCTTTGTCATCGATAAGATAGGACGAACAGGCACATTAGACTTGTGCGTCTTGGGAAGACCGTAGAGGCGTGGGATACCATTGGATGAAGTCGTCAGTTCCTTGTAAGTGTAATCCGAAATCACCTGCTTTCTCTTGAGCTTGAGTAATGTGTCAGAAATACTCTTGGCTATATTAGCTGACTGGTCTTTCTGGCATTGATCAACTTGGAACTTCGTCTGATCAGATAGAATTGAGTTCACTTTATCAACATAGTCATGTTTATCCATTATCACTACACCAGATCCTTTATCCGGTTTCAAGATAACGATGTTGGGATTTTTCTTAAGGTCGATCAACTCGTCGATGTGACACGGTAGAAGACAACTCCTCTCAATCCTTGCACTACCATACGTCGATGCTAGAGAAACTAGTTTTGCCTTGAACACAGATAGATCTTCCAGAAAGACCAGTCAGCTAATATAGCCAAGAGTATTTCTGACACATTACTCAAGCTCAAGAGAAAGCAGGTGATTTCGGATTACACTTACAAGGAACTGACGACTTCATCCAATGGTATCCCACGCCTCTACGGTCTTCCCAAGACGCACAAGTCTAATGTGCCTGTTCGTCCTATCTTATCGATGACAAAGACTGTTTATGAGAACGTCTCAAAATGGTTGGCATCTTTACTCAAACCTGTTGAGAGGTGTTTCTCGAACTTCTGTGTTAAGGATTCGTTCACTTTTGCAGAAAGCATTCGTGGTATTGATTCATCTGCCACGTCTATGATGTCTTTTGACGTTAGTGCCCTTTTCACTAATGTTCCCGTGAGTGAGACTATCCGGCTCATTGTTGACACGGTAAGAAAGTGTCCTAACCTTTGTGGAATCCCTGCCGACATTCTGAGTGAGCTTCTTTACAAGTGTTCTAGAGTGCTCTCGGCCCTCTCTTTGCCAACATTTTCATGGGAAACCTTGAGAGTAGTTTGTCTAGTCATATTGATTCCTTGTGTCATGTGTATTATCGTTATGTTGACGACACGTTCGCTCTTGTGAGGAGCAGGGAGGCAGGAGAATCTTTACTTGACATTTTCAATAGCTTTCATCCTCATATAAATTTTACTTATGAATGTGAAGAGCAGGGCAGACTACCGTTTCTTGATGTTTCTATACAACGCATGCCTGACGGGAAACTGTGTATCACAGTGCACCGTAAACCAACTTTTTCAGGTGTTTACATGAGTTTTCACAGTTTCGTGCCCATTGCCTATAAAAGAGGCCTTGTCCGTTCTCTATTAATTCGTGCGCTTCGTATTTGTTCTGATGAAATGTTAGACCAAGAATTCAATACCATTCGTGCTATTTTGAAGTCTAATGCTTATCCTGAGCACTTCATCGATCAATATAAAGTCACTGAGATCAATAATGTTTCTGTTGCCACCACTGAAAGAAAGGCTGTTTATGTCAACTTGCCTTTCTATGGTGACAAATCTAGTCTTTTCATTCGCAAATCGATCGATGAACTGCTGGCCAAGTTTGCTCCTGCCGCAAAACCCATAATTATTTTTAAGACCAACTGTATTCCTGTTGCTTCTCCTAAAGATCGTCTGCCAGTGGCCGCCACGTCTTCTGTTATTTATTCTTTTCGTTGTGGTTGTGGATCAACCTATATTGGACGGACGTCACGACCCCTGACAGTTCGAGCGCGGGAGCACATACCCAGGTGGTTCTTAAATGGTCATTTAGGAATTTCTCGCTCTGCAATTACTGAACATGTGCTCAGTTGCTGTAGTGTTCCGAATGACCCTATCAGCAAGTTTGAGATTGTATGCCACGCTTACAATGACCGCATTTTACGTATCCTCGAGGCATTGTTTATTAGACGTGATAATCCCAACCTGTGCAAGCAAAAGGACCATGTGATTAATCTTCGCTTGCCATGGTAATCGGGTGACTCACAGTCTGCCGCTGCTATCGCGTGTCGACCTGTATCTCAACTTTCTCCTTCTTAAAAATGTCTATCTTTCAATGTAATTTCACATGCTGGGTTACCTTTGACAAGACCAGTCGAAACATGTCAGGTTTACATTTTTCTTCCTAATTTCAATAAACTTTATTATGACTTCGAAAGCATTCTGTGCGCTTTTTATTTATAAAATTACAAACAGGCACAATTGTTTCAATTACATAAACCGCCTCTTGCCTGGGGACAAGGTGAAACAGTTGGATTGGCTGCTCACACTACGTTGCAGACGTGCGAAGTTAATGAAGAAGATTGAATTTGATCGTTTGTGCATTAAGTATGGAATTTATACTTCTCGTTTAAGGAAGCAGTTGAAGAAGAATCACTTGAGTGCCACGCCGAATGTATGTCAAGACTTTCTACAGACTGAGTTATGTAATGATCTCGAATTACTTAAGGGCATCGATGACTCAATCAACCAAGTCGCTTCTGTGTTGCATTCCCTTGATCTCATTGGCTTATTTAAATTCCACAAGATGTCCAAATTTGTCGTGAATCAGACTCTAAAGCGATGCGTTGCGAAGTATCAACGTTTACGTGATGCCTGTGCACCCATCTTTCCTGAGGATATGGAGAAAAGGATAATCAACTTATCCTCCCTTACGCTTTCGACTACACAGAAGCAAGCACTTTGCTTGGGGTTGAACTTTTGTGTTCCACCCAGACGGACTGAGCAGATTCGTATCAATGCCGAGTTTGAGAGTCTTTTCCAGCAACTTCAAGATGTGTGTCATTCTACTTCGGAAGATCTATCTGTGTTCAAGGCAAAACTAGTTTCTCTAGCATCGACGTATGGTAGTGCAAGGATTGAGAGGAGTTGTCTTCTACCGTGTCACATCGACGAGTTGATCGACCTTAAGAAAAATCCCAACATCGTTATCTTGAAACCGGATAAAGGATCTGGTGTAGTGATAATGGATAAACATGACTATGTTGATAAAGTGAACTCAATTCTATCTGATCAGACGAAGTTCCAAGTTGATCAATGCCAGAAAGACCAGTCAGCTAATATAGCCAAGAGTATTTCTGACACATTACTCAAGCTCAAGAGAAAGCAGGTGATTTCGGATTACACTTACAAGGAACTGACGACTTCATCCAATGGTATCCCACGCCTCTACGGTCTTCCCAAGACGCACAAGTCTAATGTGCCTGTTCGTCCTATCTTATCGATGACAAAGACTGTTTATGAGAACGTCTCAAAATGGTTGGCATCTTTACTCAAACCTGTTGAGAGGTGTTTCTCGAACTTCTGTGTTAAGGATTCGTTCACTTTTGCAGAAAGCATTCGTGGTATTGATTCATCTGCCACGTCTATGATGTCTTTTGACGTTAGTGCCCTTTTCACTAATGTTCCCGTGAGTGAGACTATCCGGCTCATTGTTGACACGGTAAGAAAGTGTCCTAACCTTTGTGGAATCCCTGCCGAAATTCTGAGTGAGCTTCTTTACAAGTGTTCTAGCAATGTGCAATTTTTATTTGACGGTCAGTTTTACCGTCAGGTAGACGGTGTAGCCATGGGCAGTGCTCTCGGCCCTCTCTTTGCCAACATTTTCATGGGAAACCTTGAGAGTAGTTTGTCTAGTCATATTGATTCCTTGTGTCATGTGTATTATCGTTATGTTGACGACACGTTCGCTCTAGTGAGGGGCAGGGAGGCAGGAGAATCTTTACTTGACATTTTCAATAGCTTTCATCCTCATATAAATTTTACTTATGAATGTGAAGAGCAGGGCAGACTACCGTTTCTTGATGTTTCTATACAACGCATGCCTGACGGGAAACTGTGTATCACAGTGCACCGTAAACCAACTTTTTCAGGTGTTTACATGAGTTTTCACAGTTTCGTGCCCATTGCCTATAAAAGAGGCCTTGTCCGTTCTCTATTTATTCGTGCGCTTCGTATTTGTTCTGATGAAATGTTAGACCAAGAATTCAATACCATTCGTGCTATTTTGAAGTCTAATGCTTATCCTGAGCACTTCATCGATCAATATAAAGTCACTGAGATCAATAATGTTTCTGTTGCCACCGCTGAAAGAAAGGCTGTTTCTTTGTTTTTTTTCTTTGTTTTTTTTCTGTCAACTTGCCTTTCTATGGTGACAAATCTAGTCTTTTCATTCGCAAATCGATCGATGAACTGCTGGCCAAGTTTGCTCCTGCCGCAAAACCCATAATTATTTTTAAGACCAACTGTATTCCTGTTGCTTCTCCTAAAGATCGTCTGCCAGTGGCCGCCACGTCTTCTGTTATTTATTCTTTTCGTTGTGGTTGTGGATCAACCTATATTGGACGGACGTCACGACCCCTGACAGTTCGAGCGCGGGAGCACATACCCAGGTGGTTCTTAAATGGTCATTTAGGAATTTCTCGCTCTGCAATTACTGAACATTTGCTCAGTTGCTGTAGTGTTCCGAATGACCCTATCAGCAAGTTTGAGATTGTATGCCACGCTTACAATGACCGCATTTTACGTATCCTCGAGGCATTGTTTATTAGACGTGATAATCCCAACCTGTGCAAGCAAAAGGACCATGTGATTAATCTTCGCTTGCCATGGTAATCGGGTGACTCACAGTCTGCCGCTGCTATCGCGTGTTGACCTGTATCTCAACTTTCTCCTTCTTAAAAAATGTCTATCTTTCAATGTAATTTCACATGCTGGGTTACCTTTGACAAGACCAGTCGAAACATGTCAGGTTTACATTTTTCTTCCTAATTTTAATAAACTTTATTATGACTTCGAAAGCATTCTGTGCGCTTTTTATTTATAAAATTACAAACAGGCACAATTGTTTCAATTCGATCTAGTATTAGTTTGTTCAAAAGATTTTCATCAGTTCTTACGACATCGTTCTGCAGCTGTTCATGGAAAATTTGATATGCAACATTTACCATGTGAAAGGTCAAATCAATTTGATACAGAATGGACCGTATCTTTATACAGAAAGTGTGTAGAGCCTTTAGGTGGTATCTTACATGAAACAAGAGTGTTGATGCCTCGCATTATTACTTCAGTTAAATTGGTTGTAGATTATTTAAATGAAGTGATTAATGACCAACAAATTTCATTTTCTGAAAAAGAAGGTGTTTTGTCTCTCACTATAAGTGGAAAAGGTATGGAACTAATTATGGATAAAACTCTAATGGACATTTTGGGTTTTGATCAAAATATCTTTAAAAGTGGTACTGTAACCAAAGCTAGCGCAGACATGTCACTATCGCGTCGTATTAACTATTTTCAGATATATTCCAATATTGGTGAAGATGTACGTGTGGGAGATGTTGAAGCTCCATTGCTAGCAATGATACCATACCAGCCAAAAAGCTGCAGTATTTTATCTGAGCATACTTTCAAGAAAGTGCATTATACAAAGCTGAAATCCAACTACATCCCACAAATTGATATTGCAATTTATGACGATGCTGGTGCGTTGATTCCTTTTCATAAAGATGCTGTGACAAGTATCACACTCCATTTCCTAATGAAGAGTTAATGCAAAAGTATGCTAATATATTTTTCCAATGTGAATAATATGGAAAGTGAAAATAGAGATTCGTTTCTAATCTACTTGCCCAGTAATGCTTCTATGAATAAATTTCCCAAAAATAAACCATCGGACTATCGAGTAGAATTAAATTTCCCACTACATTTAGAAGGTGAATGGGAGGTTGGCGTTTCTAGTATTTGCTATGATAGCAATATTCAGAATGTGAATGATTTGGAAGAAATGATATTGACTCCTCGCACCCATGATGGAATAACGATGAATAATGCATTCCAGTTCCCATACAATTTAGCGTCAAATGGAAAGTGGAACTATGAATGGATTCAGATAAAATCAGATTATTATGGTCCATTTGGGAATGAGAAAATTATTAAGGCATTCAACAGTGGTAATACTTCCATCATGAAAAATAAGGATCAGAAAGTTTATGAGTTTACTATCTATCATTGGAGTGGGAGACCGTTCCTTCGCTTTCATTCTTTTACTAAAGGTCTTACACTGAGGTTGGATAATGAATTCTATCCACATCTCGGTTTTGGCCATGGACTACATCTAACGTCAATTGCTACTGCAAATGTTAAAAAAGTTTATTCAAATCGAATCAACAAATTTCATTATAAATTTAAAATATTTGATGAAGATGTTGTAGAATGCGAAGAACGCATCATTTTGAAAAAGCGTGGTGTTCAACCTTTATCACTTATTGAGTTAGTAAAACGATGGAATGCGACTGTGGGTAAGACGTATGGAGAAAAAATTATGGCGGACAAAAATAAGTTGGTTATTCAGAAATATAATGACAAACTTACAGTTTATTTCTCTCGAACCTTGCGTCATTTTGTAAGACATCCAACACCTATTATTGGAAGCGGTGTGGTGTATGCTTCTCATGAATATCACACTAAAGCTGATTCAGTTAATGATGAATGGTGGGTGGACATCTATGGTGATCGCATCAAGAAAATTTAACAGTCTTATCAAGAATCTAAAGTTGCTATCAATATAATGGCGCGTCTATATCATACAGTTGAAAGCTTCATTCATGTAGTAAATCCTTATATACAACAGAAGTTGAAGCATGTGATGAAAAGTAAATATGATGTAAAGACACACCACATTTCATTTTCAATTGAAAATCAACGCGTTGTTCTGAAACTGGACGATGACATTCAATGTCAATTGAGCAAAAATTTGAAAAAACTCTTTGGTTTTTCAATGCTACAAACTGTGTTTGCTGCTGCGCATACGAGTGGTATAGAAACACCAATGACACTTGATAAACATGAACAGCACCTTTACATTCAAAGTGATTTGATTCTACCTATTTCTGTTGGTGAGAAAAAAGAATACATTTTACGTGATTTCATTCATGATAAAGACGCTTCATATGGAATAGTCGAGAAGATGTTTGAATCTATTTTCTATCATCCCATCGTCAAACAAACTATACCCTCTATTGCTATCACAATTACCAATGGTTTACAAGAGTGCATCCATGTGAAAGATACTAAATCCCTCGTAACTTTAGTGTTTCGGAAAACAAAGTGAAGTCATTGTGATATGTTTCTTGAAATAAAAATATGTATATGAAAAAGTCTTTTCACAGATAAAGGGGGAATGGGCTGACTGTAGGCATATATTCACAAAGAAGAAACGATCTCATGCGATACATAAAACAACCATGTATATCTACAAAAAGCAACATCAAAATACTGAGTTAAAGTTGATTATGTCAATACATCTCCTGAATGTGGTAGTGTGAGTTTAATTCTTTTGGGTGGTGGTATGTTTGTGTCAGGATGTCCATGTGGAAGAGATGTGTTATGTCCTATCCAACACCTCTTATCCTCCCATGCTGAAAGCGCTCGTTTCTTGAACGTGTGCGTTTTCACAGTGTGAACTTGAGATTTTAAGATTGTCATATTGACAAACGTTATAGTTTTATTTTTATAGGCCTTCTTATAGGACCGATGTTTCATTTTGTGAACAATGGATTTTGATATACCTTTAGCACGCTTAATACTATCTGCACATTCTTTTAATTTCATGGAATACATTTTAGGACGGAGGAGAATCATTTCATCTATTTCCTTTCCTGCTGTTTCATCCTTAAAACAACCAAGTTTGGCTTTATTCTGTATGGAATAGAGTGGATGAGTGGGATTGTAGTTAGATGTGTCGAAATATTTTTCTAATGACTTACCTACTTCATTAAAATTTAAATCTTTTTGAGTGGTAATTCCTAAAAAGAAACTATCTGTATCACCACCCAGAAAGCGAACCTCTTTTACGAGAGGCATGGTTTTAATATTTTGAAGAAGAGTTGATACATTTCAAGCTTGGAATAATCTAAAACGGCTTGCCCAATATAGATGGGTTTGCACAACTCAACTTCTGATTTTATCATTTTAACACCTACAAGATCCTCATCGATGATGTCTCTATCAATGAAAAGAGGTGATGAGGTCAATTTGTGATATTTTTGTTCATCAACGACTAGCTTGTAGTTCATACGTTTTCTAACATCCTCCATGGTCTTTCCGAAAAGACTGTTATTCTTATATTTATAAAAATCCTTTTCAAAATTATTTTGGGCTAGTGCACGTTTTTGACTGTTACTATCTATGTAGGATTTGAGGAAGGCTTTCTGTCTAAATTTGATAATGCGGTGAACTGACTTTAGAAGCATGCCAATTTCTAAATAGAATTTTAGTATGCAGAAGTGCACGAGATAATTTTTCTTATCACATTGGGTGAGCAAAAGTTTGCGGCATGGTTTGTACCTTGGCTGTCCACACTCGGTTAAGTTATTATGAAATTGTGACATGAATGGTGAAAACATATCTTCAGTCACTTCACCAGATTCAGGTGCGAGTGGGAAATCAGCAGTTTTATTTTTAATACTATTTGGATAAATCAAATCCACTTCAAAATATTATCCCCAATCACCTTCATCTGGAATCTTCAGAATGTTTGAAGGGTTGGAGTAATACGCAAGCTCATCTTGATTTAACCAACTAAACTCGGAGTGAGGTAGCGCTTTAGACAGTGAACGGCCATATAAATTGTTTTTGTCATAGTACTTTAGGTGGATATGATCATTACCTGCTGTTTTAGATTTTATGTGATGTTTATTCACAAATGTGAGACCACCGCGTATTCCGCGCTCAAGTATGTTATACATCTCCGGGTCTTGTAAGAGATGGATGGTCTCACCAGTCATTTTAAAGGCTGATTTAAAAGACATGGCTGGTAGACTGACAAAGTGGACAGGATCTAATTTGTCTTCTTCTAATGCCACTCGTCGAAGTTCCTGAAAGACATCAGCCAGCAAAATGACATCTAATTCTAAGTAAGCGATCATATAATCGCCAAACGTTTTACAATCAAATTTTAACCATGCCTCTTGAGCATGTTCATAATCTTCTACTGGACAATCTTGACCCGTCAAATCGTTTTGGAATTTGTCAATGGAAGGAAGGGTTGTTTCATTTAGTTTAGACATTGAGATAAAATACGCATAGGGAAAGACTCCTTTGCGAGTGATTATTTCATCCGTTAAGTCTGGATAGTGTTTCTTCAACGTTTGACTATGGGGAAGAAACTTGAGATTATGAACGAGAGAAGCTAGTGACGCTGACATGAATTGGAATGAATCTAAAAATTTTATTTCGAAGAAGACTGTCTTATTTTCTTTAGTTTTATCTACTGGTACTTTTGCTGTCATTGCCATGAATTTTTCTCTCGTTTGCGCTATTACATTAAACTGCCACGATTTCATCTGGCTCAACCCTCCTTTTATGAGCATATGACTGTCACAGCCCTTAAAGTTTTGAAAAATGACGGGTAGTACACGACGTCTCAACCTAAGTGAAAAGTTACATTTGGAGCAGAGTGCGTTTCTAAATTTACCAGTGATGTGATCATGATCACGCACTTTCTTAACTTTATCGTCATCAAACGTTTTATGACATTTAGGGCACGATTTGCAACTTTCAAATTTCTGTTTGTCTTCATCTGACATATGTAGTGACTTACGCTGCAATTGGGAATCATATGATTGTTGAAATTTAGCAGCTTTATCGAGAAATTCTAGAAATTTTGAAATGCAATCTTCACCTTGCCAAGTATGCATTTTGTTTTGTCTATTCCTAAAGTGGTCATGCCAT
Organism: Prostheceraeus crozeri; assembly: GCA_907163375.1. NCBI lineage: Eukaryota > Metazoa > Platyhelminthes > Polycladida > Euryleptidae > Prostheceraeus > Prostheceraeus crozeri. The sequence goes on along the minus strand of CAJQUW010009039.1, from coordinate 278,681 downwards.
ACTTCATAGCAGGATATGGCTGCTGGCTTGTGGATGATATCATCAATGTAGCATTCTATGTCTGCGTAAATGACACGCAGGGGACTTAATTCGTCACCATTATCCCTATGTGAAAATATTTTATCTTTGGGCATGCGTTCCATTTGTAATTTACCTCGCTTGCACCATTCATAGTGAGTTTCAAATTTATCTTTACTCCAAAAGGAGCGGATGCAGCGGTCGCATACAAAATGTTCACCTCTTTTAGAGTGCCCCAAGTGAGTGTACAAGCGAGAGATTTTGGGAATACCACAGTAGTGCCATTCCTCGCTATCATCTTGTTTTACTAATAAGAGGTTGACTACACGTTCATAACAAGTTGAACGTGAATTATAGCGGGCACCCTTCAACCCCTTCTCCCACACGTGAACGACAATTTTAATCTTATTATGTTTTTCGAACGTTTCTACATCTTTGATTTTCATGTTGTTACTATCACAACCTTCAAAGTCTACTTCATCCTCCCACTGTCTATAGCTATACGTGCGATCTCGGTGCGCGTTGATATCATTATAGTGAAGGATGGATAGGACTGCATATTTGAAACACTGTGATTTACAATCGACATTGATGACAGCTTTCTTATTATACAACGTTTTTGGTAGTTTAAATGTGCCTCGAGCTGCATGACTTTCTAATAGGGAAATTTTCAAGTATGGCTGAGTCCACACCATCAAAAATGAGAGCGCTGTCGCGTTGATTGAATTTATCTACATTTGATTTTAAACATTGAATGTGAAAATTTAGCCAAAACTCGCAATCTACAACTTCGGTTGCGGAAGAGGAAAGAACATGAAACTGTATTCTCTCCGTCACTTGACCCGTTTGAAAATCTATCTTAATATATTTTAGTTTAAGGTAGATGAGCGCCTTCATTCTAAAATTGTCTAAATTGTTGAAGAGCGCTTCGATAATGTTAGAATTTTGAAGGAGCCACTCAGGAAAATCTACTATTTGAGTATTGGACTCCATGCAGTAGTCGCGTACTAAATTATTATGTGAAACATTAATGAGGGAGATGGTAGAGGTACCGTTGGTGTAGTGATCATTTGCATGCGTGTGTTGAAGTCTGTGCGAAGATCGCTGAAAGTGACTATCAAAAGAAAGAGGGCACAAATCGCAAGGAAAGGAGATGTCATCGTCAGAATCAACTTCACCTCCGGAGATTGACGCCGCTTTGCGTTGACACACACGTTGTTTGATGTGTCGAAGGAGACTGTGCTTCCTTGTGAACATATGTCCGCAGTCGGCACATTCCCACTCGTTGCCTTGTCGCGAGAGTCCTGAGCTGGAACTCACATCACCTGAAAGATAAATCATTCTATCATCTCTGTTCAAGTCTCAGTGTATTGTTACAACCTACCTTGACTCAACGACTCTAAACTTTCCTCGAGAAGGGAGGGCGTTGGTGATGAAGTTGATGCCTGAAATTGAGGAAGATGCTATTAGCCACACGTTTGAGGGAGATGAGTGAAGAAATTTTCAACTTACCATTTCAACGAAATCAAGTTTAAGGTTGATACTTCAACAAGATAGAGACTTCACTCAAATTTGGAATTCACGAGAGAGCAGTTCACTTGTACGCCTCAAATAATAACAGAATTCGCCAGAGAACACTTCACTTATACGTCTCAAAGACAGAGTGAAATGACACGAATGTCACTTTACGTATATATACTTTCATATTCATCATTCATTGGCTGTTCATTCTGATTGGTTGCTTGTTTATACTTAAGAATTAGAAAACATTTCAAAGTTATTATTCACAGTCAACATGACAAGCCCTCCGACAACGCCGAACACAAAATTCTCTTCTCCATGCTCAATACCAAAGGCGCTCGTTGCACGAAACGCTCCAACGAAGGGGAAGGTGGAGAAAATATACCGACTGGACAATATCAGAAAGTTGTCATTACCAGCGGACGACGAAGAGGAGAGTGTATGTGAGAAGGAGTGTCCTGACTTAACAGGCGTGAGGTGGACGTATCTGCAGTACGATACTGATGATGTGATGGAGATCACCAGCACCAAATTCCTCCACCAACTATGGGAATGGTACACCCCTAACTCCCAGCCACGAACTATGGCGGAGTGGGAGTACATCGACAAAGTGAGGCTCGCGGTAGAAGAACGATTGAAGCAAGTGAACTGTTTTTGCGATCTATGTGAAGTCAGATTCTGGGACGATATTGACGATGAAGACCTTTTGAAATACATGCCATAATAAATTTTTATTTCGTATTATCTTTGCTTTCATACTGACTTACTTGAATGGGGCTTCAGTGGATGATTTAACCATGTATACTTTTTCATTTGGAAATAGTAGCACGCTTAGCCTAACTTGTAAATCTTATAACATTTCATATGGGCGATGATGGTAGATGAAATAGAGTTAAATAAAATTAAGATAGCTTACACTTCTGATACAGGGATAGCAATCGACTGCGATCCATGTGTAAAGAGCTTGTTAGACTACGGATGGGCTTAAGTGGATGATTTAACCATGTATACTTTTTCATTTGGAAATAGTAGCACGCTTAGTTTAACTTGTAAATCTTATAACATTTCATATGGGCGATGAGGGTAGATGAAAGAGTGTTAAATAAAATTAAGATAGCTTACACTTCTGATACAGGGATAGCAATCGACTGCGATCCATGTGTAAAGAGCTTGTTAGACTACGGATGGGCTTCAGTTGATGATTTAACCATGTATACTTTTTCATTTGGAAATAGTAGCACGCTTAGTCTAACTTGTAAATCTTATAACATTTCATATGGGCGATGATGGTAGATGAAATAGTGTTAAATAAAACTAAGATAGCTTACACTTCTGATACAGGGATAGCAATCGACTGCGATCCATGTGTAAAGAGCTTGTGAGACTACGGAAGAGAGAAGTGTGTTATGTTGCGTGTGGCGCGTGAGTGTCCTCCCATTTCATTCCATTCATCAATTCGTCTCATTGATAGAGACAGGTAGAACTCATGGTTCTCATAACGTATGCAATGGAAAGTTTTAGGCAACCTTTGACAGTTGGCTAAATGTCGCCCTGGCGCGAATGCATACTACGTTGAGACAGAGGCAATCACTTGCAAACATGACGCAGAGATGTTAAACAAGATTGACCATTGCCGAATGTCCCTTGCGGTATACATAGCTACGGGTTTCACCGCCGCCCTTTACAGGAACGCCCGTTGAAAGGAAGTATTACACCGAACTTCATTTGCAACGTTCAAGTTGACTGATAGCAGATTCAACTTAATGATAGTATTCGCCAGTCCGAAGACTGCCCAGGGCAAACCGCGAGGAGGTTCTATCATGTCTTGCCCCATGGTGGCCCTTAAGAGAGCCGATGGTTCGTTCTCGGTGTCAATGGTGTCAATTAAGTTGACTATTGGCTGGAATAGTCAATGGGTATGACGGTTAGGTTGTCATAGATCCTATACCGCCGAGGTCGTACTGGTGCATCTGGCACCTTTCGGATGCGAGTGGTATTTGGAGTCCACACCCCATCCGTGCAAACAATCTTTTCGATCTTCCCCTTCTTATCATCCTCTTCATCCCACTCGTCGAGGATGACGAACTCGCGAATAGCGTTGTCTTCATCGATGAAGACGGGAATGTTGTCGGCAGATGTCGCTTCCATCGTGACTTCAAATTGAATGAGAAGTGCTACAATCTTCTGGCTTACATAAGGTTTTCAACAATGAATTGCTCAACAGCGAATCAGAATGCTTCAGGGATAGAAATCGACTGCATAATGTTCAAGTTGACTGATAGCAGATTCAACTTAATGATAGTATTCGCCAGTCCGAAGACTGCCCAGGGCAAACCGCGTGGAGGTTCTATCATGTCTTGCCCCATGGTGGCCCTTAAGAGAGCCGATGGTTCGTTCTCGGGAGTAACGTCATCTTACACCCTACCAATTCTGCTGAGAGTCTTTGACTCTCTCTTTGGTAGCACTGTCGACTTCCACGCTAATTGGCACGTGGCTAAAAAGTGGAATGTAGCGCCATTCCGTTGGATTGACAGCAGTTGCTGTCATCGGATTGCCAATCCGAGCAAGATTATTAAAAACTCTGTCTTGCTCTTCTAGCCTGACAAACTCCTCAAATAAATTTCGCGGCCTTAACTGCGGTCCGCGAGGAGAGCTGACTTGACTGTTCGGCGTCTGCATGATTGAAATGAAATGAAATGAGAGGCAGTGGTTTATATACCCCTCTAACACGACGCAACGTTCAAGTTGACTGATAGCAGATTCAACTTAATGATAGTATTCGCCAGTCCGAAGACTGCCCAGGGCAAACCGCGTGGAGGTTCTATCATGTCTTGCCCCTAGGTGGCCCTTAAGAGAGCCGATGGTTCGTTCTCGGGAGTGTCGTGATGGGGTGGTGAAGGCGGGCAAAGATCTGCAATGAAAATGATATGTATTAGAATAGGATATACTATCTTATTTACTTTTCACTTACCAAGTTAGCCATCCTTTGGCAGTCTCGCGCGCTTCCGAATCGAGAATTTATGTAAGTGACCGCGCATTCTTAGGCTGGCATGCAAACATTTTTTCGTCGGATGGCCGTTATAGCAAATTATTGATTCGTCGAGGCTTTGATTTACTAATACTTCGCCGGCCAAATGATTATCCCGAATAGGGATGTGAAACTCAAACAAACGATCCTCATTCACACGTTCCCACTCATCCCTCATGCGCTCCAACTTCTCATACGCCTGCCTCTCATCACCCCGCCGAGCCACAGTCCTCTCCAACTCAACATTCCTCGCTCTCAACACACTCATCTCCTTCATCATCTCCTCAAACTTCGCTTCTGCATCTCTCATTCTTCTCTCTGCAGCACTCGCCCTCTTCTCACACTCATCATTCTTCTCTTCCAACTCTCGCGTCTTATTCTTCAAATCAGTCACACTACGCCTCATTCTAATATTTTCATCCGCTACCTCCTTCGACTTCAGTTCCTTCTTTTTCAACTCATCCAACTCCTTCACAACTTCATCCTTCACTTTCTTCAAACTCTCATACTTATTCACCAACAAATCATGCGCCATCTGCTGCGAAACATGCCTCTTCTCTTCATCCTTCATTCACCTCGCCGACTGCACACGAATCCCACCACTCTTCACTTTTGGGGAAGATGAGCTCTTCGGGGGGTCGGTGATGACAATGTTTGACACCTCCGACGACGAAGAGCTCAACTTCCTCACACGCTTCCTCACACGCTCCCTATCTAAATCCACATCATCCACATCATCACTCTCAAGCACTCTCTTTCGCTCAATCTCACCCTCCAACGACGCAACCGCTCTCGCCAACTCATCATTCTCAACAACATTCTCAACCTTACCCTCTCGCTCGATCGCCAACATTCGCTCCCTCTCTTCCACAATCAACTGCGTAAATCTTAAGTCAGTCACTAAACCACCACTACAGTCAGCATGCACTCTGTAGAAACGCGCCTCATCCTCATCACCCTTCAGCACTCTACACTTCACACACGCAACCCTATTCAAGATAATCATGTGGCCGGTGCCCGCCTTCTTCACATGCGCCTTGGCGTCCGCACTGCGATTGATTCGACCGCACACACACATTTTTACATGATATTTGCGATTCTTATCGTTTGCCATGCCTGATTTATCGTTAGCTGTAAGATAATGAAATTTGTATAAGTTTGGAATCATGTAGTACAGTCATATTCCTAAAGAGTGTAGTGAGTGGCACTCGATCCCGTCGACAGCCCGAAGGCCTTGTACTGATCACTAGGGAAGTGAGAGATCTTCCCCGATACCCGCTCTTTACAGCTGAAGACATCATTGTCACTGCCCCGAAGTGGTAACAGCAACGCCGAGTCAAAGGTAGTGATCAGTAGCTGGGATCTAACCCCTCAAAGCTGCCTTAGACTTAGTTAAATTTGAAATCTGATAGCAGATTTGAACTCAGGATACTTGAAAACCTTAGTCTATATGTTAAAACTTTGAAAAAACTGAAAATTAGGAATTTTTAAAAAATTCCGCATTTTACTACTCATACTACTTTTAAAAAATTTTATCAGTAGTAAAGACACTATCAAACTCTATCATACAAACTTTGAAGTAAGAAGATAGCTTGCCTACTTCAAAAGATAGAGTCCTTTGAAACACCCGATATCGGGAGCTCAGAGCGACGACCGTCGCTTACCTCGTCTTTCGATGAAGTGATCAGACTTACGTTGTCGGGGGTTTATATATGCTCGGAAGAAAACTTAAAATGGCTCTATCTCCGAAAGTGTTCATCGTAGCGACATGCGGTTTGTTGCAAACGATTCGTCTTATCATTCTCTATCATATGACACCTGAACCATTCTGATATGACCACGGGAAGTTGGTCCGTCAGCATATGTCCATGTAACATGCCACAAGTGAAAAAATTCCTAAGTGTGAGAGCTCCAGTGTGGTGAAAATTTTGAAAAATTTAAAACTTCCGAATTTCGACCTGGGACCTTTACCAAAACATTTTTCATCAAATTTCACGGACCCCCCCTCGTTCAGAGGAATTTGATGAAAAATGTTTTGGTGACGGTCCCAGGTCGAAATTCCACACTTTGGAAAATTTTCAAAATTTTGACCATACAAAGCTACTCTGACACTTAGGATTTTTTCAGGTGAGCGAGCTCCGACCTAAAATCTTGTAACCGCTCTAACTTTTGAACGAAGACAGATATGAACAAGCCGTTTCTTTCACTGAATTTGTCTCACTCTTAGCTTTCAAACGAGCTATTGCACGACAAAATCCGTCCACTGGAAGCCAAGATTGAAGCTAGCTGTCCAGAGGGGGGGAGGTCAGTGAAATTTGATGAAAAATGTTTTGGTGACGGTCCCAGGTAGAAATTCCACACTTTGGAAAATTTTCAAAATTTTACCCATACAAAGCCACTCTGACACTTAGGATTTTTTCAGGTGAGCTACGACAGTCCACCCTCCCAACCTGGCCGGCACACCACGCCAACCTAGACACCACATCACCGCGCGCTATACGACGGTCGGCCAGAGGGGGGGGGACGTCAGAACCAAAGCACCACGTCGGCCGACCACGACACTCTGCCGTTCCAGAGGGGGGGACGTCAGCGACGGCGGCCATCTTGCGCGGTCCAGAAGTGGAGTTTTACTCACTACTTTGGATCAAGAAGAACCGCAATAATGTATGATGGTGAATCATCTGTAAGTGAGTAATACTTACTCAGTACTTTATGTGCAGCAGAAATTCCTTCCTTGATTTCAATACATACCTGGGAATTCTTCACCTGGCCCTCGATGTGAGAAAACAAGGAGATGAATATAGGCATGATCGTATTTAGGGTTGGGTACCTGCATGGTGGCCGATGTGAATTTGGTGGCTTGATCAAAACTATCCAGGATATCGATCAGCTCTTGAAGAACCCACCAGTTATCGTCATCCAAGTGGAATCTTCCGAGTTCGACACCTCCAATTTTCGGATTTAGCTTCAGCCAATTTTGAAAACCACTTTTCACCGTGACTAATCGTTGCAACATAGCGTAGGTGGAATTCCACCGCGTACGGACATCCAGAATAACCATTAATTGTTGACAAGATGAAAGTGTACATTGTACAAGAAAGTTCTTTCGGTGTTCGGGACTACTACGCAGCTTCTTAATTATGTAGCTTACTCTTTTAATTAAGTTTGTTTTCTCATTGGAATAATCGCGTTCGACTTTGGTTTCCTCAGTCTCATCAATACATCCTTGTCTTTGGTAATCTTCACGCTCTTCCAAATGTACTGTAGGAACTTTCTTTGTGAATGATGTAATAATAGCTTCTTGGCGTGAATGCTGTTAGCATGCAGCGGTTAGGTTGCCGCCTTTGTTGAAGTTTGTGTGCGCCTTTGGATGATGCAAGTGAAGTGGCAGCGAGTGACCACCGTGTGTATGACTTGGACAGAACGTACGACTTGCTTTGCATCACAACAACCTTGATTCCTTGAACGTTGCATGTGACTAGTCGATGATTCATTCATCATGTACTTTTAGGATTGGCGATTCTGGGACAAAGATCGCCACTGTAGACGAGTAGTAAGTAAAACTCCACCACTGGACCGCGCAAGATGGCCGCCGTCGCTGACGTCCCCCCCTCCTGTCAGCCGAGTCGGTCGTGGTGAGCCGTCGTGTTGCTTCGAGTCTGACGTCCCCCCCCTCCTGTCAGCCGAGTCGGTCGTGGTGAGCCGTCGTGTTGCTTCGAGTCTGACGCCCCCCCTCCTGTCAGTCGAGTCGGTCGTGGTGTGCCGCCGTGTTGCTTCGAGTCTGACGTCCCCCCCCCTCTGGCCGGCCGACGTAGCGCGAGGTGGTTTGTGCTGCGCTCTCCAGGTTATCGTGGTGTGCCGGCTAGGTTGGGAGGGTGGAATGTCGTAGCTCACCTGAAAAAATCCTAACTGTCAGAGTGGCTTTGTATGGTCAAAAGTTTGAAAATTTTCCAAAGTGTGGCATTTCGACCTGGGACCTTTACCAAAACATTTTTCATCAAATTTCACTGACCTCCCCCCCCGACAGCGATCTTCTAACTTTGGTTCTAGTGAACGGATTTTGTCTTACAGCTACTCGTTTGAAAGAGGAGAAAAAACTGCTTGACGACATTTTTTGTTGCGAGTCAATCGGACCAGCCGTTCAAAAGTTAGAGCTGTTACACGATTTTAGGTCGGAGCTCACCTGAAAAAATCCTAAGTGTCAGAGTGACTTTGTATGGTCATAATTTTGAAAATTTTCCAAAGTGTGGCATTTCGACCTGGGACCCTGATCAAAGTTTGTTTCATCAAATTTCACTGACCTCCCCCCCCCGGCACCAAACTTCCAATTTTACTTCTAGTGATCGTAGAAAGTCGTGCAATAGCTCGTTTGAAAGCTAAGAGTGAGACAAATTCAGTGAAACAAACGGCTTGTTCATATCTGTCTTCGTTTAGATGTGAGACGCCATTCAAGATTTGGGAGATTGGCTAAAAGACGATTTAGTTAGAGTTTCCCAAGAAACAGATCCAGCGGGCGAACGAAGGCTCGGATTGGTAAACGGAGGCCAGATTTGGCATCAGCTTGATGTTATTGTCCAATGAGGATCATCATCCAATGAGAATCAAGCATTTCTATATAAATAGCGAGCCTTCCACAGTGAGAATCATTCCATCGTTGAATCGCACGAGTGACGGACGCACATTTTCTCTCTCTCTATTCTATTATCCAACTAAAATGGTAAGTCGCTACTTCCCTCCCTCTCCTCCCTTGAGCGTTAACTTAATACAATCTTTTCCATTTTCAGGCATCTACTCCATCTGCTGCACTAGTAGGACAAAATGGCGGTCAAACGTTACAAGGTTCGCTACGATCAGATCATCTACAACTGAGGGCAGTGGAAGAAACAACCAAGGTACATAATCCTACACCGCTACAGCGTAAATTTAAACAAGTCTTGCGTTATGACGATCATAGCGTGGTACTGCAAACGGGAATGCTCCCTTCCACGGATGTCAAGATAATGCGCAATCAGTATGGGGACTACATACTGATCCCCGTGAGTCCGTACATTCGCCACCAACTTGATATTATTGAGGAGTACGTGACATTAAATATGGACATTCCTACTCCTCTTGCTCAAGAGTGGAAGGCGAGAGATGACAAGGATGCTCCCTATAGAAAGATTTGGGATGGTAATCAAATTTGCCTACCGGTATCACATTGGTGCACTTACTATAAGAAGGAGGGAGATCATTCAACACCCATCACATGCGACGAGCTCAGAGAAGGTACTTGGGATATCCTTTTCAAAGTGAATGGGCTATATTATCGTCGGCATAAGGATAATAAAATAGCCTCTCTCTCCATGCATATGGAATCCATCCTATATATTCCAAAACCACCCAACGTGGACGACATAATTGATCAAATTCTTTAACAGCAGTGGTACGAAGCGCAAGTCGGAAAAGAATGCTGCCTCAAAACGCAAATCAAAGAAGGAGAATTACTAGTCCTTTCCTAACTCTACCCTATGACAATTCGCTGATGTGCTTTGAGTGTCGTGGACGTGGTCTTATTAGATACATTTTACTTCTTCGTTGCCATCATATCATTTGTGTATTTTGTCGTGAAAAGCATCAATGTAATTCTTCATTTTGTAATATGTTATAGAACGTTTCCTTAGATGTGTAAATTTCCGTTTTAGGCTTCTATCATCATTTTTATGGATTGTGAGGGTGAACCTGTACAGGAGTTCAGTGCTATTGCTATGAACAATTGGACATATCAGATTGTTAGTGTCTATCATCAACATGCCAACTGCGATCCCAATGTTGATCAATGGGCGAGAAAACACATTCATGGACTTAATCTGAAATATTTGCAAGACTATGGCTTTTCTTGTGACAGTGCTCTTCTTATTGACTTTAAACGATGGTTAGCTGCTTTCAATGTTATACGCATCTTTTGTAATAATCCTGGTAAGGAGAGGAAAGTATTTCCCAATCTAATCATTGATGATACTTTGCTCCCACCTTGGGATAGTAGAGTGAATCAACACTACCATGAAGTCACGAAACGTTTTAAGGATTTGTGTGTTCCTATTTTGTCTGTTCGTTGTAGTAGCTACGTTCATAACCAATGCTTCTTTCCTCCTTACCTCAACACTGCCAAAGTCCTGTATGGTTATCATTGCTCGCTGTATGATAGTTACCAGCTGTATCTATTTTATCTGTTTCAAAACATTGATTTACAATGCATGCTTGTTACAGTTATTCAATAAATGTTACTATGAGAAGAGTTGTTTTCATGCAATGGATGGATTAGATAAAAGGCGATCATGTCTTTCTCAAACGACTGCGGAACATTACATTTTCATAGACAAAGTTTAAAAGGAGCTGTTCAAGATTATGTGATAAATTTTCATAAAGATGAGACCGACATCGAAGCAGTGGTCGATGATGCTAGCACTCTATTTCTAGAGTTAATGAATACATTCTCTGATAGCATTGTCATGGCGCGATTAGTTGCGAAAATTAAGTTTAGTCATTTTGGAAAGGAAGAGGTGGAAAGTCGCTCTTTCCATTTTGCTTCTTATTCAATGGAAGTGGTAGATCACCCCGAAGAATTTTTTAAAAGACATCTGATAAAAATTGCTGAACGTCTTAACGCATTTAACCATCATGGTAGCAGTCTAGTGATTGAAGCGATTTCAGATATTCACATTCAACTTTCCATAAAGAAAAAATGAAAATGCAGTGGTACTTGATTGTAGCACAACTGGTTTTCGAGCTATCCCTGCTCACTCTCGAAGTATATTCCTTCTGTACATGCGTCTATTATTTAGAAAAGGCTAGCAAATTCATATCTTCAAAAAGACTTGCTATAGACATTAGTAACGGTGAAACTATGTGTTGTGATGTATGTAAGCGAAAGGATGGAAATGAAAAGCGCATCTTCAAGAGATGTAAGCATGCTTTTTGTCAACGCTGTTTCATGCGTAATTGCATTCAACTTTGCAAATGTAACCACTGTGATATTGCTCATTTCGAATGTCACTTATGTCGCAATAGTTAGTACCTATGCAAACGTGGTAAAGACAGGTTTTAGCAAAGACAAACACGGAAAATGGCGAAACGTAAAATGACGTAATGAAAGCAAAACAGCGATACAATGCTATACGACATGCTAACGATAAATTCATTCGTGAAATTATTTCTGATGTCAGAAAGTTGAGGACGAAGAAATTAGCACCAAAACAACGAAAGTTACTTAAGCGATATGCTACGAAATTGCGTTTCATCTCCAATCCTAAAGTCACCCTTCAAAGAAAGAGGGAAACTCTAACACAAAAGGGTGGTCTCCTTCCAGCGTTACTACCGATGCTAGCTCCTATCGTGGGCAACGTATTGGGTAGCATCTTTGGCTCTAAGCGTTAATTATGCAAATGTTGAATCTCAAAGTATTAAAATGGATTTCAGACTTCAATGTGATAAAGTTCTGACTGTATCAGGTCCATCTCATGCAGGTAAAACTGTTTTCACGCTGAATTTATTGGATAAAAGAAGGGAGTTGTTTAAGGAACCTATCAATCGAGTGATTTGGTGTTATGGTATTTATCAACCGTCGCTCTTTCAGGAATTGCAAAGTCGCAACTTTATTGGACATGAAGGAATTATTCCAGTGGATAAACTTCAGTCTAATGATGTTGTTGTATTGGATGATTTATTAAAAGAAAGTAAGAATTCCAAAGATGTTACAGATATGTTCACCCGCGCAGCACATCATAAAAGGTGCTTTATCATCTATATCACACAAAATTTGTTTCCTGATGGAAAAGAAGCTCGTACACGAAGCCTGAATACACACTATTATGCTCTTTTCAAGAATCCGCGAGATAAAAGTCAATTTGAAATTTTAGCGCGACAAGTTGCACCAAGAGGATCAAAAGCCTTAATTGAAATTTTTCAAGCAGCTACTGAAAAACCATACGGTTACTTATTCATTGACTTTACGCAAGAGTGTCCGGAAGAATTTAGATTTCGAAGTGATATTTTGAAAACTCCCATGATTATCTACAAACTATGAGTTCTTATTCTCGCATGATTGTTATTCCTCAGGATGAATATGTACAATTGACTGCCATGCAGCAGGTAAAGCAACCTCTTGCAAATCAAATGTATAGGAAAGAAATAGATTATCAGCAAAATGTTCACATCAAAGATCCACATCGTGCTGTATTATTACAATCGGAAACTGTTGAGCAATTGAAAAACTTGAAGAATAAGATGCGTGACTCTGTATCGACTGCTACACCTTTAGCATCTCGCGCACATGCCATATCTCTTTTCAATAGTATTGAACCCCATCTCAATCTAAATGATAGAGGAGAAATCATTACAGATGAAAATAAAGTGATTGATGCTTCACGTTATGAAGACTTGATTCAGTATGCGACACGTAGAAAGCGCCGTCAGGGCTATGTTCCACCTGGTTGGACATACTTTCTTAAACTATTGAAAAAGCATAATGTGCCAAAATTTGCTTTGAATAATGAGACATTGAAAGAACTTGATTCAACAGTGGCTACTGCTCCAATGCTTCAGACGATGAAAATGCCAACAAATTGGTTTAAGACGTCACCTGCTACATCCCCTCCCACACTCACTAAGCAAACAAGAGGAAGAACTCGACGTAGATCTACATCGCCACTAAAACTAGTAAAAGGAAAACGTAAAACAGCTCCTCCCAGGAAATACATGTTCTCAGACTATTAATATGAAGCAGATGTGTTGCTTGCCATGTAATGAGCCGCCAGAGGTGAATGTCGTTGTCATTTGCACTTGCTGCGCCAGCTCTCACAATGAAACCCCTAAGCAATGTGAACACGATCGCAAAACCGCTAAAGCTAAATGCTGCAGTTGTTGTAAATGTAGAAAGGCAAGAAAACAAAAAGATGAGAAGGAGGAAAAAGAGTCAGTCGTCATCGACTGAACGTTTGAAGTCAATCTATTATGATGTAAAGCATCCGGCAGGATTTGCATCGATCAAGAAATTATCAAAAGCGAGTGGTCTTCCACAATCACAAGTGAAACGATGGTTAAAGGGTCAGGCTACCTATACACTCCACAAACAAGCGAAAAAGAAGTACCGCACCCGCCATTATATTGTTCATGACATCGATGAACAGTGGCAAGCAGATTTGTGTGATGTTGCCTCCATTTCAAAACATAACTCGGGTAATAATTTTATTTTAACCGTCATTGATATTTTCTCGCGTTATGCGTGGGCTCAACCTTTAAAAACTAAAGAAGGGAAAGGAGTAGCAAAAGCATTCCAAACAATTTTTCGAGAAGGTCGCATTCCAAAAAGAATTCAGAGTGATCAAGGAAAAGAGTTTGAAAGTCAGCATGTGAGAAGATTATTTGAGAGGCATGACATTGAGTTGTTTAGTGTAACGAGTGCTTATAAAGCTGCACTCGTTGAACGTTTTAATCGCACATTAAAAAATCGCTTGTGGCGACATTTTACTGCCAACTTGACACAAAATTTGACAAAGGTTCTACAAGATACACTCCATGCCTACAATCACTCTGTTCATCGTTCTATTGGACTCAGACCAGTAGATGTAAATGCTGACAATGTAGATAAAGTGCGCGAATCATTCCAACGTAAACGTACTCATGTGAAAAGTGATGTGAGAATTGGTGATAAAGTTCGTATCTCAAAAGTGAAAAGTGTTTTTGCTAAAGGGTACCTTCCGAATTGGACAGAGGAGGTACTTACAGTATCAAGGATTAATCAAAAAGACTCTCCCACCACCTACAAGTTGAAAGATTACGATAATGATGAGGGTAGCTTTTACCGCGTTGAGATTGAGGTAGTCACTGAAAGTGAAACATATTTGGTAGAGAAAATAATTCGATGTAAAAAACGACAAGGTGAAGAATGGTGTCTTGTTAAATGGACTGGTTATCCTTCAAGTATGAACTCTTGGATGCGTCGTGCCGACATCTTTCATCTAAGTGATCGACAGTGATTCATGCAAAGTTGTAACTAACAATGTTTAGGGTTTTGAGCTATGAATCCAACTGCCTCATTTTATTCACGACCCTCCTATGTAAGTGGTGGAGGACAAATTTACATCGGTGCTCGCCGCCAACGTGGAGGTAGCATACTTGGTGCACTGAAATCTGTTGTAGCACCTCTCATATCCAATGTCGGTAGATCTTTAAAACGAAATGTTTTAAGTAATGCCGTTGGCTTTGCTGGTGATGTTGCTGGTGATCTTTCCAGAGGTAGAAGTTTTAAGAGCAGTTTGTTGAATCGTGGGAAGGAACGCGGTTTAAAAACATTGAAGCAGACCTTTTCTGGTGTTACTCAAGGAAAGAAATCACCTAAACGAATGAATAAAGGAAGAAGGAAACATCGCGGAGCTGATAAGGTGCGATCTTCAGTCAAAAGGCATTCACGCAAACGTCGCAGAGGCTCTAATCATTCATCAGGCGCTAAACGACGACGCTGCTATAACTTCTAATCATGGAGTGTAAAACTTCCGGTTTTTGTTTGTTTGATCAACAAGCCATACAGACAGATATTCTTAGTTCAAGTATTGTAGATTATCATCCTTGAACAGCTGAGAATGCTGGCCCCATTGAATTTATTATTCCTGGTGGTAGTGATGACTACATAGATTTGGGTTATGTGATGCTTGATTTGAGGTTTAGAATTCAGCAAGCAGATGGAACTGCTATTGACGATACACATAAAGTTGGACTGAACAATTTACCATTGACTACATTACTTCGCGATGTTTCTCTAACGATTGGAGAGCAGCAGGTGGAAGGTGGCCAAAGCGATTATCCCTATAAATCATATTTCAATCATGTATCACAGTTTCATCCAGCAGCACAAAAAAGTCATATGGAAGCCATGGGATGGTACAGAGATGAAGCACGAAAATTTGATGCTGAAACAAACAGTGGCTTTGTAAAGCGATCTGCTATTATTAAAGATAGTAAAGTATGTCCGCTGAATTTAGACTTCTTTAGACAGTCAAAGTTTTTACTCTGTAATACCAGCATGCGACTCAAGCTGACATTGAATAAGCCTGAATTTGCGCTGAATGCATTTGCTAAAGTTGACAATTTTAGAATTCATGTGGAAGATATTGCACTTTACATTCGTCGAGTAGTACCGAATCCAAGTGTCATTAGAGGGCATGCTGAAGGTCTTCACCGCCAAAATGCCATTTACCCCGTTCAGCATACAAAGCTTCTCACCTTTACAATTCCGAAAGATCAAAAGAGTTTCATGAAAGATGGCCTCTTTCCATCGGAAGCACCGAAGCTCCTCATGGTGGCAATGGTTGAAAATGATGCATTTAATGGTAATATAAAGAAGAATCCTTTCAATTTTAAACACAATCAGTTAAGTGAAATTGCTTTACGTGTAAATGGTGTGAGTCATCCTGGTCCACCCTACAAACCAGATTTTGCTGCGGTTCAATTTATGCGCAGTTATGTTGATTTTATGGATGTCTTTGGCTTTTACAATACGGATGACACCAACGGACTGACTATGAAAGAGTTTAAGAGTGGATATACCATTTATGCATTTGATTTGACTGTTGACAGCGATATTAGTGCACCCTATCGTCAAGCGAACGTGCCTCATAATATTCGTTTGGATTTGACGTTCAAAAGAACACTACCTGAGACGATCAATGTATTAATTTATGCAGTCTTCGATTCAAATATTGAAATTACAAAGTATCGTGACGTGATTCTTCAGTATAATCGTTAATGAGTTGGTTGACTGCTGACGATATTAAAACGAAAGTACAGGGTAATGCAGACGAAGCGACGTTGGAAGCTTTCGATAATGTCTATTCACTCGATACCTTACCACCTGCAGTAAATCACTATCCCATCTTTATTGTGCTAAACACTCATTCGCAGAATTTAGGCGGTGAGCATTGGAAAGCGATCTTTATTGGAGAAGACCGACGTGGTGAACTATTTGACTCTCTTGCTCAACCTCCAAATATACCAACACAGCAGTGGTTGAGAAAACATACGCGTCAATATCAGCGAAATGAACGCATACTACAACATCCACTTTCATGAACGTGTGGTGCTTTTGTACTGTACTTCATCTTAAAACGTTTACATGTATCTCGATTTGTATCTGTTATTCAAAACTTTTCATGTAATCCATCCTCTAATGAAAAAATGATTTGTAAGTTCTATCATGATTTGAAATAAAAACATCATGTTGGAAAAATTGTTTTTTATTTTACAATCCGCTGGGTACGTACATACTCGATGAGATAGTCTAGGATCACATTTGCTTGTACATGAGATTTTAGTCCAGTAATGATCACTTTACTATTATGAAAGATTGCAACATGCACAGGTAACCAACAACTAGTGAGAGCTGCAGGAAAAAGTTCGGGTTCATAACACAAATTGTAACTGCTGGTACGAATCTTCAAAAATGATACACTTTCACTTAATTGAGTAGAGATCACCATATTGTCCACAGTCAGATTCGACATCACACACCTCTCCCTCTTCCATATCCGACGTAGTAGTCTCTGTAGCTCTAAGCGCATTGACTGCGCCGATGAATGAGAAAGGGCGCCGAGAATCTGTACAGTCCCATTTGGGAAGAGTTGAAGATTCCGTGAATTGTTCATCTTCACCACTAACATTTGAGGACGGCCCGGGTAATACTTGCTGTTTGGAAGCTGTTGGCGTAATGTTGTGAGATCGATTTTGGTGTAGAGTCTGAAGCGACGGAGAATGTTGACGATGGTGTAGCGTTGGCGCTTCATGATGAAAAAATGAGTAAATTGAGCGATGTACCTTCCTTTATGCTTTTCCCAACTACCTTGATGAAATGTGAAGTTAGTATGGAGTTGGGAATGATAGAGTTGAATTCGCCGTTTGTTGACGCGCAACCAGATGCGATTTCCAATACGTGAATGTCTTTTCATATAGAAGTATTTCAAATCCTTCATGATATGATGTAGAGATTGAAAATGACGATAAGATAAAGCAAACTCTCTTCTCACATTTCCAGTTGAATCTTTGAAATAGACGTTTCGATCATGATCCGTTTCAATACGTTGTAGGGAATCTAATTTCCAACTCATGGTGCGTGGTAGTCATGTCTGATTAATATTTGCATAGTAGGGCGATGAACTCACGACGAATAAATGTCATGATGGAGCGATGTATGTATCTTCTATACTTCTCCCAATTGTATTTGCGAAATGAGAAACAGTTTGCGGAATGAGACTGGCAGATTTGAATTTCATTTCTGTAAAGTTGAAGCCAAACTTGATCACCCAAGGAGATGAATCTTAATGTTTCAAAATATTCCAAATCCCTCATGATATCATTGAGGTTGACAAATTGTCGCCATGTTAATGTAATACCTCTTGATGTATGACCATGAGAATTTTTGAAATGTACGTTTCCATTACGATCAGCTCTGATATATTGTAGAGAGTCCAAAATCCAAGTCTTCATGATGTTATGTAAAGCCGCAGATCAGCAATATCAAAATGTCGTTTTATCATACTTTGCTTAGCAATGCGGCCGCAAATAGATTTGTTAGTAATCGAGCCGCACTCTTTTCTACTCCCATTGATCATGCACAACAGCTAAATGGAAAGTGGGAAGTGGGTGTCACTCCACTTGTTCATAGCAACTGTGTCTATACTTTTGATCATGAGGTGATGACTATTAATATGAGACGTACAGCTGCTTACCAATGTGAAAAGGGCTGCCGAGTATGCATTCCACAGTGGCCAAAGAAAGATCCCTTATCATGTAAAAAGTTTATATATGATTTCTTGAATAAAGCGTGTATAAAGATTGTGATTAAGCCAAGAAAGACAAACATGACTCCTGAAACATTATTGAAGAAATTTAATTATCTGCTTCGAGTTGATGGTAAACAAGTGGCAGCATTGACTTATATCAAATCATCTAATCATATTGCAATAAGCAAATTAAATGATGATGATCTAGTATTAGTTTGTTCAAAAGATTTTCATCAGTTCTTACGACATCGTTCTGCAGCTGTTCATGGAAAATCTGATATGCAACATTTACCATGTGAAAGGTCAAATCAATTTGATACAGAATGGACCGTATCTTTATACAGAAAGTGTGTAGAGCCTTTAGGTGGTATCTTACATGAAACAAGAGTGTTGATGCCTCGCATTATTACTTCAGTTAAATTGGTTTTAGATTATTTAAATGAAGTGATTAATGAGCAACAAATTTCATTTTCTGAAAAAGAAGGTGTTTTGTCTCTCACTATAAGTGGAAAAGGTATTGAACTAATTATGGATAAAACTCTAACGGACATTTTGGGTTTTGATCAAAATATCTTTAAAAGTGGTAGTATAACCAAAGCTAGCGCAGACATGTCGCCATCGCGTCGTATTAACTATTTTCAGATATATTCCAATATTGGTGAAGATGTACGTGTGGGAGATGTTGAAGCTCCATTGCTAGCAATGATACCATACCAGCCAAAAAGCTGCAGTATTTTATCTGAGCATACTTTCAAGAAAGTGCATTATACAAAGCTGAAATCAAACTACATCCCACAAATTGATATTGCAATTTATGACGATGCTGGTGCGTTGATTCCTTTTCATAAAGATGCTGTGACAAGTATCACACTCCATTTCCGAATGAAGAGTTAATGCAAAAGTATGCTAATATATTTTTCCAATGTGAATAATATGGAAAGTGAAAATAAGGACTCGTTTCTAATCTACTTGCCCAGTAATGCTTCTATGAATAAATTTCCCAAAAATAAACCATCAGACAATCGAGTAGAATTAAATCGCCCACTACATTTAGAAGGTGAATGGGAGGTTGGCGTTTCTAGTATTTGCTATGATAGCAATATTCAGAATGTGAATGATTTGGAAGAAATGATATTGACTCCTCGCACCCATGATGGAATAACGATGAATAATGCATTTCAGTTCCCATACAATTTAACATCAAATGGAAAGTGGAACTATGAATGGATTCAGATAAAATCAGATTCTTATGAACCATTTAGGAATGAGAAAATTATTAAGGCATTCAACAGTGGTAATACTTCCATCATGAAGAATAAGGATCAGAAAGTTTATGAGTTTACTATCTATCATTGGAGTGGGAGGCAGTTCCTTCGCTTTCATTCTTTTACTAAAGGTCTTACACTGAGGTTGGATAATGAATTCTATCCACATCTCGGTTTTGGCCATGGACTACATCTAACGTCAATTGCTACTGCAAATGTTAAAAAAGTTTATTCAAATCGAATCAACAAATTTCATCATAAATTTAAAATATTTGATGAAGATGTTGTAGAATGTGAAGAACGCATCATTTTGAAAAAGCGTGGTGTTCAACCTTTATCACTTATTGAGTTAGTAAAACGATGGAATGAGACTGTGGGTAAGAAGTATGGAGAAAAAATTATGGCGGACAAAAATAAGTTGGTTATTCAGAAATATAATGACAAACTTACAGTTTATTTCTCTCCAACCTTGCGTCATTTTGTAAGACATCCAACACCTATTATTGGAAGCGGTGTGGTGTATGCTTCTCATGAATATCACACTAAAGCTGATTCAGTTAATGATGAATGGTGGGTGGACATCTATGGTGATCGCATCAAGAAAATTTACCAGTCTTATCAAGAATCTAAAGTTGCTATCAATATAATGCCGCGTCTATATCATACAGTTGAAAGCTTCATTCATGTAGTAAATCCTTATATACAACAGAAGTTGAAGCATGTGATGAAAAGTAAATATGATGTAAAGACAAACCACATTTCGTTTTCAATTGAAAATCAACGCGTTGTTCTGAAACTGGGTGATGACATTCAATGTCAATTGAGTAAAAATTTGAAAAAACTCTTTGGTTTTTCAATGCTACAAACTGTGTTTGCTGCTGCGCATACGATTGGTATAGAAACACCAATGACACTTGATAAACATGAACAGCACCTTTACATTCAAAGTGATTTGATTCTACCTATTTCTGTTGGTGAGAAAAAAGAATACATTTTGCGTGATTTCATTCATGATAAAGACGCTTCATATGGAATAGTCGAGAAGATGTTTGAATCTATTTTCTATCACCCCGTCGTCAAACAAACTATACCCTCTATTGCTATCAAAATTACCAATGGTTTACAAGAGTACATCCATGTGAAAGATACTAAATCCCTCGTAACTTTAGTGTTTCGGAAAACAAAGTGAAGTCATTGTGATATGTTTATTGAAATAAAAATATGTGTATGAAAAAGTCTTTTCACAGATATAGGGGGAATGGGCTGACTGTAGGCATATATTCACAAGGAAGAAACGATCTCATGCGATACATAAAACAACCATGTATATCTACAGAAATCAACATGAAAATACTAAGTTAAGGATGATTATGCTAAGACGTCTCCTGAATGTGGTAGTGTGAGTTTTATTCTTTTGGGTGGTGGTATGTTTGTGTCAGGATGTCCATGTGGAAGAGATATGTTATGTTCTAACCAGCACCTCTTATCCTCCCATGCTGAAAGCGCTGGTTTCTTGAACGTGTGCGTTTTCACAGTATGAACTTGAGATTTCAAGATTGTCATATTGACAAACGTTATAGTTTTATTTTTATAGGCCTTCTTATGGGACCGATGTTTCATTTTGTGAACAATGGATTTTGATATACCTTTAGCACGCTTAATACTATCTGCACATTCTTTTAATTTCATGGAATACATTTTAGGACGGAGGAGAATCATTTCATCTATTTCCTTTCCTGCTGTTTCATCCTTAAAACAACCAAGTTTGGCTTTATTCTGTATGGAATAGAGTGGATGAGTGGGATTGTAGTTAGATGTGTCGAAATATTTTTCTAATGACTTAGCTACTTCATTAAAATTTAAATCTTTTTGAGTGGTAATACCTAAGAAGAAACTATCTGCATCACCACCCAACAAACGAACCTCTTTTACGAGAGGACATGGTTTTAGTATTTTATAAAAGAGTTGGTACATTTCAAGCTTAGAGTAATCTAGTACAGCTTGGCCAATATAGATGGGCTTGCACAACTCAACTTCAGATTTTATCATTTTAACACCTACAAGGTCCTCATCGATGATGTCTCTATCAATGAAAAGAGGTGATGAGGTCAATTTGTGATATTTTTGTTCATCAACGACTAGTTTGTAGTTCATACGTTTTCTAACATCCCCCATGGTCTTTCTGAAAAGACTGTTATTCTTATATTTATAAAAATCCTTTTCAAAATTATTTTGGGAGAGTGAACGTTTTTGACTGTTACTATCTATGTAGGGTTTGAGGAAGGCTTTCTGTCTAAATTTGATAATGCGGTGAACTGACTTTAGAAGCATGCCCATTTCGAAATAGAATTTTAGTATGCAGAAGTGCACGAGATAATTTTTCTTATCACATTGGGTGAGCAAAAGTTTGCGGCATGGTTTGTACCTTGGCTGTCCACACTATGTTAAGTTATTATGAAATTGTGACATGAATGGTGAAAACATATCTTCAGTCACTTCACCAGATTCAGGTGCGAGTGGGAAATCAGCAGTTTTATTTTTAATACTATTTGGATAAATCAAATCCACTTCAAAATAATATCCCCAATCACCTTCATCTGGAATCTTCAGAATGTTTGAGGGGTTGGAGTAATACGCAAGCTCATCTTGATTTAACCAACTAAACTCGGAGTGAGGTAGTGGTTTATAAATTTTTTTGGTCATAGTACTTTAGGTGGATATGATCATTACCTACTGTTTTAGATTTTATGTGATGTTTATTCACAAATGTGAGACCACCGCGTATTCCGCGCTCAAATATGTTATACATCTCGGGGTCTTGTAAGAGATGAATGGTCTCACCAGTCATTTTAAAGGCTGATTTAAAGGACATGGCTGGTAGACTGACAAAGTGGACAGGATCTAATTTGTCTTCTTCTAATGCCACTCGTCGAAATTCCTGAAAGACATCAGCCAGCAAAATGACATCTAATTCTAAGTAAGCGATCATATAATCGCCAAACGTTTTACAATCAAATTTTAAACATGCCTCTTGAGCATGTTCATAGTCCTCTACTGGACAATCTTCACCCGTCAAATCGTTTTGGAATTTGTCAATGGAAGGAAGGGTTGTTTCATTTAGTTTAGACATTCAGCTAAAATACGCATAGGGAAAGACTCCTTTGCGAGTGATTATTTCATCCGTTAAGTCTGGATAGTGTTTCTTCAAAGTTTGACTATGGGGAAGAAACTTGAGATTATGAACGAGAGAAGCTAGTGACGCTGACATGAATTGGAATGAATCTAAAAATTTTATTTCGAAGAAGACTGTCTTATTTTCTTTAGTTTTATCTACTGGTACTTTTGCTGTCATTGCCATGAATTTTTCTCTCGTTTGCGCTATTGCATCAAACTGCCACGATTTCATCTGGCTCAACCCTCCTTTTATGAGCATATGACTGTCATAGCCCTTAAAGTTATGAAAAATGACGGGTAGTACACGACGTCTCAACCTAAGTGAAAAGTTACATTTGGAGCAGAGTGCGTTTCTAAATTTACCAGTGATGTGATCATGATCACGCACTTTCTTAATTTTATCGTCATCAAACGTTTTATGACATTTAGGGCACGATTTGCAACTTTCAAATTTTTGTTTGTCTTCATCTGACATATGTAGTGACTTACGCTGCAATTGGGAATCATATGATTGTTGAAATTTAGCAGCTTTATCGAGAAATTCTAGAAATTTTGAAATACAATCTTCACCTTGCCAAGTATGCATTTTGTTTTGCCTATTTCTAAAGTGGTCATGCCATACTTCATAGCAGGATATGGCTGCTGGCTTGTGGATGATATCATCAATGTAGCATTCTATGTCTGCGTAAATGACACGCAGGGGACTTAATTCGTCACCATTATCCCTATGTGAAAATATTTTATCTTTGGGCATGCGTTCCATTTGTAATTTACCTCGCTTGCACCATTCATAGTGAGTTTCAAATTTATCTTTACTCCAAAAGGAGCGGATGCAGCGGTCGCATACAAAATGTTCACCTCTTTTAGAGTGCCCCAAGTGTGTATACAAGCGAGAGATTTGGGAATACCACAGTAGTGCCATTCCTCGCTATCATCTTGTTTTACTAATAAGAGGTTGACTACACGTTCATAACAAGTTGAACGTGAATTATAGCGGGCACCCTTCAACCCCTTCTCCCACACGTGAACGACAATTTTAATCTGATTATGTTTTTCGAACGTTTCTACAGCTTTGATTTTCATGTTGTTACTATCACAACCTTCAAAGTCTAGTTCATCCTCCCACTGTCTATAGCTATAGGTGCGATCTCGATGCGCGTTGATATCATTATAGTGAAGGATGGATAGGACTGCATATTTGAAACACTGTGATTTACAATCGACATTGATGACAGCTTTCTTATTATACAACGTTTTTGGTAGTTTAAATGTGCCTCGAGCTGCATGACTTTCTAATAGGGAAATTTTGAAGTATGGCTGAGTCCACACCATTAAAAATGAGAGCGCTGTCGCGTTGATTGAATTTATCTACATTTGATTTTAAACATTGAATGTGAAAATTTAGCCAAGACTCGCAGTCTACAACTTCGGTTGCGGAAGAGGAAGGAACATGAAACTGTATTCTCTCCGTCACTCGACCCGTTTGAAAATCTATTTTAATATATTTTAGTTTAAGGTAGATGAGCGCCTTCATTCTAAAATTGTCTAAATTGTTGAAGAGCGCTTCGATAATGTTAGAATTTTGAAGGAGCCACTCAGGAAAATCTACTATTTGAGTATTGGACTCCATGCAGTAGTCGCGTACTAAATTATTATGTGAAACATTAATGAGGGAGATGGTAGAGGTACCGTTGGTGTAGTGATCATTTGCATGCGTGTGTTGAAGTCTGTGCGAAGATCGCTGAAAGTGACTATCAAAAGAAAGAGGGCACAAATCGCAAGGAAAGGAGATGTCATCGTCAGAATCAACTTCACCTCCGGAGATTGACGCCGCTTTGCGTTGACACACACGTTGTTTGATGTGTCGAAGGAGACTGTGCTTCCTTGTAAACATATGTCCGCAGTCGGCACATTCCCACTCGTTGCCTTGTCGCGAGAGTCCTGAGCTGGAACTCACATCACCTGAAAGAGAAATCATTCTATCATCTCTGTTCAAGTCTCAGTGTATTGTTACAACCTACCTTGACTCAACGACTCTAAACTTTCCTCGAGAAGGGAGGTCGTTGGTGATGAAGTTGATGCCTGAAATTGAGGAAGATGCTATTAGCCACACGTTTGAGGGAGATGAGTGAAGAAATTTTCAACTTACCATTTCAACGAAATCAAGTTTAAGGTTGATACTTCAACAAGATAGAGACTTCACTCAAATTTGGAATTCACGAGAGAGCAGTTCACTTGTACGCCTCAAATAATAACAGAATTCGCCAGAGAACACTTCACTTATACGTCTCAAAGACAGAGTGAAATGACACGAATGTCACTTTACGTATATATACTTTCATATTCATCATTCATTGGCTGTTCATTCTGATTGGTTGCTTGTTTATACTTAAGAATTAGAAAACATTTCAAAGTTATTATTCACAGTCAACATGACAAGCCCTCCGACAACGCCGAACACAAAATTCTCTTCTCCATGCTCAATACCAAAGGCGCTCGTTGCACGAAACGCTCCAACGAAGGGGAAGGTGGAGAAAATATACCGACTGGACAATATCAGAAAGTTGTCATTACCAGCGGACGACGAAGAGGAGAGTGTATGTGAGAAGGAGTGTCCTGACTTAACAGGCGTGAGGTGGACGTATCTGCAGTACGATACTGATGATGTGATGGAGATCACCAGCACCAAATTCCTCCACCAACTATGGGAATGGTACACCCCTAACTCCCAGCCACGAACTATGGCGGAGTGGGAGTACATCGACAAAGTGAGGCTCGCGGTAGAAGAACGATTGAAGCAAGTGAACTGTTTTTGCGATCTATGTGAAGTCAGATTCTGGGACGATATTGACGATGAAGACCTTTTGAAATACATGCCATAATAAATTTTTATTTCGTATTATCTTTGCTTTCATACTGACTTACTTGAATGGGGCTTCAGTGGATGATTTAACCATGTATACTTTTTCATTTGGAAATAGTAGCACGCTTAGTCTAACTTGTAAATCTTATAACATTTCATATGGGCGATGATGGTAGATGAAAGAGTGTTAACTAAAATTAAGATAGCTTACACTTCTGATACAGGGATAGCAATCGACTGCGATCCATGTGTAAAAGAGCTTGTTAGACTACGGATGGGCTTAAGTGGATGATTTAACCATGTATACTTTTTCATTTGGAAATAGTAGCACGCTTAGTTTAACTTGTAAATCTTATAACATTTCATATGGGCGATGATGGTAGATGAAAGAGTGTTAACTAAAATTAAGATAGCTTACACTTCTGATACAGGGATAGCAATCGACTGCGATCCATGTGTAAAGAGCTTGTTAGACTACGGATGGGCTTAAGTGGATGATTTAACCATGTATACTTTTTCATTTGGAAATAGTAGCACGCTTAGTTTAACTTGTAAATCTTATAACATTTCATATGGGCGATGATGGTAGAGGAAATAGTGTTAAATAAAATTAAGATAGCTTACACTTCTGATACAGGGATAGCAATCGACTGCGATGCATGTGTAAAAGAGCTTGTTAGACTACGGATGGGCTTAAGTGGATGATTTAACCATGTATACTTTTTCATTTGGAAATAGTAGCACGCTTAGTTTAACTTGTAAATCTTATAACATTTCATATGGGCGATGATGGTAGTTGAAATAGTGTTAAATAAAATTAAGATAGCTTACACTTCTGATACAGGGATAGCAATCGACTGCGATGCATGTGTAAAGAGCTTGTTAGACTACGGATGGGCTTAAGTGGATGATTTAACCATGTATACTTTTTCATTTGGAAATAGTAGCACGCTTAGTCTAACTTGTAAATCTTATAACATTTCATATGGGCGATGATGGTAGTTGAAATAGTGTTAAATAAAATTAAGATAGCTTACACTTCTGATACAGGGATAGCAATCGACTGCGATGCATGTGTAAAGAGCTTGTTAGACTACGGATGGGCTTAAGTGGATGATTTAACCATGTATACTTTTTCATTTGGAAATAGTAGCACGCTTAGTCTAACTTGTAAATCTTATAACATTTCATATGGGCGATGATGGTAGTTGAAATAGTGTTAAATAAAATTAAGATAGCTTACACTTCTGATACAGGGATAGCAATCGACTGCGATCCATGTGTAAAGAGCTTGTTAGACTACGGAAGAGAGAAGTGTGTTATGTTGCGTGTGGCGCGTGAGTGTCCTCCCATTTCATTCCATTCATCAATTCGTCTCATTGATAGAGACAGGTAGAACTCATGGTTCTCATAACGTATGCAATGGAAAGTTTTAGGCAACCTTCGACAGTTGGCTAAATATCGCCCTGGCGCGAATGCATACTACGTTGAGACAGAGGCAATCACTTGCAAACATGACGCAGAGAGGTTTAACAAGATTGACCATTGCCGAATGTCCCTTGCGGTATACATAGCTACGGGTTTCACCGCCGCCCTTTACAGGAACGCCCGTCGAAAGGAAGTATTACACCGAACTTCATTTGCAACGTTCAAGTTGACTGATAGCAGATTCAACTTAATGATAGTATTCGCCAGTCCGAAGACTGCCCAGGGCAAACCGCGAGGAGGTTCTATCATGTCTTGCCCCATGGTGGCCCTTAAGAGAGCCGATGGTTCGTTCTCGGGAGTAATAAGTTGACTATTGGCTTGAATAGTCAATAGGTATGACGGTTAGGTTCTCATATACCCTATACCGCCTAGGTCGTGCTGGTGCATCTGGCACCTTTCGGATGCGGGTGGTATTCGGAGTCCACACCTCATCCGTCCAAACGATCTTCTTGATCTTCCCCTTCTTCTCATCCTCTTCATCCCACTCGTCGAGGATGATGAAGTCGGGAATGGTACTAGCAGATGTTGCTTCCATCGTGACTTAAAATTGAATGAGAAGCGCTACAATCTTCTGACTTATATAGGGTTTTCAACAATGAATGCTCAACAGCAAATCAGAATGCTTCAGGGATGGCAATCGACTGCATAACGTTCAAGTTGACTGATAGCAGATTCAACTTAATGATAGTATTCGCCAGTCTGAAGACTGCCCAGGGCAAACCGCGTGGAGGTTCTATCATGTCTTGCCCCAACCCAAGTAACACAGATACGTTGGTACTACGTTGGACCTTCATTGGCCATTTACAATGGTCAAAAGTTGGAAATGATACAGCGGGCCTACATTGGTTCCATGAAGGCAATCCAACCTAGAACTGGTCTTGAACCAACGTAATCCAACATATTTTCGTGCGATGGCCATCCAAGCGCCACTCTAGCCATCCTTATGCCAACAAACGCCAATTTAATCCCACTTTATTGCCTCTTTAAGCCAACGTAACCTTCAGCTGCCGCCGATAGCTTATTTTGGTCAACCTACTCGCACCGTAGCCTCCCATTAGCAAACATTGGTCGACTTAATGTACGATCAAACGCGATTTTCACTTTTCGCACTCGATCGAGCACAAATTAGCGTTATTATCAATACATCGCTCTTGATCGAGAGCGAAGAAGCGTGATTACATTAAATTTCGAACTCGATTGAGGGCGTAGTTCTAATATTGCGGCGATATCTGACTCGTTCTATTCTTACAATGTTACTCTTTGATGTGTCCGGCTAGATTCAACTGCTGCATGAGTATGAAAACATATGAACAGTTATTCCATTTATGAAAAATGCTGTCTTTACCTGTTAATTGAGTTATCGAGAATGAGCACGACTTTGACACATGTGCGAAGCATTTCAACAATAATAAATTCAAAAAATTTGTAATATTTAGTATTCATGTAGTATTGCTTCATAAGTATTTCCAAGTTTTTTAAACATATGATTGTACCTGATGTTTCGTCCATACGTCAAAGTCGCGCTGCTCGAAAACTCCATGAATAGACAAGAACAGCATTTCCGGAAACAATCTGTTCATGCATTTTCCCTATCAAGTAGAAGCTGAATTAACCGTGCGAATACATGATACCGATGAGCAACAATGCAAGAATAAAGCGAGTGTGTTATCACTGAAAAATCAGGAACATACTTGATGAATGATATCGAGTGTGTCAGTAAGCTTAAATTCACTCGAATTTCAGTGTCTCCTTACCTTGTCATACCGCTGGCCTACTTCGAACTCATAAAATCTTCTACGAGAAACAGTTGTCCTCTGCAGCAAGCATTTGGATGTCGGTGAAATTGAATAATGAGCGCAGTGCTTCATCATCTGCAAAGTAAACCCACAGATGTGTACTTTAAAAATATCTCAATTTCTCCAATTCGTAATCCCGATTCTTGTCTTACCGGAATGTGTTGGAACTCCTGATGCTGTAGCCAATTCAGATGATTATGCCAAATAATTCAAATATTTCGTGAAAATGATGAGCAATATAGCAAACACTTCACCATAATCACTTATAGCTCTGAATTTTGGCAAAATTGACTGAAAAGTAATTAGAAACATTAGATACAAGGACATAATAACAAGCAAATAAGATGTTGATGAGTAAGAATTGAATAATGAGCGCAGTGCTTCATCATCTACAAAGTAAACCCATAGATGTGTACTTTAAAAATATCTCAATTTCTCCAATTCGTAATCCCGATTCTTGTCTTACCGGAGTAATGGGCAAAAGACCGTTCCAGGACACCATAAAATTCAAAAAAATAGTATCTTTAAAAACGACATAAATTCATGAATTTAGTCCTTTTTCAGGTTTTTAAGACCTAAATACATGAATTTAGTCCATTCAAAAAGTACCATTTTTTCAAAAAATGACATTTTTAAAAACGACAAAAATTCATGAATTTGGGCGTTTTTAAAAATACCCAATTTTCAAATTTTTCAAAATCTCAAATTTGAGAATTACAATCGGGCGAAGCGCGAAGCCCTAGAACCTTCGGTTCGATTTTCACCCCCAAAATCATGACCGTTCTAGGACACCGAAAATTATAAAAGTTAAGAATCTCAAATTTGTGATTATGTCATTTTTCAGGTTTTTAAAATATATCATGTGACTAAAAATATTTCTTTAAAAATGGAAGGAACAAAAATGGAAGGAACTTCAGAAATGGATGAAACCTCAAGAATATATCCTTCGTTATCTCAATTAAAAATAAGTGAATTAAATATTGAGAAACACAAAGATAGAGTACGTTATATGAAAGATAAGGAATCCCAATTATTATTAAGATTAGAACATTATAATAAATTAAGAAAGAGATGGAGTAAAGTTAAGAATGTAACACAAGGAATTGGCATATTCTTAACAATAAGTTTAGGTGCTTTAACAATTGTTATATCTTCAGGTGTTTTAGTAATTCCAGTAGTTGCTACAGCTTTGTGATACAATTAGATTTTAGTTGTACGTTAGGGAAGTTGTTTTAATTCAAGCACGTCAGCACAATCACATGACGCCAAAGCATCTGGCAGCTGTTTTCAATTCTCTCTCTCTCTCCTGTCATTGTTCCGTGTGCGCTAGAAAGCAAAGTTCTCATTTGAAATGTCTTCCGTCAGCAAACTAGAGAGAGAATTTTGTTGCTTCGTGGATCAAGTTGTGCCTCTTATTTCACCAGACCATATGGATTTCTTCAAAACGATAACAGCAAATTTTATCAATGAATCACTAAGAAAAAAACAGAAGACGAGTGGAAACGAAGAAGATAAAAAGAGAGAAGTGTTTGAAATAATCCGAGATTCATTCAAGGATGTTGACAGCAGCAATTTACCTGTAATTCTCGAGAAAAAGGATATTATAAGTGCATCATCGTGCATATCTTCATTGAATAAACTCATTGGTTTTGAGAAAATTACACATCGGAATCTTCTACGCTGCTATG
This sequence comes from Prostheceraeus crozeri, assembly GCA_907163375.1. Lineage (NCBI taxonomy): Eukaryota > Metazoa > Platyhelminthes > Polycladida > Euryleptidae > Prostheceraeus > Prostheceraeus crozeri. The sequence goes on along the minus strand of CAJQUW010009039.1, from coordinate 248,029 downwards.
TTTTACAAGGAGAAGTGCTTCAGCGACTTAAGTTATTGTCTAAAATGAATTATACAAAATTCGTGAAAGAGTTGAATGAGACTCATAGCATTAAATTTTCACGTTCATATATAACATTATTAATCAAATTGTTCAAAATGTCAAGACATTATCCAAATTTAGCTAATTCCTCCTTATCGATTCATTTTGTGATGAAGCATTTTACATATCTGGAAGATTTCATTGATCATGAGAAAGAAGAAGAAAAGCGAAGATTAGCGGAATCCATATTTGATTCACCCAATGTGCAACAAACTGAACAACAACCTACTGGTCTAACGCAGGAATTTGAAGACTTGGAAATGTTGGACTCTACTTCATAAGTAACAAGTAGTAACATTTATTGCAACTTATTTGACTGGAGACTGAAAAGTGACAACAGTGTTGACAATTTGGATTTCTGTTTTTCATATAAATGTTGGACTCTACTTCATAAGTAACAAGTAGTAACATTTATTGCAACTTATTTGACTGGAGACTGAAAAGTGACAACAGTGTTGACAATTTGGATTTTTGTTTCATTTAAAATGACTGACCTGATCGAGTTTTTTAAATTATATGGAACGTAAACTACGACAAATTTCGACCTAAAGAAAATCGCACATCAATTGGGAATAAAGAATTTTTATGTCCTAATGAGAGACGAATTACAATTGATCAAAAATAAGCCAACTGTAAATTTCATAACGAATCTTCACACTTCAGACCAAAACGGCGTACATTGGTCGGCAGGTATCTTTAGTAAAAACGGAGATAATTATTATTTTGACTCATACGGACTTCCACCTACAAATGAAGTAAAAGAATTACTTGGAACGGGAACATACAATACGTTTCAAATTCAAACACCAGGCGCTACCTATTGTGGTCAATTATGTTTATACGTTTTGTACAAATTACAAAAAGGAGTACCATTTTTAGATATAATGTTAGAGTTAAACAATGATAATTAAAGCTCGGTTTTCTGTAATTCGTTTTCATAGAATCTACCTTTGATATCCTCATTATCTAAATCTATAATTTCATAAGTAAACGGATAAGTTTGATTTATTTTAGAAACTTCAAATATCTCTTTAGTCCAATAGCCTACGAAACCTTTCTCGAATTTATTTTTATACTTGAATATTCGCACTCTATCTCCAATCTTAAATTTCGGCTTACGTTTCTGTAAATTCGGATTACTCTCATTCAAATCATTATTCTCGAATATTTTTTTCGTATCAAATCAGGGTCGTCAGAAGCATTCTTTGGAGTTTCTTCAATACCAGAATGAACTTTATTATTGTACTCTTCTACAACTCCTGGTAATATCTTCAACCATTTCTGATTTCCTTGCTGAGTAAATTTCTTGAAAATTTTATTTTTTAACGTTCGATTGAATCTTTCTATCACTATAGCTTTTCCTGCGTTTTCAGTTGAATAAACAGTTTCAAATAGTGGCTGAACGTTTCGGTTATAAAATTCCGACCCTTTATCAACAAACAATTTCCTTGGCTTTCTATTACTTTCTTTAAAGATTTCTTCAAACGCATATTTAACTGATAGACCACTTTTATTTTTTAAAGGTTTTACCCAAGCGTATCGTGTATATAAATCTATAACGGTCAATGCGTATTTGTAGTCCCTTTCATTCGGCATATGAATAAGATCAGCACTCCAAATATCATCTTTATTAAATACTTTTACTTTTAATAAATATTTAGGCTTTCTATATTCTTTATGAATTTCAGATGCATAAACGTCTGAATTATGATTTTCATTTAAACCCTGGCCGAATAATATTTTAGCTTGTAAAGCTTTCTTAACAAACATTCTTTCAATTTTTTCTCTAAATGTAGGATTTTGAATACTATCTAATTCTTGTATCATCTTCTTATCAGCTGCATGACGAGAACTTAGATCATGATTTCGATAAGCTAAATCATGCCTGTAAGCGGCGGCATCTACTCTATTTATTGGTTCTTCACCTGGTTTCGGATTATTATTCTCATCTAGTCTTATATCTAATCGAGTTCCTGGCCCAGTATATGAATGACCAGGAAGATGTTTTTCTTTCGAATATTTACTCCAAATAAATCCAGGAAAGTTTTCTAATGTTTTTTGTATATCACCACCGAAGTGGTATGGAACTTTGTTCTTGTCACCTCCAATATGCTGACAGTTTGAGTTTTTATTTTTGTTTAATAGATAATTTAATAAATCTAAATTAGAAATTTTTAATTTAATTAAATTTTCTGAATTTGTGGAATTTGCGGTATCCATTTTTAAAGATAAAAAACTTTTAAAAGATAAAATAAAATAATTGTTTTACCGAAAAAGGTTCTGAGGTTATTACCTTATCATACTAGGACTTAGATATATTCCAGAACCATCTTTAGTTTCTTTAATTTCAATTAAATCATCAACATTGTGGAGAATATTTTTAAGAACTCGTTTTCCTTCATCAACTAATTTTAATTTACTAATAAAATTATCTACTACTCCTTCGCCCCTAGCAACTTTCTCTAACTCTCTATTATGACGTTTTTGTTCTTCTAATGCTGCCTTCTCTGATTTATTTTTATTTACTGCTTGGACAATACCAGCTGTCCCACCTGCAACACTTCCTGCTGCTGCTATGCCACCTATTATTAGTGGAATTAATGGGAGAATTCCACCATTCTTTTCTTCTTGTAATTGAATATTCTCTATCATTGGTTTACTTATGTAATACTTTTTTTTATTAATAGTAATAGTTTTAGGGGTATTTTTGTCAACAATATTACGTAATTTTAATTCAACAGTTTTATTATTAATATTACTTTTCGCTTGCGACATTTTTAATAAAAAATTTTAAGTTAAGAATTTAAAGTTATCAAAAATTTTAATCTATTCTAGTTATGAATAAATTATAAGTTAACAAAAAAATTTAAATCTATTCTAGTTATGAAAAATTTTTAGTTAAGAATTTTTAAGTTAACAAAAATTTTAATCTATTCTAGTTATGAAAAAAATTTTAATTAACCTATCTGAGCGAAGCTCCTCTGGCTTTAGCCGATCGGACCAAGGGTCCTCAGGTTATTAACCAATCCTAGCCATCTTTCCATTAAGAATTTCAATAGAATATTTTGCATCTTCTAGCAATAAACCATAAGCCATCAATGAAGTTGTGGAATCTTTCTTTTCAATATTAATTGTTACATCACAACCATTTTTAATAATATCTTCAGATTGTGCACTTAAATCGAAACAGAAAATTGGATATAAATGTCTCCAATCTCCAGGAGTTAATTGTGGTTCAACTCCAAATTCTATACAAAGATTTCTATAAGCATCATATCCTTCCATAAATTGATTATTGGTATCATCGAATCTTAATGGATCAATTGGATATCGAGTTTGATTTAATGAAACTTGTAAACTTCGAATTGTATTAATATGAAAAATATTATTGTTCTTATCAAAACTTGGAGAATTATTTCTTTGAAATGTTAGTAATAAATATCTTGGTGTATTCGCAGTTCTAGTAAAATGCCAGTTAAATCTTTGTTCGGAAAAAGTTACTGAACTAGCAGTTCTCTTTAGAAAATTAACTGGAATTGGTTTGTTAGTATTTAATCTTTTTGCAATAGCTGTTTCAACCTCTAAACTAGGAGTAATATGCTTAATCCACCATTCAAGTCTATCAATTTTTAAATATGCTTTTTTTCCAGTTTTACCAAAAAAGATTAATTCATTATTTGCTGTACGATGAATTATTAATTTAAATTTTAATTGATATGATATTTTATCATAATCTAAATAACCGAATAATGGAGACAATGACCAATTTACTGTCTGTTTACTTTTTTTGTTAAATTCACGTCTTTCTTTATATGCTTCATTATTTGTTTTATTCAAATGTTTTGCAATATTTTCTACATCTTTCGCAATTCCTGCGGCATCTGTTCCAGCCTGAGTTAAATCCTCAATAATTATACCATCATTAGTATCAGGAAACCAACCTTCGATTTCATTCTTTTTATTATTTTCACCAATTATTACAAATCTAAGCATTGTATCAATTACACCTGGAGAATCACTTATTGTTTCTATATTTTGAGTTGCAACATCTAAACGCATTTGTGTAAATAAACTTGGGAAAAAATTATTCTCTAGTGTAATATTATCGGTATCTGGTAATGGTGTTGTAAAATTAGCATCACTATATAAAGAATATTCACAGTGTAAAAATGAATCAGGTAAATATAAATAACTCTGCTGATTATCAACTTCAAAGATTAAATCTCCTCCAGTATTTACTCTACTGGAAGATCCGGGATTCATAGCAATTCTTATATAGTCATTCTTTTTTTGATTGTAACTGGTGAACGGAGGATCATCTAATCTAAATTTATTTTCGATAAGCGAAGACATTTTTATAAGAAATAATTTGACTTTTTGTTTTTCTCACAGACAGAAAAAAAATTTTTACTAAAATATAATTTTAGAATTTTACTAAATATAATTTTAGAATTTTACTAAATATAATTTTAGAATTTTACTAAATATAATTTTAGAATTTTGCTAGACCAGCTCCGCTACAGCTTTGCTGGTTAGACCGAAGGTTGCTGCTCACGCCATTACCTCTTATTTCTTCAATTGTTTTTTCATTATGTTTACTATCACCATCCACAGCTATGTTAGCAATTTTGTTTTTTGTTTCATCTGAAAGTTTTTTTAATTTTTTTAGTTCTTCAGAATCATTCTTGAGTTTACGAATAGCTTCTAGTTGTTTTAATTCGTTTTGTGATTTAACAGCATTTGATATTGCACTAGCTGTACTACCTATAGCAGCTGCTCCTTTTGCGGCAGATGTAATCAAATCTTTATTATTTTTAATTAAGTTAACGATACTACCAATACCAGAAAAGATGCCATCCCCTTCTTTTTGAACGGTTTCTCTATTATCATAATGATAAACAGGATTCATACGTGGTTCATGAGCAATTTTTTGATTTGAAGCAAAATGTTTAAGATTGTGTTTATAAATTATAGGCATTTTTTAGGATTAAATTTGACTTTTAGGAAAAACATAAATACGGGCGAAGCGCGAAGCGCGAAGCGCGAAGCCCTGGAAGACATCTCCGTTGACCCATGAACCGATGTCCATTATAAAAAAATGTTTATTTTTTGTTCTTAACTTTTACAGATTGCGTTTTTGGTTTAACTTTATCAGGAACCAAACCTGCATCAATCATTCTTTTTATTCTATGATTTTCTTTCATAATATTTCTTTCTTTTATTAACTCTTCTAATTGTTTAATTCTTTTAAAATTATCAGCTCTAATTTTATCCATTTTTAAAATTATATACTTTTATATTTTTAAATTTTTTTTAAAAATTATATTTTTAAATTTTTTAAAAAATTATATTTATACTTTTGTATTTTTAAAATTATATTTATATTTTTTATGATTCTTATTTTTTGTAGGTAAAAAATATTTAAGTTAATATTTACAATACTCGTTTAAGATTTACGTTTGTGAATGGACAACAACTTCGAGATAACTTTATTAATTGACTGTTGCACTTTATCTATTGCGTCAAGTAGCGTGTGATGTACTTTAATTTCTCTTCTATTAACTTGCATTTTCTGCTGATTAATCTTCAACGCCATTTTAAGAGCATTTAACTTAATTTTAAGAACATCTAATTGTCTTTTAACAGCATCTAACTGTTCTTTATTTTCTTTAGAGTTTTCTTGTAAATTTTTCTTTAATTCATTTTCTAAATTGATTTTAAGAGTTTTCATTTTATCAACTTTTTCATTAAGTGAGTTTACTTCATTTATTATTCTATTCATCTTTTTCATTTGTTGAGTAATTTTAGAACTCAATTCATCAACACTTTTTTGGAATGTAGTTTGTAACTGTTTTAAATTTTTTTTAATTCTTTCAGGTAGTTTTTCTATTTCATCTTCTAATTGTTCTTTTAACATTTTTATCTGATGTTTATTTTTAATGACTGCAGATTTTAAATTTAAAGAAAGTAATATTAAAATTTTCGATTGTTCTGAAATCTTTTTAAAAAGTTTTGCTATATCTGCTTCTAGCTCTCTATCCTTTTTATCAAGTTTTAATAATTTTTCGTTTAATGATTTGTCATTAAGTTTAAGCAACTTTAATTCATTCATCAGTGGAACCAAAACATCGTTTATATATTTTTCTTTTAATTCATTGATTTGCGTATCAACATATTGTTTATTTGTTAACTCTGTATTTTGTTGTGGAAGAATAGAAAGATGCAATGGACCAGATAAAACGTCTCCAGTTTTCATGATATAATTTTCTATCTCTATTTCTAATTCACGATTATTCGGGATATATGCACCTCCACCAACATTTGGTAACATCATTTTTAAACAATAAAAATAAAATTTTTTCTGATTATAAAAAATACATAAATTATAAAAAATAAAATTTTTCCTAATAAAAATAAAAAATGGAAATGACTCAAATTTGTCAAGTTTGCAATATGCGTTTTTTAAATCAAACACTATTATATTCTCATATGAAAAACACACCATGTGGTATGCATATGAATCAATTACAACCTAATAATATACAACCTAATAATATACAACCTAATAATATTCAACCTAATAATATTCAGAATAATATTCAACCTAATAATAGTATTCAGTATAATAATATTCAATCAGAGCAACCATTACAAAGATTAAAGCATTTATTTATTTCAGATAAAGAACAAAATCTTTATACTGCTAGAATAAATACACCTAGGCAAAATACTGCTAGAATAAATACACCTAGGCAAAATACTGCTAGAATAAATACACCTAGGCAAAATACTGCTAGAATAAATACACCTAGGCAAAATAATAATAATTATTTAGCACAAAATAATAATGTAGCACAAAATAATCCTTTTGTTCAAAATAATCCTTTTGTTCAAAATAATAATGTAGCACAAAATAATTATATTGATAAAAATCAATTTGTTGAAAGTAATAACAAAAAAAATATGTTCCGGATGTAATAAAAATATAACATCAAAAAATTTTGCACGTCATTTAAAATTATGCGAACAAACAGAAGAGGTTAAAAAAGAAAAAAAAGATAAATTAAAAGATCAGTTATGTCGTAATTGTAATAAATATTTTACAAATCAAGGAATTACTAATCATTATAATTCTTGTATAAGTTCTACAAGACAATGTACAAGTTGTCAAATTACTAAACCTAAGACAGAGTTTTATGATAGTAAATATCAGTGTAAGGATTGTTTAAAAGAAAAAGTTAAATGTAGAGGTTGTCAAAAAATTATATTAAAGAAAAATTTTCAGCGACATGTAACACTATGTCCAAAACTTAATCAACATAATAATCAACATAATAATAATTTATGTCAAAATAATAATTTATGTTAAAATAATAATTTATATTAGTATTTCAACTAAAATAGTTGTATTTCAACTAAAATAGTTGTATTTCAACTAAAATAGTTGTATTTCAACTAAAATAGTTGTATTTCAACTAAAATATTATTTTTTATAAAGAATAAAATATTATTTTATTAAAATATTCTTAAGCATTCCGGAAGAGAGGAGAGGTTCGGAACATACTTCTTTTGAGTATAGGAACAAAAAGTCCGACACATTCCGGAGGTTCTACAGAGGTTAAAAACACTCATAAGAGTGTAAGAATGCGAGTCCGGAATTAAAAAATAATAATTCCTAAATTTTTATTTTAAAAATATTAAATGAATAAAAACGAAAATTTGGAAGATTTATATTCACCGGTTATAATTAAAAGTAATAAAAGTAATAAAAGTAATCTAAGTCGTCATAAATCTCTTAATGCAATAAACGAAATAATAAATAATTATATGAATAACACTGAGTTTCAAGATACACTAACCCCTCAAGATCCGAATCTCAAAGATATTAATAATATTGTAGAAAATCCTATATATAATACTAAATATAATAATAATATAGATAAAAATATATATAATAATATAGATAAAAATATATATAATAATATAGATAAAAATATTTAGAGCCACTACCCCCTAATTCATCTCTTAATAAAAAAATACCACAATCAGATCTTACACGTCTTTGGAATTTTTTAAAATTTCATTGTATAAAAATATTGTTAGCATGTATTTTAATATTTTTTATTTATCATCTTGTTATATGTATTGGAAATCAATGGGGTTACTTTCTAACAGAGGAACAAAAGAGAATAATTTTTTATAACCAAGAAAAAAAACTTTTAAAGGATGGAAGACTGAGGAGGATAAGATTAAGGATAAAACTAATAATAAAAATATTAAACAAGGTAAAATGTATCAAGAAAATTTACATTTCATTGTTTACGGTAAAACTGGAAGTGGTAAGACTACGTTTATTAAAAAATATATAAACCAATATTATAAGGATGAAACAAAAGTACATATTTTTTGTATGCATACTTCTGAATGGCCAACTTTTACAAACGTCTATAATGATAAACAATTAGATGAGTTACAAGATATGGAAAGTTTTGCTGGTACACCTGAAAATAAATCTTTATTAATTTTAGATGATGTTGCAAGTTTATCAAAACAAAAAAATATGTCAGAAATATTTACAAAAGGAAGACATCAAAATATTCAAATAGTTGTATTAGCTCATAAAGCTTGTGATGTAGATAATAAGATTAGAGAAAACATTCAAACATTTTTTACAACTACACAAAATAATGCAGCATTCTTTAATGATATTAATAAAAATTATAAAATGAATATGCCTTTATCATATTATACACAACATAAATATGGAATAATACGTGTTGACACCATAAGAGGACATATGCAAGTATATGATAAAGATTTAAATATATTAGTAGATACCGAACATGAAATCTATAATAACTCTCAAGATTTTGATATTAGAATGTATGCAAATGCAAAACATTTATCAAATCAAGTTATAGAACAAATAATTATCTTTTTAGAGTCTGAAGCAAAAGTACCACTAAAAATTATTCCTGATACATTTTATTTTCATTTTGATCATTATTTAAATGCAAAATTTGGTATACCAATACCAAAAAGATTACAAGATAATGAAACATTAAACTATTTAAAAATTGCAATAAATGATGTTAGAAACGGTTTAAGAAAAGCAACACCAATAATATCTGATGTTAAATCTACATTTTCTGATGCTAAATCTACATTTGATGAAGCCAAAAAAACATATAATGATATAAAACCATTAATAAATGGTGTAAGTGAAATACTTAATAATTAAACAAATTTATCATAATCAAACCGAAGGTACTAGGGCTTCGCACGATTTTGCAGATATATTAGTATTTTTTTTCTCTAAAATTAAAACAAAAATTTTTTTTTTAAAAAAAACTAAAACACAAATTTTTTCTTTAAAAAATAAAAAATGAAAACATTTTATTGTGTCTTATGTAAAAAAAAGTTACAAACAAAAAGAAGTTATCAATCTCATCTACAAAGTAAAATGCATTTACAAAATGTAGAACGAGTTGATGAAGGAAATATATTAAAATTAAATAGTTATAAAAACTATCTAGAAACATTGCCTATTGATATAAAAGTTAAAAAAATGTTTGATGATTATTCACATTCGGAATATAAAAAATTTTTTAATAGTGAAGATGAAGCCGTAACAGATATAAAATATTTATTTAGTGATACTGATGAATTTAACGAAATAGATGAATTTGATGAAGCCGTAACAGATATAAAATATTTATTTAATGAATCTGTTCGTGGGACATCGGAGATGTCTTCCATGGCTTCACCCGTTGAATATAATGAAACCGATAAAACTTTTTCTGATATTCTAACCAACTTTTATAATATATTTAAGAAATCTTTCAAATGTTATATGAATGTAGAAGTACTTTATACAAAAAATGGACCTGATGGAATTCCTGAAGAAATAATACAAGGACATTTTACAAATTCGCAAGAAATTCATAATGTAAATGATATACAACCCATATTTGAATCGATGATACTTAAATTAGAAAATTGTATAATTGAAGCCCAGTTACGTGAATCTGGTTGGAGATTTGTTAAAATACTATCTAAGAAAATAGTAATTGATAAATATAAAAATAATACTGGTGGTAGTTATGTTCCTTTACCTTTCAGTTCACCTCAATTAATCAACATAAAAAATGAAGATGATTATTGTTTTCTGTGGAGTATTATAGCACATTTACATCCTGCAAAATATCATAAAGAAAGACTAAGTCATTACAATAAAGAAGAATACATAAGTGAATTTGATCTTTCTGATGGCTTAGATGAATTTCCATATGATTATAATAGGTTACTAAAGTTTCATAAAAAGAATAAAAATTTAATTGAAGTAAATGTTTTTGAATTAAATGTGAATTATGTTTCTATTGGTAAAATTACTCCACTTTACTCAGATTCAAAAAAATTTTATTTGAATAATAAAAATTTTTGCCAATCAGAAATAGTATATAATGATAGAGGTAATTACATGCATCATAATATTTTTTACCAAGGAAATATAATATGCACTGAAAAATTTGAACTTGTTAAAACACTATCACCAATAATGATTAATCATAATAATTATAAAGGACGTACTGATGATTATAATTACAAATATTCATCTTTATCTTCAGAATACCAACAAAAATTAGAAAATTTAAATAAAAGTTTACAAAAATGTAAAATAGATTATCAACAACAAACAAAAATGTTACTACAAGAATATCAACATAAATATCAAAATAAGATAGAAACAATTCAAAAATTAAATAATGAAGAATTAAATAATGAAGAATTAAATAATGAAGAATTAAATAATGAAGAATTAAATAATGAAGAATTAAATAATGAAGAATTAAATAATGAAGAAAATAAAGAATCGGCTAAAGCCAGAGGAGCTTCGCTCCGATTAAATGAATGTTTAAAAAAATGTCTACAACAATATAAAGAACAATATGATAAAGAATATAGTTATCAGTTACAAATATTAAATCAAAATTATTATCAAAATACATTTAATCTTACAAAAGAAATTAATGAAACACATGAAATATATAAAGATGAATTTGTAAAATTAGTACAGTCAAAACAACCAGCACAAGCGAATATATTATATTATCAGGGTCATTTTATATTGTGTAAAGATGTTTCTATATTTACAAAAACTTCAGATAATAAAAATTTTCCTTGTCTTCAATGTATGACAAGTTTTAGAACTTTAGAAGAAATGAATAGACATTTGGAGAATTGTCAACAAAACGAAGCAGTTCAAAATACTTTTCCTAAAGATGATTATTTAGAATATAATAAATGGTATTTTAAAAATAAAGTACCCTTTACTATTTATTGTGATTTTGAAGCATATAATGTTAATATGACACAAAATCGAACGGAAAGTTCCAGGGCTTCACCCGATTCTGAAAATTATAATTCTGAAAAAAGTGCGCCTGAAAAAAGTGCGCCTGGAAAAAGTTCAGCTGAACAAAGTAAAGAAAAATATTTATTTGAACAAAAACCATTATGGTGGGGAATGTACATTCACTCAAATTATCCTAATTTATTTAAATCAGAATATTTTCAATACTATGGTGAAGATAGTTCAGAAATGTTTACAAAGAAAGTAGAAGAATTACAAAATTATTTTTCACAATTGCTTGAAACAAATAAACCAATGATACCATTAACGGATGAAAAAAGAAAAGAATTTGATGATGAAATAAATTGTTATTACTGTGGAAAAGGTTTTACAAATAAATATAAAACTGGCAAAGGTAGATATCTTGATAAGGTAAAAGATCATGATCATCTAAATGGATTATATAGAGGTGCAGCACATAATTCTTGTAATCTTAATGCTAATAAATTTAAATATAACTTTGTTCCTTTATATTTCTACAATGGTTCTAAATATGATTTCCATCTAGTAATGAAAGATTTATTTTCATCTGAAAAATTACAACAACAAAAAATAAATGTACTATGTAAAACAGAAGAAGAATATTTTTCAATGCAATTAGGTTGTATTAGAATTTTAGATGCATTTAGATTTTTTACTCCTTATTCATTAGATGTTATGGGAAAAACTTTGAAATCTGAACAATGTAAAATATTAAATAAATATAATTTAAAACCTTTAAAAGGAATATTTCCGTATGAGTATATAGCCTGCGGCTCACAGTCGAAGACTGATATAACTGGAGATAAAACCTGCGGTTCACAGTCGAAGACTGATTTTAATTCTGTGAATAAAATTATGGAAGAAGAACAACTTCCTCCAATAAATAAATTTAAATCAACATTAAAACAATCACAATTATCTGACGAAGACTATGCAGAAGCTGAAAAGAATTGGAGAGAGTTAAATTGTAAAACAATGTATGATTATACAATGAAATATCTACAGATAGATGTATTAATACTAGCTGATCTTTTTGAAAACTTTCGTGATATGTGTTTAGAATATTACGGAATAGATCCATGTTATTGTTATTCTACACCAGGTTTAACATGGCTAGCAGGATTAAAACATACAAATGTTCAAGCCGATGGCTCTAGGACAAAGTCCGTTAAACTTAAACATTATAAAGAAAATACATATGATAAATTATTATTTTTTGAATCTGGAATTAGAGGTGGTGTTTCATCCGTTTTAGGTAATAGATATGTTAAATGTTATAATAAGAAAGTAAATCCACAAGAATATGGAATAATAAAACCTTTATCTCCAGAAGAAAAAGAAAAAATATTAGAAATTTTTCGAACGAAACGAGAAGGAGTAGAACGTGAAAAAGCAATTGATGAATTCATGAGAGAAAACTATTTATTATATTATGATTTTAATAGCTTATATTCTTCTTGCATGATACAAGAATTACCAACAGGTGAAATGACATGGTGTAATAATCGTACGTCATCAGAGATGTCTACTAGGGCTTCACCCGATCTAGATTATCAAAGAACATATGATGGTGAAAATAATTTTGGTTATGTATATGAAGTTGATTTAGTATACCCTGATTATATAAAAGAAGCAACAAAATATTATCCTTTCTGTCCAGAAAACAAAATTCCCAATATAGAAGATTTTTCAGATTATCAAAAATCTATAATGCCGAAAAAATACAGACCAACAAAAAAACTTATGTTAACACAAAGTAATAAAGGAAAGTATGTTGTTGAAGGAAGAATGCTAGATTGGTATTTAGATCATGGCATGATTCTCACAAAAATTCACCGGAAACTAGTATACAAAAAATCTAAATGGTTAAAAGATTATATTGAGTTCAATATTGAAAAACGCAAAATATCTAAAAGAAATAAAGATGATTTTGGAAACGTTTTCTTCAAATTAATGAATAATGCATTTTATGGTAAGACTTTAGAAAATGTGCGTAATAGACAAAATATTGAAATAGTTTATGATAGAGATAGATTTCAAAATTTAACAAGGAAACCTACATATAAAAGAACTACTAGATTCAGTGATGAACTTTGTGCTGTTCATCTAAGAAGAAGCATTGTAAAACATGATAAGTTTAATTTCATTGGTTTCACTATATTAGAATTAGCTAAACTATTTATGTATAGTTTTATATATGATTATTTAGCACCTGCTTATGGCAAAAACTATAAATTACACTTTACAGATACCGATTCTATTTTCTTAGAATTAACAGTACCATATGGTTCTTCACTAGATAAAGAAATTAATAAAATAAAAGATATTATTCATCCTTCTGATTTATGTAAAGTAAAAGATGAATTAGAAGGAAATGAAGATTTCATAACAGAAGCTATATTTTTAAAATCTAAATGTTACTGTTATGATACAACTAATAATATTAAAACACATAAAACATTAAAAGGAATTTCAAAGGCATCAGTGGCTAATCAAATAACATTTCAAGATTATAAAAATGCATTATTTAATACTGAAATAAAAACAGCATGTAATTATAGACTTAATTCAAAAAAACATAAAATGTATTTAAAAGAAGAACATAAATTATTAGATCCATTTGATGATAAAAGAAAAATTTTACCTGATGGAATAACTACTGAACCTTTTTAATTTTCTAATTTCTATTTTCTAAATTTAACAATATAACAATATAACAATATAACAATATCAAATATTATAAAAATAAAATAAAATAATAATATAAAATTATCATATAAAAATGGATAAAGTTAGAGCTGATAATTTTAAAAGAATAAAACAATTAGACGAATTAATAAAACAAAGAAATATTATGAAAGAAAATCATCTTCAACATAGAATGACAAAAGCTGGTATTCAATCTGATATGTTTGATAAATTAAAATTAACTGAAGAAGTAAAAACTGATTATGAAAAAACTGTCGAACCATTTAAAACTCTTGAAAAGGAACTTAATGAAAAACGTGTTGATATAGCGGATCCTGTACTTAAAACACTATTAGATGACTATGGTTTATTAGAGGCAAACATAGATAAAAAATTACCAAAATCTATGTTATTCGAACATTCTACTTTCTTTTTAGATAAAAAATTATTTGCAAGATTTTATCTTGGTGGTAAAGAAATATTTCCACAACCTTTACGAGGATTAATTTTTACTCCACATAAAAAACCTATTAGTTTAGATAGAAATTTTGTTGATCTTTTAAGAGGAGCAGATTTAAATAATTATGCTGTAGAAGATCTAATAAAATATAAAACTATATTAGATAGAGTTGGCACAGTAAAAACTCTTAGACGTTATAAACAATCAGAAAATTTATTATCAACGGGAGTTAAAGTAGGGAAAGGTTTATCTGAAAAACAGAAAACAAAAAAACAGAAAACAGAAACAACCATATTTTTACCAGATGATCCACAAGAATTACTAAATAGATTAAATATTTTAATATCTGCAATAAAAGAAGGACATAATTCTAGTTTTAATGAAATTCATGCTATATTGAAAAGACTGTTAGAAAAGAAGATTCTAAATGAAGAGGATTATAAAAGTGTAACTGGACATCTCTGATGTCCTCCAGGGCTTCGCCCGTAGCTGAAATATGTTGTTTCTAATTTTTTATAAAAAATATTTATTTAATTTTTAGTTTAAAAATGTGTTCAGCAGATTTAGACAAAATTAATAATCATTTACAAAATTTAACAGAGATTTTGGGTTCATCAAAATTTAGTACGACGTTAAAAATTATAACAACTACTTCATCACACACTTGTAATTTAGAACCCATTCTACATTTAGAACAAAATAAAAATTATCAAATTGCATTGACTAGTTTCTCTACATTTAACACTATTCAAAATGTTATCAAAGATGTGAATGATCAATTTAGATATTCTACTGATAAAGGCAAAACATGGAAAGTACTAACTTTTCTTCCTGGTTCTTACGAAGTTGAAACAATATCAAATGAAATTAAGAGACATTTAGGTATACCATTTAAAGATAAGAAACAATTACATTTTGCAGTTGAACCGGCAGTTAATAAATTTTCTCTTACTTTAGACGAAAATCATCAAGTTGATTTTAATCATGATAGATCATTGTCAAAGCTATTAGGATTTAATAAACAAACCTATAGTCAAGGTTATCATTTAGGTGAGAAGATTCCAAAAATAACTGAAATAAATTCAATTGTTGTACATTGTGACATTATTGAAGGAGGATATATAAATGGTAAATTATCAAATTTAATATTCAGTTTTCCAGCTTTTACTGTACCCATTGGTTATAGATTAAATGTATTTCCACAAACATTAATATATTTTCCTATTACAAGAAAAACTATTAACAACATTAACATTAGAATCACTGATGAAAAAGGACAAGAAATAAATTTTGGAGGTGAAGAGATTATGATAGATCTTTTGGTACGGGAGGTATAAACTTTTACGCTACAATAGAGAAGTTTAATTTTTTTTATCATTTTCATTATTAATCTTATTAATCTTATTAATCTTATTAATCTTATTAATCTTATTAATCTTATTAATCTTATTATTAGAAACAAAAAATAAACTTAAATTAAAATTTTATTTTTATTTTTTTGTTTCTAAAAACACTAATTCAATAATGGATAAATTTATTACTTTAAAAATGAATGAAATGTCTTTAAATAAAAAAAAAACTTAAATTTAATCATCATTCAAATTTATCTAATAAAGTTTTGTCAGTTATTTGTGGAAGATCGGGTTGTGGAAAAACATATCTATTATTTAAAATTTTAACAACTCCAAATTTTTTGGATTATAACAATCTTATAATTTATACAACAACGGCAGAACAACCCGTCTATCAATTTTTAAAATATGGATTTGAAAATAATCTTACAAAAACAGCAATTGCTTCTCTATTCGAAGAATATGAAAAATCTGAATATGAAGAAGAAATAAATTTGTGGTGTGAGGAAGCAGCAAAAAATAAACAATTAGTTGAATCTAATAAAAATAAGTATATAAAAATACAATTAATAGATGATAGTGGTAATATGCAAGATCCTAGTAAACTAGATAAAACAATGAAACATTGTGTAATTTTTGATGATTGTGTTAATGATAGAAATCAGTCAGTTCAGAGAAATTATTTCACAAGAGGTAGACATAATAACTGTAGTGTATTTTATTTGACACAAAGTATGTATTCATTAGATGGAAGTGTAATTAGAAAGAATGCAAATATATTTATACTATTTGAAATAAATGCAAGAAACTTAAGTGATTTGTTAAGAGATTTATGTATAAGAGATAAAGATGAATTTAAACAATCGTGTAATAATGCTTGGTCAAAAGATTATGGATTTATCACAATTAATATTGATAAAAAAATTCATGAAAGAGTTATCGAACAATTGTTTACCGAGTAATAAAAATATACAAATATAATGTTTTAATATTTTTTTTTATTATCAGCTTTAATTTTGTCTATTTTTTTTAAAATATAATATTTGAATTTTGTGGTAACATTGGTATACAGCAAAAACATTTTACTGAACAAATTATTTTTTTATTGCTTTGTTGTTTGTAATCTTTTCGTTTAAAGTTTTCACGTTTAAAGTTTTCACGTTTAAAGTTTTCACGTTTAAAGTTTTCACGTTTAAAATTTTCCTGTTTTAAGTTTTGTTTAATAAAGTTTTGTTTAATAAAGTTTTGTCTAATAAAGTTTTGTCTAATAAAGTTTTTAGCTCTTCTAAAAAAATTTTTTCATTTTCTTCATTAAAAATTTTATCATCAATAAAAGTTTTACCATCACTCGAAATTTTGCCATCCTTTTTATTTTTATCATTAACTTTTTCTGTCTGTGATTGAAATGATATTTGATTTACTTCATTAGCTATTTGATCAAATTTTTCAATCTCATCTAACGTAATAACATTATCATCACATACTCTTTGAAAGTAGTAATGTAGTTTATCATAGACTTCTTTAATATGTAAATGCTTAGTTTTTAATGATTTTCGTTTCTTAGTTATTAAAGATTTATCTAACATTGTAACAAGTGAAGTTGCAAAAACACCCGTACCTGTTAAAGCTGTAGCAACTACTGGAATTACTAAAACACCTGAAGATATAACAATTGTTAAAGCACCTAAACTTATTGTTAAGAATATGCCAATTCCTTGTGTTACATTCTTAACTTTACTCCATCTCTTTCTTAATTTATTATAATGTTCTAATCTTAATAATAATTGGGATTCCTTATCTTTCATATAACGTACTCTATCTTTGTGTTTTTCAATATTTAATTCACTTATTTTTAATTGAGATAACGAAGGATATATTCTTGAGGTTTCATCCATTTCTGAAGTTCCTTCCATTTTTGTTCCTTCCATTTTTAAAGAAATATTTTTAGTCACATGATATATTTTAAAAACCTGAAAAATGACATAATCACAAATTTGAGATTCTTAACTTTTATAATTTTCGGTGTCCTAGAACGGTCATGATTTTGGGGGTGAAAATCGAACCGAAGGTTCTAGGGCTTCGCGCTTCGCCCGATTGTAATTCTCAAATTTGAGATTTTGAAAAATTTGAAAATTGGGTATTTTTAAAAACGCCCAAATTCATGAATTTTTGTCGTTTTTAAAAATGTCATTTTTTGAAAAAATGGTACTTTTTGAATGGACTAAATTCATGTATTTAGGTCTTAAAAACCTGAAAAAGGACTAAATTCATGAATTTATGTCGTTTTTAAAGATACTATTTTTTTGAATTTTATGGTGTCCTGGAACGGTCTTTTGCCCATTACTTACCGGAATGTGTTGGAACTCCTGATGCTGTAGCCAATTCAGATGATTATGCCAAATAATTCAAATATTTCGTGAAAATGATGAGCAATATAGCAAACACTTCACCATAATCACTTATAGCTCTGAATTTTGGCAAAATTGACTGAAAACTAATTAGAAACATAGATACAAGGACATAATAACAAGCAAATAAGATGTTGATGAGTAAGAATTGAATAATGAGCGAAATGCCTCATCATCTACAAAGTAAACCCACAGATGTGTACTTTAAAAATATCTCAATTTCTCCAATTCGTAATCCCGATTCTTGTCTTACCGGAATGTGTTGGAACTCCTGATGCTGTAGCCAATTCAGATGATTATGCCAAATAATTCAAATATTTCGTGAAAATGATGAGCAATATAGCAAACACTTCACCATAATCACTTATAGCTCTGAATTTTGGCAAAATTGACTGAAAACTAATTAGAAACATTAGATACAAGGACATAATAACAAGCAAATGCTGCGGCCGTATGATCTTAATTGACCGAAGCCTTAATTATCTGTGTCCCAATTAACGAGCTTCGACTGTATTTACCGTATTCATACGAAGCGATTCGTTTACGATGTCAGTCCGCACGATTCGATCTGAATGGTCGTGAAATATTGGCTTGCTTTACCTATAGTCAAACATTTATAACCAGAGGAACATTTTTTTACATCACATCTAATTCAAAAATTATCTGTTGAAATACTTCAGTTAATTCAATGTTTGGTATAATGTGTAGTACGCAGGTTAACCGCTATTACCCTGTGGGAACGCATCTTGCTAATATCAACAGATTATCTGGCGAGGTAGCGATTTTGTGGATAATTTTTTTTAAAGGTTCATTTTCGTGTAAAAACCATCTCCGCATGTGAAAATTGTCATAATTTATCCAAAAACATGTGTAAAATTAAAAAACGACAGGTGGCGAAAAAGTTGCTATAATTAGTTGGTAGATATTTGTTTACTAATGCGAGCTGATTTTTCGCCAACCGGCGAAATCGTGGATATTGTAGCAACTAATTAGTGGTAAGTAGTAATGTTCGTATATTACCTTCACATGAAAATGTATTGTATTCTCAGTCTGATCTGATAAAAAAGGGATCTTTTTTAATTCACGAAGTCTTAAACTAAAAGAAGTGTTTATCTTCCATAAATGTCGCAGTAAATACTACGATATTATTCAAATATTTGTCATTGTTGTAAACTATTCAATGTCAAGAGATGTTGCGAAAATTGATATATGCGGATTCTCTATATTCTTATCATTATCAAAGAATGATAGTCTGCACATAATTCTTAGATAGATTAGCCATATGTGGGGATAGTGAGGAGGTGAGGGAGAGAATAGAGCCTCGACTGTAGAGGCGGATTACTAAAAAAAATAAGAAAGTCAAAAGTAAAAGGTGACATATAGAGCGCGAATTGTCGCCGGCGAACTTCGCCAGCGAATATCCCGCAAATATGACTGAACTTTAGCATGATATTCTGGAGCTGACATTCGCCAGCTTTTCGCAAGATTCGTTCCCACAGGGTATTTACTAAATTTATCTATCATCACTTCATTCGACTTACCTGATACGAATTTCGTTTGATAAATAATCCATTCCATCAATATTTTCGGCACAGGATATTCCTCGCATTTTCTATATTGTAATTTGATTTATAATCCATTAATAAGATCAGTCAATTTACACAGCTATGTCCACAGGTGTCAGTCAGGCAGCTCCAAAAGTAGAGTCACGAATGTCATCTAGATTATTCTGCGCTACTTCTCTTTGTGAAATGAAGCGATGACCTCTATTTCAACCCTCGAGTTGAAATGTGATCTTCTAATTGCGCTGCGCTATCCAAGGCGCACGAGAAAGTTATCTGTTATCGGGCTGGACTGGACAAAGCGCGCTTCTATTAATAGAATTCTCTCTCTCCCTCACTGTATCACAGGCTTGAAGCGACCGAGATATTATGCAACACTCATTGAGGATTCTTCCATTCATTCACAATTTAATGAATGAACAATAATACAACTTGCAACCTTGATTGACGAAAAAATCGACAAGCATTGAAATTCAGGCATAGTCAGAATCATGGTCAGAATGATATGAAGTTCAGGGTTAAGTCAAGAATTTTGAGTAATTATATGCATTGTCATCGATGCGTCATGCAAATGTATAAAGTATCGCAACCAAAAATGTTTATCGCAACATTTCACGATTGAATGCATCATCATCATCATGTAGCGAAAATCACTGAGAGAAATGAGAGCTAAGGTTATTTATTCCAAGGAAAAACTTGCCTAGATATACGTGTGTGAAGTTAGCACCGCCACTCAGCACCGCCATCTTGAAAATGGAATGTGCCAGTCAAACCAACGATCAGAATCGATCTAGATGGAGTGTGCCAGCATGTGCCACTCACTATTTTGAAAGAATTCCCCCTAGTTTAGGAGAAATCGCTGGTTGAAAGTTCGACATGGCGGTGATGTGAAGTTAGCACCGCCACTAAAACACGCACAACAGATAGAAGACCATGAAAAACATTGTGCCAGCAAGTTTCAGCACCTAAATCCCTGTACTTCATGAGAAATTAGTCCCCGAAACCACAAAATGGCGGTGATGTGAAGTTAGCACCGCCACTGAAGTCTTTTTTTGAAATACGCAATTAAAACACGCGAGACAAGTACAGCTGAGACATGACCATCAAAAACATTGTGCCAGCAAGTTTCTTCTCCTAAGACGCCGTACTTGCGGAGAAATTAGCCCCCGAAAGCTCAATGCGCTGGCGGTGATGTGAAGTTGGCACCGCCATCTTGAAAAATGGAATGTGCCAGTCAAACCAACGGTCAGAATCGATCTAGATGGAATGTGCCAGCATGTGCCATTCGTTTATTTCACGAAAATCCCACCACAGTCGGTGGAAAATCAACCCGAAAGCTCAATGGCGGTGATGTGAAGTTGGCACCGCCACTGAATGTTTTTTCCAAAATTGGAACCTCTCAATGGAGGTATTGTAAAATTTTCCACTTCAACATTACACCGTTTGCTTACTGGCTATACAGATATCAATGCAAATACGAATGTCTCGACAGGTGAATACCGTCATGTGCCTGAACTGTTAACAGAAAGCTGAAGTACTTTGTTCAAAACTCTGTAAGACAGTGAAGGCATTTGACGAGTATATGCAATGGCATAACTAGGTTTCGTATGTTTTGATTGTGTATTTTGGAAAAAAAATTTTAGTGGCGGTGCTAACTTCACATCACCGCCATGTCGAACTTTCAACCAGCGATTTCTCCTAAACTAGGGGGAATTCTTTCAAAATAGTGAGTGGCACATGCTGGCACACTCCATCTAGATCGATTCTGATCGTTGGCTTGACTGGCACATTCCATTTTCAAGATGGCGGTGCTGAGTGGCGGTGCTAACTTCACACACGTCCTAGATATGCCAGACAGCCGATCGATGACAGTTTTGTGCCAGTCCACTAACATCAGAGATTCTTAGTTCTTAGAAATTCTTAGTTTTTCTTAGAAATCACGCACAACAAATTCGCTGCTCAATGTGTATGACAACTATGGGGTCGTTCTTGGGTGATTCTCACAAATTATACAAAATTTGCATCGAAATTTGTCTTGGAAGGTCACCATTCCACAATTTCTTGTAACCTAACTTTTAAGGCTCTATATGTCGACCAAATAGCAGAGAGTATAACGGGGATCACACCAATTTTGTATTTCAGTATATATGTGAAATTCAAAATTTTGTTGCATCGAACGAGTTACATGTTGCATCGAACGAGTTACAGTTTGCATGAAACATTTGCGTATCGTGGAACAAACATTTGGCGAAACGTTTTTTTGATGTAAGACCCTACTTTGCCTAGAAATGTCTCGTGCCATTTTTACGCATAACTAGGTAGCTTGCTGCATGGATCTCTCATCAACTTGACCCCCTCCTTAGACATTTGCTTAAATTCAAGTCTTCGGAAAACAAAGTTTTATTCCATTAAAAGCATGCATGCAATCTAAAACTAGAGGAATTGCTATTTAAATGTCTTGAAGTATTTGAGGGCTGCAGCTTTGCAAAGGCTAGTTTCAGCTTGTCGATCATCATTCTCCACTTCAGGCTGGCCCCATGCTTGCTGGCTCCTTTTGGATGCTTGGTTTCCAAGTGCGTGCATTGTAGCAGACACAGACACTTCTGCATTTGCATAACCGCAACAACACATTCCACATTCATATTATGAGCCTGAAGAGGTCAAATTAAGGAAGAATACGGGTAAAATGCATTATGGGAAAATTTATGCATCAATGCATGATTTTGGTGTATAAGCTTACTTGTCAATGGTTTTCAGCTGCTTACCAAACTAACAGTTCATTGTTATGTGCACAATTTGAAATATCCTGAAAGAAATCGATGTAGCAAGCTAAAGCAGTTATGATTAATCAATTTTCATTATAACTATAAGAATTTCACAATAGTAGCATACAAAGTTCAATTAACAGTCAATTACAATAGATCTACTAATTACTAACAAATCAATTACAATAAATTAGCATACAAAGCAACGTAAAAAATACAATAAAAGGAAATTCTCATTATTTGCGGAACGGGTGGAACAAGCCGGTCGTTCAGCAACAACATCTTCATGTCGTTTCTCATCATCACCAGAAACAAGGCCGATAGTAATGTTGCAATCCTGTGTTGCTTGAACGAAGTCTCTAGCATAATTTTCTATTTTAAGGTTTGCTCCCCTCTCTAAGAGATGCACTTGTCGATTTACTGACAGTGCTGGTGCTCGAAAATGACGTATCGGCTTCTATCTTTCGGTTTTTCCTATATTCGCGCATGTACAGTTTTCTATCGTGTAGAAATTTTCGCTTTGCTCAAGAATCTTGACGGTCTTCATGTGTTGCAATGAATCTCCTATCGATTGCTCGTTTCTTCTCCAAGTAGGCCAGATCTCCGGAAGCCGGTTTCCTCCACCGATTCTCGGTCCCTTTCTAGTTGTCTCTGCCGCTGCTCTGGAGTAAGCTTCCGTGCCATTCTGTAAAAGGTAGGAGTTGTAGTAGTAGCTATGCCTACATATTCATAATATACGCTCGTATACCTACTGTTTTATCGAAGAGATGTGTCCTAAAAGATGCCCAAAGCATTACATTAAAATAATATACAAAATAAATACAGAAATATCTTCGTTACCAATGCCATTTCACCTCGTGAACAATCCTAAGTGCGAAATGTTAAGAACTTTAAATTATGTTTATTTAAACTCTTAAATACATCTCGGTTAAAAATTATCATTTGCTTCATATAAGCTTATAAGCGCCTGAAAGAGCTACAACACCTAAATGGTGAAAAGCTGCTAAATGATGTTAGCTTAAATGGCAACCAATTTGTTCCGCTCACTTAACACATGGTCAACACCAGAGGCATGCTGATGACATATAAACAAAAATTTATCAGTCCATTTTTTTGACGTACAGTACCAGTATCTTGAAATAGGCATGCATTATTTATAAGCTTTGCGAGACGCCATCTAAAATCGTGAGATAGTAGTATCAACTAAAATAGTAAAATAGTGAGTTAGCACCGAGTTTTTTTCCATCTGATTTTTTCTTCCAAATCTCTTTGAGTATCAGACCAACTTAAGCCGAAATATATGTGGGAAGTTTGATTATGAATATTCTTAATTTATTTGTTGCTTTGAGCCCTAATACGTTTCTTCTAAAGCGCGCGTCTATTCCAGCCTGGACTGGATGGTTGTAGCCTATAGAATCTAGTGGTAGAGAAACTATCTAAATGAAAGCAATCATTCCTGAATATTAACAAGATTTCAGAATTAGAATGACGCTTTCATTATTTCATTGATAAAAAGCATCATGTCAAAGATTTTAAATATTTTTTAAATCTTAACATGTCAGCTAACCTTAGTGTGGAGAAGCTCCTAACCCCAAGAATCGGGTAAAGGAGCTACATTGATAAGATTGACACCAAACATTTGGTCCGACTGAAACAAGTGTCGAGAGCAAAACGTCTAGCGAAAAGGAAATTGAACTGTCATTTGTTCTCGGAGCATCTTTTTTATGTATAGGTCTGTCTATCGGCAATCTGCCATAGTAACTCTTAGGCATATATCGATAGGCCTACGCTACATGTACGAGTATAATGCATCTTTTTACTAAGGAAATGTATAATTATACAATAGTTGGCTTTTTTGTTTCGGCATTATAGCGTGTAGACATCATTCTCTTCGATTCTAAACAAAACAGAAAACCAGATGTTAACACTTACCGTTGCTTCCTCAGTTTCCGATCAGAATGAGTTTAACTGTTCGTTGACGTTGACACAGACGACGAATGAAGAATATATTTGAATGTTGAAACGTTCCAATATCTCGCTGACAATTGTTGCCACGCAAAAACAGGCATAGATATTCATTTGACTATTTCAAAATACTGACACGAACGTAAGAGAGCGTTGGCTCGCGATCAGAATGGACATTTTGTAGATATCTATGCGACCCGACACTGGCAATGGTAAGCAAATATGATTGAGTCATTGTTCATCACACAGTCGGGACATGATGTGAGTCATATCATGTTGAATAAAAGACAAAATAGTAAATCTGAATTTCGAGCGTAACTCGGTCTATGCATCTTGTAACTCGTTCGATGCAAGTGCATCGAACGAGTCACGCATCGAACGAGTTACATTCTGTGGTATCTTTAGAGTCTTCATCCAAAGCTGAAGAGGTTTCGGAGAAAATTAATATGTGATTGTTATGCATACCTAGGGTGCTTCTTAAGTACAAGCTGGTTGAACTATTCTTACCTCCAATTCTGCGACAGATTGTGCATCGACCGAGTTACGTTTCTCTGCTCACTTAAAAAAGATCGTTATGTATATGATCCGATATCATACAAATCATTAAATGCCACAAGAATAACTCCTGTATTTCTGATGCACACATAGCCTATGATAATATTTCGTGCTCAATAGATGTTCTGAAACATAGAATGCAAAGAGAAAAATTCACAAAAGTTTCACTAACTATGCATCGAACGAGTTACACAAAATTCCTGGGACAGGTATATGGTGGGTCCTAAAATTGGGATGGAATATTGTTTTCCACCTAAACTCAAGATAGATGTCTAAAATAAGATGCAATTGTGATAACAAACCAAGATTCTTACAGCTGGAAACCATATTTTGGAAGAAAGAATCGTTGAAACATGAGACTGTCAATTTTGGGACAGGATTATTTCAATGATTTTAGTGATTATTAATTTACATTTGGGTGCTATTCAATTTTAATACAAAATTGACCCTTGATATGGCAGGGATACATTCATAGATGTCTCATGAAGCTCCGGATGCATTAATACCATTATCTATCGCTTAGATCTCCTTTTATAAATTCGGGACATCGATTTTGTATAATTTGTGAGAATCACCCTCTTATTCAAAATTAGAGCTCGTGTGAACTTAAGGGCCGACCCACGACCACCGTCAAAAAGATAACCGTGAAAATTGGGGGCCAACCCTCGACTTTAAGAGATCACATTTCACGTCATTTTTTGAAGAGAATGGTCGCAAATTGACATGATCATGCATTTTTACTTCCAAATAAGCCATTTTCGAAAAATTTGTTGGTCCCCATATTTTCACGTGGCCCACGACTTTTTGACGAGGGCCGGCCCACGACTCATTTTCTCGCGGGAATGCAGTTATAGGAGTCTGCGAGATCCTAAAAATCGCTAACTTCAAAGCCAGATTACAGAAAAATTCGGATTTCTGGTTAAAAACTGCATTCTTGTGAAAAATGAAGAATATATTTGTGATTAGAGAAACAATTTCTATCAAATACTGGCAAAATGTAATTGATTTGCTGCGCATCAGCGAGACTAAGAATTGGTTCCGCTGACCAAAGCGGAACAAATTTTATCTCAAAACTTAATTTTCTCAACAACGACTGCGAATTTGTGGAGTCTGAACCCAGATTCATGATCAGGAGGCTAAAATTGATAAGTTGTTTCGAATAGAATCACGCTGTAATGAAATCCGCTAACTTCACATATGCGATGAAATAGTCAACTGAATTCATCAGCTGAAACTGCAACTCAATAATTCAGTATCGACATTTCAAAACTAATCCTCACAATTCATGTGCGATTATCACTAATTCATACAGAGACCGCATTTTAATAATTGTTCTGGTGTTATATTATATAGCTGAGTCTGTAGTTTTGACTAATGCTCACAATCATACGAGATCAATGTTAACCAACTGGTGAAGGCATTTAGACTGGGAAAATGACACTTGAACAACTTCAGCGTGAATTATATTGCGGTCATCAACGCCACATTCCTTCCTGGAATGACTCTTCAGAAGAGCTGAGAGCTTAAAGTATCTTCAGCAGGTTGTTCAAGGTTGTGTTGGTTCAAATGGAACAGTAGGTTGCTCATTCTCGAAAATAATCTTGAAATGAATGCATCTTGAAAATACTTTTGAACAGTTCAATCCAACGATTTCGTAGGGTTTCCTAGAACACTAAATGTTAAGATTTTATTATGTTGCTGTCACTTTACATAATAGAAGTCGTGGCGAACATTATATTGGAGAAAAGTCATGCACCTCAAACAGGCTGTATCTGTACGACAGAGATAGTTCATTCTTCACACTGTATAACGCCTCTAAGGCTTTCTTGTCCAATCTGGGCGAAATTTTGTGTGCACATGTACAAATAGCATGAGATCCTCTCACCTAATTATCAGAGGCTTTGTATTAATTGATCGAGTTTTGAAAAGTTTTGAAATTGAATTTGACAACAATTATCTCTAAAATAATAATGGCCTTTTTTAATACGTAACTTATCACGTCTGAATCTGATCACAAAGTCTTACAGTGAGTGATACGTGCAGTGATACCATAAAATCAATTATTCATTTAGAGAAACAGCAACAGAGAGATCGGAAGCAACCGATTTCCTCATCATCAGATTCATATCCACTGTAGGTCTGTGGAATAGCTGGTTGTGGGAGACGGCTTTCATACAAATGATTAACATTATGAGGAACATCTGTTACGGACCAGGGGGTTGATGATGATGAAGAAGAACATGGATGTGATACATTACTTTCGTATGCCCTTCCTCTCGATGAGTTCTGAAGCCTAGTAGAACTGAAATTAGAGGATGGTGTGTGCACCTGCTGATTGGAATTTATCAACCTTGAAGGCGGATGCGATGTGGGCACCACGTGTTCTATTCGCCTGCTTTGTGAGCGATGATTAGCCATAACCTCATGATAAAGATCAGCATCAAAAATGGACGGAACAGTTCTATGAATAGGAATACTTGTTGGTTGATATTCCGAAAGCATTCTCGTATTGTAAATGCTCATTTGCCTATTTTGATTGGTGGACATCCAATAGAAAAAGCGCTTTGTTTCTTTGTATTCATATTCAATCATTTCGTAATTTTGACGGGATAATGATCGTTTTAGTTCGGGGTTTCGTTGGTCAAGAATGACAATTAACTGAAATTTGCTCTTCAATTGACTCCAAAAACTGGCCGAATGCACTGCAGCATCAGTATACGACAGGATGCATAGATGAGCGTTTGGTAAAGACTTGACGTTCCATTCATTGATCATCTGTTTTCGAAAATCAATTTGATGAGATAGTCCATTAATTTTTGCTTTGTTCATGCAACAAACGTATTCGTTCCATTCTCCGTGTTGATCAATTCCTAAAACATCGATGAAGTGGCATGCTCCAATACAAATACGCAGCATTATCAAAATCGCAGCGATTTCAGGACCAGGACCGCATCCAATGGACACAAATGATGTCGTAGATCTCAGAATGTTCAAGAGTTCCTTTTCTCGTTTTAGCAGTTGGTCGAATGAATGGAGCACGGTCATGACGCGACTTTTGAAAAGAATACGTGCGTACAACGCTCTGCAAAGAAAAACAGGAAGTTCAATCACGGAATTATGGGAATTTGACCAACACCATTGCTTAGGGAGAATAAACGAAATGAAAATATTTTAGAAGATCATCATTCTTTCTCAATTAGAGCTTTGAGGGTAGACGATTTTTCTCACCCGTAGCCACCCGGATATTTTTTGTAAACCCGTGACTACTCGCAGGACTAACCCAGAAATTCTTTTTTCTAAGCCAGTAGAAACTTTATTGACACCCATGCCAACACCAATAATCGTAAAGTTAGCATTTTGCTTTATTCTGCCCATAGCCTATTCTTCTCATCCTAATATTAACAGAAAGGACAACTTCTAAATCTGAAGTACTTTATTGTTTGCAATTCTATTTACCATGAGTTCGTTGATGTGAACAAGACTGCTTCCATGCTTCCACCATAGTTTTTAAAAGTTCCTTGACCACTTTTTATAGACAAGTTAATTGATCAGCGGTCTAAAGTTACGAGCAGCCCAAATCTTCTGCTCTGTAATAAATTGCCATCATTCTCATATATGTACATTACTTAAATTCAATTGTGTGAGATTTTGCCATAATACCTTCATTTATGAGCACGAGTACAATGTCTTTACATTACATCTCTCGATTATCATTTTCAGGTTTTGACTGACAATATCGCATTCGTATTGATCCTGATAGGGAAGTTCCACAGATTATTGATTGCAATGAAAAACAATAGTCTTTAGTAGAACAAACGATATGAGCAAATCAAAAATCCTGAGAACAATTGCTATCAAACTGAACAAGTATTAACTAAAATTGCAGAACAAAGTGCATAAAAATTTCTCTTAAGAATATCTAGAAAATACAAAATTGATAGCAAGATATAAAACTAGGGAAAAACTGCTAAATATGTATTCTGTAAACGATGAAAACAACAAATCAAAAATACAGATAGACGATTATAAGTAACTTGACTCACGGAGAGGACGGATATCTAATCGCCTTAAGGTTGACCGCTTTGCGAGCACATGATCAAATTCCCCGGCTGTCTGACTTTCATCGTCACCTACCGTCTACAAGTAATTGCACAGAAATTGAGTCTTTACGTCGAATATTTTTCCTGTAACCAACACATGGTAGAAATGTATCTAAGCACACTATCCCACTCCCATCTCATTAGCCAGCCAGAGGATTTTCATTCCTGTGCCTCAGCTTACATGAGAAAAGGATATAAAATCTTCAACTCATTTGCAGCTACATTCATGATGAGGTGGAAATTCACCACGGAACGAAGTAAGTATACTTACCATTATCATCTTCCTGGAAATAAAATCTGTCGCACTAGACTTGCTATTTAATATTTCTTACAGGATGAATAGTAAAACCGAAACACCAGTTAAAACACACGAAATCTCAATCATAACTCAATCATTCTCACGTAAATTCGTCATCTTTTAGTAAATACAACGAAACCTTACTTTCATAAAGCCACATGAGTTGGTGCACACATTCTTTTTGAATGATTTGGGATATGTGAACACAGAATTTTAAGAAGGAGAAATTGTTAGAAAATAGTGACAAATCCGTGTTGCATGCTTCTTATTATACTTTTCTTTGCACATAATTGGACGTGAGTTACATAACAATAATTCTGTAAAAGGAAATCGTTTAGAAATCTAATTTCCAGGAAAATCCAGGAATCATTTTAAAATTTACTTTTGGTCATTCACAATTAGCCTGTGTTGTATTAGTCCGGGAGCTAGCGTGAAGTTGTGCAGGGAACGAGGTAGTACATAAAACTTTCACATAGCATAGTACACCTCTTACCTACTGCAAAACTTCGCGTCTGCCGGATCAGATCATTTGCTTTTAAGAAATATAGAGGATAACACAATCCTATGTATTTCCAGTGGTAAAATTGTGACATTTAAGGTGTTGACTCCATTTTTTAGAATTTTTGCTCATAAAAGTTACACAAATTGGTATTTTGTTGAACTGGTTATTATAGAAATCATCTACAGATCATGATCTTTCAAATGAGTTATCATTCAGTGACAGAGGATGAAGTAAAGTGTACAAACAGACACTTTTCGTTAAAGTATATCAACAATTTTCCTGAAATTTCTATGTTAAATTTGCAGTTACACCAACGAAAAGTGTCTGTTTGTACACTTTACTTCATCCTCTGTCACTGAATGATAACTCATTTGAAAGATCATGATCTGTAGATGATTTCTATAATAACCAGTTCAACAAAATACCAATTTGTGTAACTTTTATGAGCAAAAATTCTAAAAAATGGAGTCAACACCTTAAGTGTCACAATTTTACCACTGGAAATACATAGGATTGTGTTATCCTCTATATTTCTTAAAAGCAAATGATCTGATCCGGCAGACGCGAAGTTTTGCAGTAGGTAAGAGGTGTACTATGCTATGTGAAAGTTTTATGTACTACCTCGTTCCCTGCACAAGTTCGCGCTAGCTCCCGGACTATATTTTCATTTGCTGTGATTGAATGCATAAAAAACAGAAGCGGTGTCAAATAATCCACCTTCTCTTCGTTTCCTCTTCGAAGCTTCTGCTATGTAGATCGACTTCATAGTTGCCAATATTACATAAGCTATTTATCAGATCGCAGTTCCACAATATTTCTGTTCATCAAATATCCTGAACAGAGAGAATGAAATTTTTCGTAAGCTGAAATACAGTAAAAATCGCTTAAAGCATATTTGAAGATATATGATAATACTCTAATACAGTAGTAATTGGTCAATTCGTCACCGGACAATTAGTCATACCCACTTAATTCATCACTTAAAATATTTTCTTCCGAAACTCCATACATGCTTAACATCGTTTATTTCGCCACATCGGATAATACGTGATTCGTCGCCGAAAATTATCCGCTCAAATATTAAGAATCAGACAATTCATTACTATTTTATCTCTGTACTCCCTTAGCATGTTATTTTGCAAAGAATGCCAAAATAAGACTCTCTAGACAAAAATATGTACGCTGATGAAGTCAGTTCGACCAGCAATTCTGACAATTTTTAAATGACGTCAATCCGAAAACTAGTCTGCCATAATTTTTCGGATGTGTCAGCATGTGCCATCACTTTTTAAAAATATTTTCCACAAGAATAATTGGTTCAAAAGATCGAATTGTCAGGTTGTGAAGTTAGCCCAATAATGTTCTAAAAGCTTTGCCACTATAGCTTCACAGCTCGACAATTGGACCGACCAGGACAGCCAGAGGGCTTGATTTGTAGAAATAGGGAGTGGCACCTGTTGGTGCATCTCAAAGAAGTTGGTTTGCACCGCTACTTCAAGTGGCGCCATTGTTTTTAAAAGTGGTCGCTTTAACTTGAGTGGACTAAAACTTAATAAGGTCAACTTTATTAAGGTATATACTTTGCTAGTGCATATGCACGTGTACATACTGCATCCATATATCAGGGATATCTAAAGTACGGGATATGAAGGCTAAGAGTACTACTTACATCCTGCGGCCTAACTTTAATAAGTAGACTTCTGTAACCGAAAAATTTGCATTTCATTAAATAGCGTACTATACATCACACGGGCTTTAAAGCGTTTATCTACAATATTTCGGATTTTGCTTTTATCAAATAAGCCTTAAAAACACAGCCTAAGATATTCAGCCTGAGCTCGGCTACGATATTCTTTTAATGCTTTTACCAATAAATGAAGCAGATATCCCTGAAATTAGGAAAAATATCTTTCAGACATTCATAATTACTTTTTATTGGAAGATAATTTCTTTAACTTCCGTGTTTGAGATGAATTAACTACAGGTTCACCTCTTGCAGGATGCAGTTTATTGATCAGGTTTTTCATGAAATAGTTGAACAGTTTGCAGTTTATCAAATCAAAAATCTTATGTCCTCGTGGACATGAAATATCATACAAATGATTGAACATGTCATGACGTTGCACGACGTTTGCAACTGAATGAATAAACGCATTCTTCTGATCACCACAAGAAAGAAATTTTGTGAAAATATCCCTGTCTTCGATGATCTCGAGGTACAAAACATAAGAAATCATACGAGTACAAATTATAAAATTCAGTTCAGATGGGTGAGAAAGACCGCCTCTA
Source organism: Prostheceraeus crozeri (assembly GCA_907163375.1). Taxonomy (NCBI): domain Eukaryota; kingdom Metazoa; phylum Platyhelminthes; order Polycladida; family Euryleptidae; genus Prostheceraeus; species Prostheceraeus crozeri. Next base: position 215,612 of record CAJQUW010009039.1, on the reverse strand, counting down.
TCTGCCAAGGAAATAAAAGTTTCGAGCTCATTATCTGCATGACTTTCATTATCAGATGTCGATTCTACGGAAGAGGGCTCAAGAAGAAGCAACTTACAAGCTTCACAGTGATGCAGTCGACTGATCGATCTGCCAATGTATCCTGCAACATAGAAAATCACATTTCGACGTGCAATGGATACCTCATCGATTGAGTCGTCATGCAAACGCAGATGTGCTGCAAGCCAGGTGTGCTCAAAGTCATTTTGAGTATCGTGATCCGATAGAACAGTAGTTTGAACAGTGCCTTTTGATAATTCTACTCGACTCGCTACATAGTAGACCTCGTCGATCATCAGTAGAACGAACTTTTCAACATCTTGAAGTGCAGCTACACGTGATTTGATGTATTCTCGATCAAGTAGGAATGGAGATACCGTAGTACCGGAAGATATGTTTTGAAGCCACTTTTGAGTTGGAAGACAAAATAATTCACGCAGCCTTTTGTACAACGAAGAACTAGTCATACTCCACAAAAAAGAAATCAAAATAAGGCTCGGTGAGTAACGCCGTGCATGTACTGACTTTTGGCACAATGAAAGCTGTTCTACAATGAAATGAATTAATCCAATGAAATCAGGATTTTCGTCTTGGAGTTGTACCAGACACTGTTGTAATGAATTTCGCGCAATTTCAATAAGAATATTCACGTCACTATCATTATTCGATGATGAGAACGATTTTATTGTGGCGAGTACGTTGGCTATCTCTGTTTCTGAAGAAATTATATCTTTGACTTCGAGAAGATGGGAAAACAAGCTGGAATTCAATCTGCAGCCACCATTGAAGCAATCGAAAGTCATGTCTTATGCTCAATGCCAAATTTATCCAGGTCAGCACGTTTGATTGAACGTATACAACCACTTAATTTTTTGATCATTATCCGTCGGAAAAGCATAGAAAGAAACCTTTTCTTGTACATGTATATTGGTCTTATAGCCCGAGCGACACAGAGGCACACAGCATTTCCAACCCATATGTTCAATCTGAGGCGATGTTGTTTTGGTCTAACATAATAAACTCGTGTAGTAATCGATAGCTGCGCAGGAAAAAGTCTACACAACAGTGCAGTCTACAGTATTTCCGAGGTGAATCACAGTGATGCTGACAACGCGTTCCAGTCAACTCGAGAGATGACGCATTTTACCAATTTATTGTTTAAGAAACTTCCCCATTGAGTTTTGGCGTGCATAACATTGAGACTGATCACAGATCTGTGACAGTTATATGAATAAAAGAAAAGCCGTAATGTTTATAGGAATAAGCTCCTAAATTTTGGCCCACTCAAGCCACAGCAGATAATAGAAATCTATAATAAATTCTATATTTTTTACATAATATATAATTATTCCACAGTGTAGAATATCATGCGGACAGTATGAGGGAGCTGTAGGAATTGGTGGACAGAGTAAGAATTGAAAACGAAAGAACCGGCTTGCTACTTAATGCAAAGAAAGCGAAAACATTCGTATATTCGAATATAAATGAGTATGATAACCATAGGTTCATTTTGTCAATGGTCTATAAGTCAATTGAATTAATTAAGATGCCTTTACTAAACTTGTAAGACATTGACAAAAAGTTTTATTTTCTATAAGAACCGTGATTTGAATGAGGCTAATAAGGTTAAGTCAAATTTTTGACGTTCCCATCGAACAAATTTGACAAAATTGGGATGTTATCAGACATACTACAAGTCACGCAAAACTAGAATCGTAGCCATTATACTGTAGTTTTGGAGCAATATCAAAAAATTCTGAGAATAGAAGCAATAAATCAAATCAAGTTCGATTTCTAAAAAGCCTCTATCTTTATTCAATTGAGCAAATAATAGAACCAATACCATTGTTTAAAGATGACAAGACGTTGTGGTTTAAAAGTAGATGTGAATCATCAAAAATTCATCTGAGAAGAGGCCTTGGGTCATTTGCAGTCGACTTTATCTTCGATTTCATCGACAACACAGAACAGAGATCATAGAGGACCACTTGTTTCCTTTCCTTCGAACTCTGATTTCCATTATTTGCATAGAGATATCATTTTGTTTATCTCTCTATGCTACTTCCCATACATGAATTTTGAATTATGTCTCCGTGCAAAATCCTTCCTTCCACCAAGCAGCTGGTCAAAATATATAATGGTTTACAACAAAAAATATTTTACAATACTTGGGGTCCTAACTTAGATATGTATATAATAAAAATTCAATTTACGCAGCGCTTCCACTTCTTGCCCCATTTACGCAGAAAAATCGCGATTTGCACAGTTGCGTAAATTTACGCAGGCATAGGACCACTGATCAGGATGCACTCCATCCGGTGCAGGACTCTTACCATTTTTGACATTGGCAATCGCTGCGTCACTTCGCGTATGCTGAAATCCCGGCAAAGGTCTTGATCTACAGATGGCGCATTCCATAACTCTTTCACCTCATTATTAACTTTTCGTGTGAAGGATTTGTTGCAGTTTTTGAACCTACCGTTGTTGACCAAACAACTAGCTACTGCATTTGCCTTGATTACCTTTGGTAGAGGAGTTATTTTATTACGTCCTGTCAGCCTGCTCAATGTTTCCCATGCTTTACAGTTCGAATGTCTCATGTCAATATCCACAAAAGTTTTCATCCATTTTTTTCTGTCTGCGCTTGCTTATGTAATCAAGCAAATCGTTTGCCGTTTTTTGCTTCTCTTCGAGTGTAGTTGCAATTTCGTGAGCTTTAGCCAGCTGATCACAGTTTGTATCCCATGCTGGTATACATGGCCTACGAAAACCTCGTGGTCTTGCTTTATTTGCAATCTTTATTATTCCGTGTTGAAACGCTTTGTAGATTTCGTCAATGTTCGTTTGGATCGGGTTGGGGATGTCGAGAGGTAGGAGAGAACTCTCAAGTTGGAATTGAGTCCAGTCAGCCTTGTTGAAGTTCCATCTTGGTATAGCAGTAGTTGGTGTAGTTTCAATAATGGCAGGATGATATATGATTGTTGGCCGATGTTAGGATCTTGGGAAATTGCCACCAATAAAATAACTAGGATACGGCATGAGGTCGTCCGGGCTATGACTGTAGAAAGTGACGTCTGGGTTAGTAGTAGTGTTCCATACTGCTGCGTGAAATGTCTTCGGCATCTTTGGGTTGTAAAGAAGATCAGCATTAGATGCCCATTCAAGAAGCATACACGTTATTCCTTGGATAGCCCCATCGCTTGTGATGGCTGTTATAATCTCCTGAGTAAATGACAGGATGTGGAAATATTGGTGGTGTTTCCATTGTCCCACTATGAGGTGGATTGTATACGTTGATAATCACCAGCTTGTCCATGTTGAGGGAGATTGCTAGCCATTGAGTCGTACTGTCATTGGATGATCTCGAGATTAGTACAGGAGTGATGCCGCCCCTGGCTAATGTAGCAATCCCATGGTGGCGATGATGAATAGCTCCAGCTAGTGTAAACCCATGAATTTTGGTGTGGGTTTTTTCTCAGGAGGATCACAGAGATGGCGTGCTTGATAACAATCTGTTGGATTACCTCGCACTTAGCTCGCGTGAGACCTACGTTCAGTTGAAGAATGCCTGGTCCACTAGGATCGTGGAATATCGAGGTGGACATGTTGGTACTGATATCGTCGCTTGAAGCTGCTTATTGTGGATTTGCTTGTTGCTACAAAGTAATGACGTTTTTTCGAGTGCTAGCATTAGTTTCCCCATTAGGATACTTACAGGAGGGACCACGTGAAGGTTGCTAACATCTCAGACAAGGAGTTCCTGAGCGATTGGTTGCTGTCAGTGGCGTCGCGTGCTCCCAGACCATAGGCCTTAGCTCCATAGTGGATTCCTATATTTCTGCAGCAGACAGCATGAACTGCACAAAATAATTAATTTGACGCTATCTTAATTTCAGTGAATTTTTTGAACACTTGTACAAGCACATGAACATTCAAGTCATGCTGGCATCCATGACTACAGAATGAAACGAAATGTGAGAAATAGATATTGATATTTAAATGAAAGGCACACTGAAGTCCATAGACTACCCAATGTAGAGTCACTGTGAGTCCTACGTGACGGCCTCTTTTTCTGAACAGCCTTATAAGCATGCAATCCTAAGCTGATTGTTCGTCAACGCGACTCTTGTTTGCCCAAGATTTTGAACGTCGAATGACAATGAAAATGTGATGTCGATTTCTCACATGACGCTTGATCGCCTTGGTGAGATTAGAGAACATTCACTCTCTGCGGTTCGGCGTTCACAACAGCTTTGACTTTGTGCCCGGTCTCCACGAATTCGTCGTGCCAATTGAATGTCCTTCGGCATGATGGTCACTCGCTTGGCGTGGACAGCACACAAGTTAGTGTCCTCAAATAGACCAACCAAGTAAGCCTCTGAAGCTTCTTGGAGTGCAGAAACAGCCTCAAGACTGGAATCAGAGGTCAGTTTTGAAATCCTGGGCAATCTCACGAACAAGTCGTTGAAAAGGTAATTTTCTGATTAAAAGCTCAGTGCTCTTCTGGTGTCGTCGTATCTCTCGGAGAGCTACAGTTCCTGGCCGATACCTATGCGGTTTCTTCACGCCTCCTGCAGCAGGTGCACTCTTCCTTGCAGCTTTAGTTGCCAGCTGCTTTCTTGGAGCTTTGCCGCCGGTCGATTTCCTTGCTGTCTGCTTCGTTCGTGCCATTTTCGAAAGATTCAACCAACTTTATTGACAATGAAGTTGTCAACATGACAATGAAAATGTGATGTCGATTTCTCACATGACGCTTGATCGCCTTGGTGAGATTAGAGAACATTCACTCTCGAAGAAGCTCTCGCCAACGCAAGACCCTGATGTGTTTATTATAGTCTGTCAATCACTTACATGTTTCAAATTTAGGGCTGCTAAAATGTTTTTTGTGCTCCTCCTAATATTCTATCCCTTGAGAGTGGTTTAGTTTTTATTTCAATGCCATAAACTTCGTGCACGGTGGCTAGTGTTTTCTGCATAATCCCCCGAACGACTGGCCGGTGTAGAAAATAACCAGTGTTGAAATCGCCGCCATAAACATAATATCACCAATATGTCTTGAATCATTATCTCTGACTGAATCGTACATCAAATTGTAGAAACTTCATCGCTTTATCTTTCAGCGGCTTCTCACCCTCCGATCCGACATTCAGCCATTGGTGAACGCAGACACGACGATTCAACGCGTCATCATCTTCTCCAAAATTTAGCGAAGCCACTAATGATGAAAATTTGCGCCTCTCTCTATCTGAATCTATGGAGTTATGAATAGATCTTTTCTTACATTCTTGCAATGTATTTGCTTCTGCGTTTCTATCGGGAGAAGACGACTCTAACTATCGACATATTATAATTATCCACATATCACACAAACACACAAATCTCTGTAATTTGCTGTGAACACATCCCCGTCTCATTGTGTGATTGCTTGAAGATCCCTGCAGTTAACAGCTGAGCACTGGCGCTCGGAACGTATTTGAGAGTAGTGACTTGAAACTGTAAAGTGTATGTAAAGTTGTAAACTTAAAGATGCTCTCAAAAACGAAAAAAATTAAAATAATTTAACATTTGTTTTATGAACGTAAGCAATTATTTTTGGGTATGCGGCGAGGGCCTCGCAGGCACAGAGACGACGCCACTGGTTGCGGTAGTGATGTCCATGTATCGGAGTTCAACAACACAAATCATGAGGAAGTTTGGTCTATCGGAGGAACTGGACGTTGGTATGTGGTTCACCAGGGCTCAGCGCTTAGCCCCTTGCTGTTCATTATACTGATGAAGGAAGCGTCCAAAGAGTGTAGGGAATCTGGCCCATGGGAGCTGCTGTATGCCGATGATCTCATTTTAACGGTTACCCCCCCCCCCCCAGCAAGAAGCTATGAATATGTTTTCAAGGTGGAAGAATGAATATGTTTCAGAGGTGGATGGCTTAGAGCGGTGTGGTTTGAAGATCAATGGGAAGAAATCCAAGGTCATGGTAACTGGGAAGAATAAAGAACGCACCAAGTCTGGAAAGTGACCTTGCAGCTGTGTTGCAGCAAGGGAGTCGGCGCAAACTCGATCTTCTGCGCTTCCTGCAAATTGTGGTGCCATAATAAGTGCTCCCCATTGCGATCATTTCAAGGAGTAAGGCACTTCCGCTGTCCTAAGTGCACCGATGTTTCCCGCTCGTCTAATGATGATTCGCTCAAAGTGAATGGGATCACCCTAGAAGAGGTCCAAGAATTTTGTTTCCTCGGAGATCTCGTAGACTCAGAGCATGTAAAGAAAGAGCGGTCCGGACTCGCATCGCGGCTTCGTGGACGAAGTGGAGAGAATTGGCGAGGAAACGTGGCCACTCAGCCTGAAAAGGGCTGACGGAAGAATGATGAGGTACATGGCAAATGTCAGGTTGAAAGATAAAGTTTCAAGCAAAGAAGTAGCGAGACGTTATGCCTTGCCTGAACTTCCAGTTCGTCTGCAGCAAAGACGTCTACGCTGGTTTGGCCATGTGAAAAGGGCCACGGATGACATCATCAATGAAGTTTAACACTTTGCCGGTCGGTGGTCGCCGACCACCTGAAAGACCTAAGAAGACTTCGCAAGCCTGTATCCAAGAAGACCTGGAGACTCTAGAGCTGTCGGAAGACGTTGCTCTAGATCGTTTAAAATGGAAACGCGTCATCGCAACATCATCCAGCCTCGGAACCGGGAAGAAGAGACGTAAAACGACGGAGTAAGAAGCAAGTCACATTCTACGAAATGTCTCGTTATCGTAGCGAGTAAACGGATCTTTGGGGGTTGAATGGCAATCTAATAATGATATTGACAATCTAGATCCATCGGAATATCTGTCTTATTAGATCTGGAAAGTGATTTATTTTGAATTTCAAATCTAGTTAAAAAATTGAGTGTTAAATTTTGTCTACTTACAAATGTAATGACAGTAGCATTGTAAAAAATCATCAATGTTTCGTCATACTTATGAAGTATGTTACAGCATCATGCTTAGAATCACACATGCTTTGTGGATATTTGTTGTCTACCGAGAATTACACAAATTTATCGATCTTCTAATGACATGTCTGTCAACCTTGGTTAAAATGAAACAAAGTAAAATAATTAACTGCTCAGCACCAATGAAATGTTCAGCAAACATACCGGTAAGTCATCTTTACAGTCTTCTGTGAACCACAGCTTTTATGAGATTTGTTCGACAAGTCATTTAATACCCTTTGAGCAATGCGTTTTCGGCTTTCATGTATTTTGTCATGTATTTTTCCGCACCTTTAACAGGATCTAGTCACCTTCATCAGCTTTATTGAATCCGTGTTTTTTCCAACCTCCTTCGATTGCTTATCAACTTCTTTACGATGAGCTTGGATTTTATGCTTTTTTGTCCTATTTCGGCCTGTAGCTTCACATCATGCAATTTCCTCTTTGCTCCTGCTTGCCTTTTCTGTGAGCTTGATTTTAATACATTTCAATGCTCAATCGGTTGTGATGGGTAGATCTCGCGTTTGTCCCTACTTTATGGAGAAATTCAGGGGTTATGAGAGACAGGAGACATTTCAGATTTGAAGCATTGAATGAATGATGATATTAAACGCTTTGATGCCATCATGATCCAGGTTCGACCGCTAACTCGTCACATTTTCAATCAATGTCATCAATTCAATCAGTTTTCAAATCATTTTCAATCAGTGTCGCAGTCGTTCGACACTCGACTGTGACAGTGCCAGACAGTTTATACTTTCAACAGAGGAATTGTCCACAACTTGAAACTTTTCCCAATGGAGTACAATAGCCCAATCTTATGATAGTCTAAATCAGTGAAGTACTTGGTTAATTCCAGCAGGTGTCCGGATTTCTGCACGAACTTTTGGTTGGCTCTCATAATTCACAGCAATCGGCAATCGCTTCTCTATATTCATCACTCCTCTTTCGAATGATCAAATAGCTGTTTCTTGGGAGAAAGCGAAGTTTCAGATAACAAAACTTCGACGGGAAAGTAATGCATAAGTTACTTGACATTCGACAAAGACTTTTGATCTTTTTCACAGTTCTGCAAACTGCTCCGTCATGATCTGTTGAAGGAACTATAGACACTTTGCAAAGCATGGAAAATATATCATGTAATATGCATCATTCATTGGGACCAGCAAATGCCTCAGATTCGATTCGAAATTGTGATTCAAAACTTTTCGGTTAGCCAAGGATTGCTGCATTGTTTTGTTTTATAGCTTCTTCTCGCTCTGCACCACCTGAATGTGACGCTGTACCAAACTTATAATGTTGGATTCTCACTTGAAGTGGTCGAGGACGTCGGTTGATACATTAGAGTTAGCAGGAGCAAATATAATGCGTGTTGCTTGTTGTTCAGATGTCTCGTGATGATAAGACCGGGTTCCAGAAAATTTTCCGTTTAAGCCCTGAATCAGAAACCCGAACTTCCATGATTTCCCCTTTCCAAGCTCGGACTAGTCTACATTCTAGTGCTCAAATTCTGTTGTACCCCTTTCCTTGTGTGACGTGACGAATTTAGACATGCCATATGAGCTATAAACGACGCCCTCTAATATCAAGAAAACTAGAAAAATAGTTACTTATAGCTGTAGTAAAGCAAAAACTTAGTTATCAAGCGGCACTGAAATGCATAATGATATTGCCTGGTGATGCAGTATATATTATGGTAGAATGAGTCACATAATGAAGGCATCACACTCAACCTTCTATTAAAAATAGCCTGGTTTACAAGTTGTTAACTAATGGTGGCTGTCAGAGTCTCTGGCTACTGCTCTACCGTGCTGTCGAGCACCGAGTCATGTCATAACTCATCCCGCTCAAGTTTTGTGTGCAAGCCCTGCCTTCAAGTGACCATGAGAGGGAAACCGCCAATACAGATATCGGTGATTACAAGAAATTGGTCTCATGCGATGTTCAATCAGCGTCGATACCACTACGATTTGTCAACAATAAATAAATCAGAAGTGCATCAAGAAACCTTCTAGATGAGTTTTCAACATTTATTATCTTTCGTAAAGGTTATATAACTGTAATTATTTCTGTTATTCAATTTGAAAAAATACCATGTGGAAAATCGCACATTCTGATAAACGCCGACCTCTAATAAAACCCGCACTTAAAAGCAGGCGATTGTAAATAAACGCCGCGGCGTTTACTAGAGGAAATACGGTATTTCAGTCTTCTATATACTACATGCTGTCGGGATTTCGGCCCAGATGGGAAGTTACAGGCATAAAATCTATTTATCGCAAAATTTCTATTATTGCTTTGGAAAATGAAATGGAAATGGTAGAGCCTACTACTTAATAGCCCATGAAAATTTATGTTCTCCTGCCATGATTTAAGTATGGGAACGATTGATGGAGGTCAAGTTATGCTAGCATTAAAAAATAGTAGTGAGGTCAACAACTGCGGCTACAGAAGAGGGGAAACACACACCATATAAAAGGAAAGAGATGATGTGAGCGTGCAATGCACTTTTTGACACGTAGTTGCGTTTAAGGAATTCAATTCCGAAATGGAAGTCAAATTTTAAGGAATTACTTAGAGTACTGCTGTGACGTGCTGTCATTACATTTGTAAGTAGACGCAATTTAACACTCAATTTTTAACTAAATTTGAAATTAAAAATAAATCTTTTCCCAGATCTAATAAGACAGATATTCCGATGGATCTAGATTGTCAATATCATTATTAGATTGCCATTTAACCCCCCCCAATGATCCGCTTACTCGATGCGATAGTGAGACATCTCGTAGTAGACTATGATGAGAAGTGCTATTTCTAGAGTCACTGACTTTGAACTAATTCAAAATACCCTATCCATATTGGAAAAAATTGAAATGTTTTTCAAGGATTCTACATACATGTATATGCCTCCACACATCAGGAGTTGCCGCTTAGTTGAATGTTTTTCAATTTTTTTGAAAAATGATCAAACTATCGAGATTTCTAAAATAAATTCAAAATGTTTATGTTTTCGAAAATTCCGAGGATTTTTTCTGTAATAGTTGAAAGGCCGCTATACAGCAGACATCACAAGTGGCGCAATGTCAAAATAATCACCAAAAATCAGGTTCACATTTATAACGAGACCGGAGATATACGTGGTGAAGGAAGCACTACTTTTCGATTAATTCGAATTTTGAACGTGCTAAAATTGTGGAACAGTTCGAATTTTTCGGAAATATCTTGGATTTCCTCTAGACAGACCCAGGCTCGACCCAGACCCAGACCCTCTAGATAGGTTGGAAAATATCACGATGCAGACTAATTTTTTAGAGGTCAGCCACACAACTTTCTTGAAATTTGTTAAAATGGCGTGGAATGACCCATTTCAAAAACCATTCTACAAAAATTATATCCATTCTTTTTGAAAAATGTCAAATATTTGTCATAAATACAGTATCAAGCTTGCAATTCTTAACTTCGTTTGATTTCAAAGCACTACTTAACTGATTTTTTTATTCAATTGCCATGCCGATCTTTGGTTTTAGTTTTGAAAATAAGCAATGAACAAAATATTCACTGAATATCTAAAGAGAATGACAACACTAGAGGCGTGACTTCACCGTCAGCGTGGCTTAGTGAAGAAGGTGCGAACTCATCGCCACCGCGGACTTTTTTTACAGAATTTAACCGCTATCACAGCTATGAGCCATGAACGAAGCTAGGGATTACATAATGAAAAAGCAACAAATTGTACTATTATAAATAAATATAAGGAAAAAAACAGATCTTCTAATCTGATTAAGCTATCCCCATCAGAAACCTGTTCGCACGCCTCTTGAAAGTATCAAGATTGTATTGGTCAGGGAAGGTGGTCTGGGGAAACTGATTCCAAAGGTGTGCCGTGCGAACAAAAAAGCTTTACGAGCGACTCACAGTGCGTGTGCGTTCTAAGCTGACATGATAGCATGTGAGTGCATTAGCTCTGCGTGTGCTTCTGGAGAAGATCTTAGGTTTGGGTACGCATTCATTTACTGCAGAGCGGCTTCTACCGAAATAGTATCTGTAGAAGAGACTGAGTGAAGCAACATCCCGTCTAACGGAGAGCGGCTACAACTTGTTAGCAAGTTTTTCACCCACAGGATTCTTGACACGTTTCTCAACCCGTTCAAGGAGGCTAAGATGCGTTTGTGGGGCGCCGGCCCACGGATGACAACAATACTCCATCAGAGGACGAATGGTGGACTTGTAAAGACTGCAGACAGTCTGTGGTGGAAGATAACTGCTGGCACGATAGAGACTACCAATGCGTTGAGCTGCCTGCTTGCTAATGGATTGGATACACGGTTTCCATGACAAGTCTTTCGGAACCGCCAATCCAAGGAAGGGGGATGGAATCTTGTTCTCTGATCCTATTATCTGACATCTTAATGCTATGATCAATGATCATTGAAAGATTGAAGGAAACAAGTCTTTTGGCGCCCTATTCTATGACCCTGCGTCAGTCTTCATTAAGAACGTCGCATAACTGCTGACGTTGCTGAGTGCTCTTGGCTAGTCGATTATTAGAATTGAAGAGTGTCGTGTCATCTGCATACATCACCAATTTGCTCACTAGGCAGCTGGGAGGTCGTTAATGTACAGCAGAAAAAGAGTGGGTCCCAAAATTGACCCTTGAGGAACTCCTGCATTGACAACCTTGGTGAAAGACTTTTGTCCATCTAAGACGACTTATCTGCCGGCCACTAAGGAAAGAAGGAAGAAATTTGTGGAGTTGATGAGCAATTGTGTAGGGCTTAAACTTCCTAAGGAGTCCCTGATGCCAGACTTTATCGAATGCCATGGAAATATCCAGGGTAACTGCCCTCGTCTCACCTTGTCTGTCAAGGACACGACTCACATGTTTAGTGACACATGAAAGAAGATCTGCAGTTGATCGAGAGTGTCTGAAGCCATACTGTTCTTCTGATAGAATGTTCTGAGTTCCAAGGGAGTTAGCAATATATTAGCTAATCACTGCTTCAAAAAATCTTGCCAGCAATTGGAAGTAGGCTGATAGGGCGGTAACTAGATGGAAGAGATGAGTCATAACCTTTCTTTGGAACCACGGAAGCTATTTTCCAACATGAGGGAAACTCACCGGTGGATACATATCTACTGAACAGTTTGGATAAAAGTGAAGAAAGCTCAGGTAAGAGATGCTTGAAGACCGAAACCGGGATGTAATCTGGTCAACTAGACTTATAGCTATCGAGACATGCGATGATCTTTTTGACGTTTCGGACTGTGACTGAAGGAGGACTAACTGTATTATCAGTGAGCGTGGGAATTGGAGGTGGAATTCTACCTCCATCGTCCAATGTTGAATTCTTCGCAAACTCCTAGCAATGAAGCTCGGCTTTGTCTCTGTACTGACTTCGGCATGACGAAGTGCTGGGATGGAGGATTTGTTCCTATTGGTGACTTTTATAAATCCTCCCGAAGTCCTTCGATCCAAGCTTTTGGGTAGCAATGGACACCGTGCATACAAAAGCCGTAACGGCTTTTGGCCTGATGTATGGTTTCCTTGCAATTTCTACGTGTGGTTCTGTACAATTAAAGATTTACAGCGGAAGTTCTCGCTCAGAATCAAATTCTCAGCTTGAACTTGACTAAGAAAAGTGCGGAAGCCACACCAGTCTGCTTTGGAGAATTGATTAAACTGTTCTATGGAAAGGAGCAGACGGTGTGGAGTGAGTTTGTTTGCCAGAAACTGTGATAACACACTGATCAGACGTGCCGAGGGGCGAAGTAACCTTGTGTAAAAAAACAGGTTGGATTTGAGGTGAGAAACAGGTTAAGGAGATATCCAGTATCCCCAGCTCGGTCAGGCACTCTGGTATGAAAAGTGACAATTTGACTAAGGTTGTGAGAGACAGCGAAATCCTCGGCTGCATGACCGGAGAGATCAGTGGTGCGTGAGTGCACAAGCCAATCAACATTATACACGTTGAAGTCACCAAAAACGGCAACCTCGTCATTGGGATGCTCTTGTAGAAGAGAATCGATATTGTCAGAAAGAACATTGAAAATGTCCGCATTGGTTGATGGAGAGCGCTATAGGAAAAATAAAAGAAGAGTGGTGTTCTGTAACGGCACAATGAAGCCAAGATACTCATGTCTTGGATCCTCTGAGCTACGAAGCTTTCTCAAGGGAAGACTTGTCTTGGCGTAAACTCCAAGACCATAATAAGGTGCTTTATCCATCCAGTGAAATATGTATCCATCAGGAGTAACATCGCTTGATGACACACTGGGATCTAACCTGGCTTCCGACAGGGCTAGAAGATCTGGTGACTTACCTTGGAGGAAGATGTTGATGTCGTCGTAATCGGACCTCAGTCCTCTTACGTTGCTGAAGCTGATCTTGAGAGGGGTTTTGAGCTTGACGCCTTGACTACGTTTCTTGTGTGTCTTTCTCATTTTCATGATTTCTCGAAGAAGATCAATCAGATAAACGAAAAGTATATACTGTACAACAAATTGATACAAGAAACTTTGGAAGGAATCAGAAAAATGTAAATAATAGCAACAAAGCTGCAATAAATAATATGCAAAAATGACACTACTTATAGGCACATTTCATGTCGCAAAAGCCTTAAGAAACCCAAATGAGAACTCCTTTGCCGTAACAATGGGTACAAGTCAGGTAGGCAACAGAGGAACCGGATACAGCCACACGGGCTAAACACTTCAGTAGAGCTACCCACGCATGTCGTGGCAGTGGAACTGTACCGCTTTTTTTCTAACAGTTGACCGGGCCTGCCTCCCAAAGCATTACCAGTGGGTTCGGGACCCTCGAACTACCTGACGCCCGAATGTCGTGAATACGTTGGATCTGTCACATCTTAACCTGCAACAAATGGAACAGTAAAAAGGTGTTCGATCACAAATGAGCCAAATAAATGCCATGCCCAAAAACCTGATTCAGCAGCATGAAACATCTGATGACTGTTCATATCTGGGAAACCAGCGGGTGGTGTTAATTGGGACGGCCGAAGCGTACCGCACATTTAAAATAAACAAACGTGGAGAATAAGAATGAACAACTAATCAAACATAAATAAATTCAATGACCTGTAAAATAAAATAATATTCCAGAGCCTGCTAGTTAGCTGGAGCACGGTCACAAACCGCCGACAAGGTATAACCCAAAGAAGCATGAGCTTCAGACGACAAAGCCTTATTGCGACTCCGTTTTCACCGTTTCATCGCTTTGAGGCTGCAGGTTGAATAAGAAAGGAAAACTTTGGTTCGATTCCTGGGTCAAGCGAATGCGGTCGGGGAATCAAGGGTGTTAGTGTATTTTAATGACTTAATACTAGTTGTCATTCTCTTTAGATATTCAATGTATTGCGACCATGGAAATTGACAACAATAAAACCTGTAGAATGGAAGTTAATATTCATGCAATACACAATATTGGCATATAAATCGCACGCATTTCCACTTAGATACGCTTGTCATCGGCTGTATGATTTGGTTAGAATCAGACACGTATGCAATTCTAAGCTTTTAACACAGAAGTCGATTGTTTATGCGCATCACTTTCCTAGAAGTGATAACTGATTCAAGACGATGACACATGCAGGAACTTACTAAGTGGGCAAAAAAGAAATTTTTAACACCTCGCAGAGATAGGAAAGAGTTATGCGCCGCTTGCAGACTGCTGTGAATTCCTTCAAAATGCTCCGATCGCTACGATCTTCAGATTCAAAGAATTCAGATCATTGCGCAAAAGTTTTCTCGATAATGTTGGGCCCTCCGATCATTACGAAAAAAGTTAGCAGGCGGACGAAAAAACGTTCACAAACTTCTCTGTGGAACTTGACATCGACTGTGTCTCTTTGCCGTGTGATCCGGTTGACAACAGTCACTGAAGCTTCGCACAATTTGGCGTGTTTACTGCTAAACTGGCTGCTCATTGTTCGATTTCTATGGTATTATGTCAGCAGATTGTGCCATTTCATTAACGTTACATATTTCAATGTTTCCTTTCTAGTCAACTGGAGAAGACTTGACCTGTCTAATTCTGTGGCTTTTAATTGGTTCTTCATGCCCCAACTTAGTCCACACTGGATGTGCCGCGACCTTGAGTCAATTTCCATTCCAGTCAGCTTCAGAAATACAATCTATTTCTATGATTGCGACAGACCTTTTTTGTCAATTTACTGCGTGACGCAGTTGAATGACATGCTGACATGCTGTCTCGCTACAACATGAATGCTGTTAGTATTCGGTCAATCATAATAGGACAATAAGCTGTCGATATCACTTGGAGACATAGAAATCGACATCAATAAATCCTCTAGAATGGAAGTTAAGCTTCATGCTATACACTATGGTGGCACATCGATCGCATGCATTTTCATTTAGATACACTTGTAAACGTCTGCATCTTTAGGTCAGAATCAGTCACAAGCTAAATCTAAGGTTTAAATTGGCCATTCATGCCTCAACTTAGTTCCCCCGGATGTGCCGCGACCTTAAGTCAATTAACATTCTAGTCAACTTCAAATAAACAATCTACAATACGTCAGCGTGGCCTAGTGAAGAAAGTGCGAGCTCGTCTCCACCGCGGACTTCGGTTCGATTACTGGGTCAGGTGAGTGCGGTCGGGGAATCAGGGATGCTGGTGCCTTTTATTGACTTAAAAGTTGTTATTCTCTTTAGATATTTAACGTATTGCGCAGGGATGAGAACGCGGTGTCACAAAAAATCCGGAGGATCGCTTCTATGGGGAGGGGGGCATGCGTTGCTTTTTCTGGAGCCCACTTTCAGTTTTAATATGATAACAAGTAATAAAAAAAGTCAATTTTAAATAGTTATGAATCTTTGTGCGCCTACAAAGTATATACCCTATGCTCCGACTAAAAAAAGCCTTGATAATTAATGCATTAAGAACACAGATGATAATTAACTAGATCTCAACCATATTCACGAAAAGTACCACAGACAAAACCTCCAACATATTGGGAGCATAACTAGTAGAATTTTGATGTTTTGTAAGCGCCGCAGGCGAAACCTACACCTTTTTGCGAGTTTAACTAATAGAATTTTGATGTTTCATAAAGCGCCGCAGTCGAAACCTACACCTTTTTGCGAGTTTAACCAGTAGAATTCTGATGTTTCATAAAGCGCCGCAGGAGCTCGTCATGAACTTTTTGCAACACAGTTTTTAATTGTTACGTAGTCTTCTGTTATTCCGAAACTACCTTTCCAATTAAAATACTTGATTTAAATGGAGAAAATGGTCGAGTAATTTGAAACTTTATGGCGATCGGTTATATAGTAAGTACGGTATAGGAGAGGTGAACTACTAAAGAGCAAAAAACGTAACAAGGAAAAAAATTAATCAGCAGGTATACAGCAAAAATGAAACATAGTGCATTCAAAAAGTCCAACATCTCCAAAAAGGCCCATGCATCGTCAGAGGGGGCCCACTGATCGCGCCACAGGGGCCCATGGGTCGCCAGAGGTACCCATGATGGCAAGACGGGTCCATTGATTGTCAAAGAAGGGTCCATGAGTGGCTAGAAGGGACCTATGGGTAATATCTATTGTAATGACGTGTGATCAGTGGGGTCTTATGTAACGCATCATGAAGATGTTTTGGGCTTAAGACGGGATCATGCGTTACTTCATGAAGATGGCATTCCATCTCAGGGCCCACATACCCCACCTTCTACCCCTTGCTATTATTATTGCATTTTCATTTGGGGAGGGAGCCCACTGATCGTCAGAACGGGCCCACTGATCACCAGAAGGGGCCCATTTATTGTCAGAAGGGGCCCACTGATCATCACAGGGGGCCCACTGGGGTCACTGATAGTCAAAGGATACCTATGGATAATACTGTATGTATCAATTGTAATGACTAGAGATCAGATAGGGGTCTTCTTATGCGAAGCATCATGAAAATGCTTTTTGTCTTAAGACGAGACCATGCGTTGCTTCATAAAAATGTCATTCCATCATAGGGGCCTCATACCCTGCCCTCTCTCATTTTTATTGCATTTTCTGGCGGTGGGGTCCCACTGATCCTCACAGGAGAATTATGAATAATATTAGATGTAATGACTAGAGATCTGATAGGGGTCTTCTTATGCGAAGCATCATGAAAATGCTTTTTGTCTTAAGACGAGACCATGCGTTGCTTCATGAAAATGTCATTCCATCATAGGGGCCTCATACCTTACCCGTTATCCCCCCTGTTTTTATTGCATTTTCTGGCGAATCTCAGATGAAGACCCAAATGGTCGTCAAAAAATCCGGAATTCCGGATAAATCCGGAAGATTCTCTTCCCTGATTGCGACAGACTTTTGTTGTCAATATATTCATATACTATTTATTATTCATCACAACACATCATAATCTATTTCTGCGTATGAATTTGCCAATACATATGAAACCTTTATTTATGATTTAAATAGCAAAAGCTATGAGTTACAAGTTTTCAGGTATCTTTCCATTGGAGATAAAAGAAAACCCAGTAAACTCAGCTTCGCGTCATTTTTGACCAGGTCTGACGAATGCAAAATTACTCGGCAGTGCATCGGTTAACTAGCAAGCATATACTTGACATATAGCTTGGTAAAAGGTAATATGCATGTACGCATAAATAGTCATAGGCCAAGTGCTTGTGCTTAAAATCAAATCAGTAATTCAGTTGATTTAATTAACTTTCAAGTGAATATATCTCATATGCAGTGGTTGTCATGCAATGTGGAGTAGCACTAATTAATACTTTTGAAATCATTACCGGATAGTTCGGCGCCTTTTCCCGCACTCGTAGGAGCGACCAATCAATCGATTACTGTTGAAGTTGATTAGTAGGGTTCATACAACGCATCGCGTCGCGATCCAACACAACGTTTATCTGATCGGATAATATTCACGACATTTTTAACGAATTGGTCCCGCATGACCCAATCACTTCTACAGAGGTTTTCCTCTCCTCAATTACATGCAATGCAATTTATTGAGTTCAAACAAGGCTTAATCCTAATTAACATTTCAATGGGTTGCGATGTGGGACTTTATCCATTTCAACTGATACAACTATTTCAAAATTCGCTGATGTATCAATTGTTCTATTATAAGTCAGGAACTATATAAGTCATGGAACTCATGGAAATTTTCGAATTTTGCGACTTGGTGTACTGAAATCTGAAAATCGAATTACAATAAATTACAACAAATTGCGACTGTTGAACATCAATTTTTCAGCATCTACTCTCTCCATCTATTAATTTGGGAGTTTAGAGAGTAGCAGTTTGTCATTTGACTATCTGTTTCATTTGTTACTTCAGCTAAGACTGTAAGAGTGCGCAAGATTGCAGGATGCTTTTCCATTGAAAAGTTGCCTTGGTCCAATCACTTTAATCATAATTTCTAAGCGTTCTCCTCGTCTGCATGTTCTCCGTGTACTGAAATGTATGTCAAGAGCTGATGAATTGGTATTGGTTTTTTGTGCTACATGTCTGTCTTTAACAGATCATGTGTCACCGGTCATAGAGCAAGAATATAGGCTTCGACAGTTTCGATTTCATTAAATGAACTCTTTTTAACATGTACATGTAGTACCGCATGTGAGATGAGCATTTTTTGAATGTTTTGGAGAAATCACCAAGGAATTGACTGTGGTCGATGACCATACAGAACAGAGGTCTGCAGTCGTCGGAATTTTACTTTCAACACGACATGAAGTTTTTCAGCTGCACACGGACACGAATGAACTCCTCTAACCCTATTTTACCCAGGTTATTTTGAGCTTCGAAAACCTGGGGCCTCCTGGAACGCCCTCTGATGCTTCCATGATTAAGTTACGGTACAGCATAATTGCCACATGCTCGTTTCCATGGAGGTATCAATTTTTTTTGCCTACTCGGTCTTCTTGTTACTATAAATAACATTTCAAAAATTAGAAGTCCACTTTTTTCAAGAACTTAATGCCTTCAGTGTCAGTTGAAAATTGATGATTTTAATCAACGATGCATTTTGATTCACCATCGCAAGAAAACGTCTTAAAAACAATGTTGAAAGTATAATGGATTGAATTGGGGTAGCCTAGCGGCGCTGAATACATCTCCAATATAGATTTTTGAAAACGCATGCAAATTGTCTGATTGCTATACTATCTCAGTTATATATCAAGTAGAAAAATTACAGAAACTTCATCCAAATGAATAAATCCACCAAAAATATTGTGAAGGGTGATAATCGGTCCATTTTGTGATTTGTGATCCACTATTTGTAGCAAAAAATGATAATATTACTTATAAATCTATTGTGTGTAGTGTTTAAAGCATATTGCCATTACTCATGAAATAATAGTATAGATGCATTCGCAGATGAATGAATATTTTTTGTGCTCTGTCAGCGGTCCTTAAGTGATTTTAATTGATCAAGATGCCTTTTCGATTTTCAAAAAGCACTTCTTTCAAGGTACAATTTTTGATGCTCCTATGGGACAAATTTGACAAAATTTGTCTTTATTTGCAGAAATACGTAGAAACTTAACGTCGCAAAAAATTAGAATTGTAACTGCAGGAGCTCAAGGATCCTCCGGGTAAAATAGGAGTCCGCCGAGCAAGAAGTCCAACCGTCTGCGTGTAACACGAAATTTACTTTGCCGCCAGTGCTGGGTAATTCATTTAAAGCATACAACTCAGTGGTTCACTAGAAGAGGTTCACCAAATCAAAGAAATAACAAAGTAACTTTAAATGGATCAAAAGTTCGGTGATTACTGTCTAAGGTTGCAGACCTGTAACCGATCTAATTCTCCTCTGGACTCAGAGAAGCCTTGTCATGTCAATATTGCTCAGGATACCTGCGCATTTTCGGAGGATAATTTCCATCCATTGAAAAGCCCAAATATACCCATTGCCATGCGTTTCAAGAGCCATACTAGAAGAGCCCTCATGCAGGAGTGATCGCATGGGTCAAGACTAAAGGGACCAACAGTACGTTTAGTTAAGACAGTAGTTCTAGCCAACCTATTCGAACTAACCAGTAAAGAAGATGTTGTTAACGAAAATGTTGATAGAAATAACGATGCATTACAAACTGACTGACATGAAAATTGAAAACATACTAACACACATGAAACGTCAAGTACCTAAACTCCAAGTCTCAAAGCAATGAATAGTTACACTGACTATAATTTCAGCTCGGAACATAGAAGGACAAACTACGAAGTGTAAATTTTGCCATAGTTTCAGGAGAATATTTATTTCAGAAGATTATGCATTGTATTAGTTTCTCGATATCATGACCTTATAATTCAATAGAGTGAAGTCCGTCACTCACAAATTCATTATGAAATAAATCAAAATAAATTATGATCATGAAGTACATTAATTTGGATTGTTTATCAATTTTATTCATCAATCAGAAGTAATGTGAAATATTAAGACCCGCATGGCTTGTACAAACAAGTGACATGTGTTACATTCCTGATCAGTGACATCAAATTCACTAGAGATGAAAAAATCCTTACCGATAGTGAATCTTAATTTTTGCGGAAAAAGTGTGTTATACTCGAATTAGAAATAATCAGTGAACAACTATCATCTTTAGATGATGCTAAATTAAACTAGTGTGCATAATCCGTTCAGTCAATAACTCAGTATTTACATGGTATACTGCAATTGTCAGTTTCCTATAGATTCATATATTTCATCGACCAACACCTTACTTACTTGATAGCGACACCTCTACAACTCAACGCAACAATTTATCTGTATCCTTTCAAATCAGTATTGGGAGCTTCTGTGGATATAATGGTGATTATAAGGCAGAAGTGCACCCTCGACCTCGATTAAGCAGATTTTAATCGAGGTCGAGGTCGGACTGAACTGTACTCAGATAATTACAGAAAGTTTTCACCATCCATAACTTTTTAGTTGTTCTTTTGTTTTTCATTCTGGTTTGCTCCTTTACGCCTACTTATGGGACGATTCGGACCTAAGAATCTTAAATAAACACATAAAATCTGAATGATTGCAGCAAATACTATGGAATCATGGAAATATAGGCTACTTATAAGTCTCACCACCAGGACGAGCTTCTGCATGGAACAAGACCGAAGAAGATGCTCTCACAACATGTTGTACATCCTATGACTACCACGAAAATGCGCGCCTTCCGATTTCTAATGTGTTCCTTTTATCTACAGACAATATCAAAGAAAAAGACATGTTAATTGACGTTTTCAACCAATATGCCGGTTTGGTGTGTTTACTCAGACCCGACTACGCGAGATCTATTAACTCTAGCGTCATACTTTTTGATAAGATATATCTTCAGGTTATTAACCACATACCTTTACCTACAAAAACTAAACATATTTGGATTCAGCAAGTATCTTTGGTAAGGTAAACATATAATTTTGATCAAATTTTAGCTCAAACAACAAGCATCTAACCACATTCTTGCAAATATCACACATAGAAGTTGTTTCTAGCACGATAGAACGTGATAGAAGATGATAGGAAGACACATCATGCCTAAAATTATGTAGCTATAGTTAATAGATCTGGTTTAGTCGGAGCAAACACATCAAACTGACACATCGGTCGAAAACTTCAATTTTCTTTCAATTGACATGTCAATCATCATTGACACATCAAAGGAACTCGAAAGAGCTCAGAAGGCGCACATTTTCGTAATAGTCATAGGGTGTACAACATGTTGTGAAGGCCTCATCTTCGGTCTCGCTCCATGCAGAAGCTCGTCCTGGTAGTGGGACTGTGGGTATATTTCTATGTTTCAATATTATTTGTTGCTGTCATTCAATTTTATGTTCGAGTATATATCTAAATTTGTATTCAAGATTCTTATGTCCAAAGCAGGCACCTGTTGAGATTGTACGAGAGGACTCATGCCACTAGATCATTTCAATGAATTTTTGCGACCCTTTTTATTTACAAAATTGTTTTGTGACTATTTTATGTCATGAATTGAATAATGCTTTGAGCGTATCCGTTAACAGCTATCATTTTTTATCTGCAATTATTAGCATGAGGCATGTTTTGTTTTCAAGCATAAAGTATACTATGATGATTAACTACTTGAAACTATCATAGATATATTCAGATTTTCAGTGTGTTGAGTGTTGACACAATGTGATTAATAACATGACAAGCATAAATATTTTTGAGGAACATTTCAGACGCGAAGGAACCAATGTAAGACTCACCCGAAAAACACAAACACTGGGAAATATACTGCGGAAACGAAGAGAAAAAATATTTGTCAACTCAAAAATTGCGCAATAAAGGATCCGAAATTATGCTTTAGAAGAAATGCTGTATATGAAGTGAAAAATTATAAGTGTCATCAAATCTACATCGGCAGTACGATTCGCCGTCGATAAATAGTCGAGCTGAATGTTAAGGGATGAAAGAATTTTTGCACATGTAGTTTTTATATATTTCAAAACGAATTTTTATGGTTAATTATGTTCGTTTAAGAGTTTTATTAATTTTATTAGTTATGAAGTTTAGCACCACATTTCTACTGCCAGATATCTTTCCATTCTACGCATGATAGATATCATTCATGCTTCAAAGTCAATGCAGTACTAATTCTATAATTCTTTGCATCAAATTTTCAATCTTTTGCATATACCATGATCTGTGCTTACTTCGGTCTTTTCTTGATAATGGCTATTGTGTAAATAGCCGAAATATATTGACCTTTTGTGCGATTTAGATAATTTAACAATAAATGACTCGACTTTCTTCTAGAAATATTTTCATTATCAATTACAAATACATTTTTGTTTTCTTTTCGTGCAAGTGCCCGGTGCCAAAGTCAATCAATATTATATAGCTTATTTCGGGCCGTCCTCGATTCAACCTCGACCTTGATTAAAATGTAATCGAGGTTGCATCACTGCTATAAAGCTCCAGTAACTTTATTCAAATTGGAACCTGAAGCTTAGGATAATTGCTGCTAGTGTGATTGATTAAGAAATGATAGCTAAAATGCTAGTTAATTAATAACAAAAAGTTAATCAACTACATGCTTGTCACGGACGTATCCTTCAAGATGATTGAGACGAGGATCATTTTTCGATGAAATTTCACCACATTGAAAAAAGCCAATAAGGTAAGATGAATGCTATAAGAACTAGTCAAGAAGAGAATCAATACTCTAGAACAGGGGTGCGCAACCTGCGGCCGTACGGCCGCATGCGGCCATAGCAGAGGCAAAGTGCGGCCGTGACAATGAGAAATAAATGAAAACGAATATTGTACGTATGTACCTTGTATATTGCAAATATTTCTGGAGTTCAAGGCAATCGAAAAACAATCGTCACTATAGTAACATACTAGTCACCTTGCAACTGTCGAACACCTTTATGTCCATGCTGCTTGGAAAATGAGCGCACGCAGGCGCGATGAAGGCGTTCAAGCAGTTCGATAACTCATGAATAGAATATTTTCGGGAAGTTCATGTGCATCATGCTGCTACCTGTCGGATTTTACGATAATGTTCTGGTTGATCATTATTGAACTTCTAGTTTACTTTGACAGGGAGTAGACAAAGAGTTGCACCTGTCTTTCAGAGTGAGAAGGGGGCGGGTTCCTGTCAGTGATGTCATGGCAAAATTTCCAGTGAGGTAACGCTCAATAACGGAATTTTGTATGCGTTTTTAGGGGTTTTCACATATCCTATTTTTTACATTTAACATTTTTAAATAAAAAATCAGGTATAATCAATTGCTTGATGGGGTATAGTGCTGCATACATATGCATTCATTTATGTCATTTACATGTACAATCAATGGCATAGTCATCATAATTGTTTTTTTATCAACAATAGAATATACATGTAGGCTATGTACCAAAACCGACAGTGCAAAACATTCAGATACAATTCAAGCAGGCATACTCTATACATGTATAGTCAATACACATGCAGGCTATTGTCAATACAATATAATACTCTAGGCATGTTATTATAGGCGGTCTTCGGAATGGATGAATAATAAATCGCAAAATCAACGAAAATTACAGTAGTCTTACATCTAATATACGCTGGCACACGTACGTGATTTACGAGTGAAAGCAACTGTCAATGCACATGTACATGTATATGTATATTCATAATCTTTACAAAATGTGCCAAAGTGCTTTCTTGTCAGCTTCAAAGCCACGCTTCACTTTCTTAGATCTGGTGTCATCAGCATCTCGATGTCTCAGACGCCAACTTCGGACATATGGCTCAGGGTACCACTTCTCCAATGGGGGACCATTAATTCGAATGACCATGAGATCAGATATATTGTCAACAGATAGTCTATTTCTAGTGTCGGTGCATATCAAGTTCATAGCGCTAAAGTCTCGCTCGCATTCCGCTGAGCTACACGGGATGGTGTCGATGGCTCACATGAGGCTGGCTAACCCGGTTGTCTTTGTATCTCCATCAACCAGCGCTCGCATGCGACGTATGGATTCTTCTTCATGTATCCGCAGGCGCTGAGCAAGTCTGCGAACCGATGATTCCCCGAATCGGATTCCTACTTCCTCGGGCCAATTTTCCTTCTCCATAACCTTCAATTCACTCAGGAGATCGTCATTTGCGGTCAATCGCTTCTCCATGTTATCAACTAAACTCTGAAGAAACTGATTCTTGTTAATTTGAGTCACTTTGGGATTTTCCATAAGCAAGGAACATTTCGATATTTCCTAATTTGAAATACGAAATCATTGAGAAATTAGCGGTGGGACAACGCTAAATGGAACTCAGAGCAGTGGGGCAACGCTGAAAAGCACCTTTGAGCAGTGGGGTAACGCCGTATACCAGCGTTGCCCCTCCATGACATCCCTGGTTCCTGTCTGCCGCAATGCATGAAGGGTTGGCTGTGATATGAATCCTTCTCCGTACATGCACGACGACCAGTAATAACCTACTCATTCACTGGCGAGCAGGGAGTTATGCGGAAGATATCCTCTTGAGATGGCGGGTCGGAAGCCCAAAGGCGAGTATTTACCTTTCTGACTGGATGCAACCTACCCCTGTATCTCACGGCTCTCATCCTGTAACTTAACGAAATGAGCTCTCATCCCGTAACCGCACTGCCTTTTAAGGAGGAAGAGCTATCTGGGAAGATAGTGGGGAGTACTAACCAGACTAAAGGTTCTGTACATGCCCGCGGGCGGTGGCTTATAAGATGACGGTTCGTGGTAGCTTTGATGGTGGGCCCACATGTTTCCCTAAAGGGTACCAGACGACCGTTGAGTGTGTGAACAGCGTCGTATTTCAGAGGCTCAGGCCTCCGGCGAGCTTGACGGACCTCGTTTGGCTACCTCACTTGCTCCGAGCCATCGGCTCGTCGCACGATAGCGTCGCATCTCTTCGCCGTCAACCATCAAATTTAGCTCACTACGCTCGCTCAACCTAGAGTCATCAGCTAAAAGAAACAAAAGAGACAATTGCAGTTTGCTCGAATTGCTCGCGCGCTAGCTTCAAGTATATATTCTTAAAAAAACTTAAATTTTGAAATAATTTACGCATCAAAGGGTGTTATTAGCACTTGAAAAGAAGGTGCCATTAGAAGCGCACTGATCTCCTCTTTCTTTTGGTTACAAATGTTTGCCGCTTTGGGGTCAACATTGCGCAATGTTGACCCAAAAGATGCGGGTCAAAATGTCCTCAAGAGAGTACAATATACATGAAAGGGTTAACCTTAAAATCTTTTCGGGTCAAAAATGACCGTCGGTCGTGTTAACTTGCTAACTCATTCTTTACAAAGTAGGCTTTCATGTGATTTTCATTACGTCATTCATCAGGGAAAGCTAATTTGAGTGGTGGAATATAAAAAGCATTGGCTATTGACCTAGTTGTTTGCACACATATTAAGTGCGGCCGTGATTCTTTCGGCCTTCGAAATGGTGGCCGAAAAATGTAAAAGGTTGCGCACCCCTGCTCTAGAATATGACGAAACTGTCCATTTCTGAGTAAGTCCTACAAAATGCTCGACATTTGCATGATCAACGTACCTCCAGCCGCTATCCGCATAGCAATGATTAACATCTAATTTGTTTTGAGCCTTTATCCACACTTGAAACAACTGATCTTTTTCTTCTTTCTCTAATGGGGTGAGGTATGATAAATGACGGTTCACCACGTCATTGACATGAGATTTAAAGAAAGGAATGTAGCCTTCCACGCGATTGTCGATAAATCCAATTGATAAAGTCATCTGAAAATTAAAGACGTGGATTGTATGAGAGCTTTACCTCCAAAAGTAATTGTCGCATACCATAGACTGGAAATACATGTCCTTTGTCTATGGTAGCATGCAACAACCACACAAACTATATTAAAAAATGCTAAAGCCGCTTGTGTCTAAGAAAAAATTTAAAATATAACCAAATATGACCTTAAAAACTTAAATGTAATTTAGTAAGATTCACAAATCTTAAAATATAGCAAAAAATATTTTTCTATTTCCAAGCAAAAAGTTAACGAGTTCAATTTACGACAAATAAAACGAATTATTTCAAACTTTTACCAGTTTACCCATTTACAGCTTGTTGTACAAAACAGCATTTGATGTTAAAAAAGGTTAGTCTTTGCATAGCATCTTCTTCAACATGGAGAAGAGCGCTCTACCGAAGCAACGGTTGGCTGGCAATGAAAGGCAGACGACAGACGAGCCAATCCTGGCGCCGCCGGCAACATTCATATCTGTAATCAATGCACGCATTGGAACTGTCCTCAGACTGCATTGCGCTGCTGAAAAGACCTATACTGCGTCATTCTGAAAGCATCGGTCATTTTCTATCCCCTCTTACCGGCAAATATAGGTCTAAAGCTACAGAAAAATGACCAAAATGATACTAAATATGATCAGACACAGTAAATATGAGTATTACCTTAACCTAAAATATGAGAAAATATGACATGTCATACAAAAATTGCCCTACTGATGACAGACTCCCACTCGGGATGGCTGGAAGCGGCAATATGCCTGAACCGCTATCAGTCTATCAATCGTGCGTCTTGGTGTCCCGAATGCAGTAGTGTCCGATAACTCACCATAGTCCGTTGACGGTCAGCTGCGCTCATAGCTGTCAAACATTGCATATCGATTGCTACACACTTCAGAATAGGGACCTTTATCAAATAGGCTCGCGGGAAAGGAAGCTCTACAGCGGAACAATATGGACTTTTATTTAATCAGAGAAAATATAGAAAGTTTCAATTTAACCAAAAAACTGCAATCTGCGTCCCATTGGATGAACATGTGTGTCTTTGATCGTGTCTCACAAGTGGAACCAGGTAGAACTCTGAAGATGCGCAAGTTCGTAGTAGGCGAAGGATGTGCATCACTCTGTAAGTCATTTTCGGCCTCTTTTCCTTCCCTACAGAAACTCGTTCTGGCTGCCGAACTAACATCCTATCACAAAAGCCACGATATGGAAGGGGAAAAAGAAAGTAAAGGAAAGTAGACGAAATGGGGAAGACAGATATGCATGAGGCAGGTAGCAGTGAGTTACATAGCACCGGCATCAAAGTACACAGTAGCCTACATGCAAACTTCACATGTAAGCTGTTAGCTTGCTGTCAAAATTGAAGTATCGGTGCAGCAAAAGGAAAATTTGATCGATCCACTTCTTAAATCGTTGCACATCTTTTGTTCATTTTCAGCAAATTTTATCGTAGATTCATAATTAATTGATTGCTAAACTTGTTCACTTTACCAGCCGAGAGCCCTAGACACTTGGTCTACGAAAAATTTTGGCTTGATTAATTAAATGAAGTAATTATTTATTCAAAGTTTGTTGCTTCATATTTGATCATGTCCTAAAACTGCCCCCGTCTCCTGTCATTTTTGATGAGTCGATAGAAATCTTGTCGATTGTGCAAGCAAGAGACCCGTCTGCAGGTCAGAGATTCAAAATCTTCTGACCTCAATCGAAGGAAATGATGACTTACCAAATGGATGTGTGGTAATAATGCAAATTTGAATTTTACTAGAGAACAAATGGTCCGATCTTGATAAAACTTACATATGTTTGGAGCTGACAACACCAGAATTCTTTTAAACACAACCTCAAATCCGATAACCTTCATACAGTGAAAGTTATTAAGTTGTGTGCAGTTGGTCTTAAGCGAAAGTTTAGCGCCAAAGTAAGCGCAAGATGAAACAAAAGCATAAATTGAGTGAACTTGTACAAAATGATGTCGAAATTCGAAAAAAACATCATCTGAAAGCTTTCCACGAGTCTGTTCCAATGTTGATAATCTTAATTTTCTGTTTCTTGCAATTTCGTCTGCAGGCATCTGTGAATGAATTCACAAAAATTCACACCTTTGAGTCTGCTGACCACAACTGACCAGACACAGCCAATTCGTCAATATAGAGTGCTAAACACATTCTTGCACATGGTTAAGGTTGATTGAAATTCAGTATCTTCCTCAATGGAATATCGTGTCAGAAAAATTTTTAGCAACACATTTTTTTATTAACCAATTTATTATTGCATTCAACGAATCTTAAAAACTTTACATTGTGACTAAGCTGATGGGTAATTCACACCATCTGTATCTTATCATTCAAAAATTCAGTCGTCTTCATGCTCCAATCCTACATCAAAGAAAACTCAATTTTCTTCCGTAGGGCCTACTGACCACTAAATGAAGTAAATGATTTGCAAAAATAATCAATGGAACGCAAAGTTTCATATGAAATATATCCCATTGAAAAATTGAACCAGGACTTCAACACAAAAGTCACACCAGAAAATGTGTTAAACTATTGCGCAATTATCTGCAGCGTTGCCACTGGGTCTCGAGACCCCATCCGCCCAGGACGATCTCATCCGCGCAGGTAGTGTATCGATGAAGGGCAGGCCTAGTATAAATGAAGGTCTAAACTCAAACCTATGATATACTTGGAAATTGTATCCGTGTGCACTTACATTTGGAACATGTTCGTTGCTCATGGAAACTATCTACTAAGCAGTGGATTGGTAATTTGTTTCATGGAAAATGTTTACGAAAGGAAAGCTTGTTGCTGGAAACTTGTTTCTAGCATGGTCTAGGTTTTATGAAAATCCATTATTCTTAACCGTGCTAAATATATCGAATAATTGTGAGCAATTTCAATGACATTTCCGATTATTGTTTCTTGGTGAAGAATGAATTTTAACACACTGATCAAACTGTACATTAAATATCAAAACTGCTAAAAGTACATGATATAGAAATATAAAGCGAATTTGTTTCAGCAGCAACAATTTTTACGAATAATATCATCTAATTATAAAAAGGACAGTATGCACATTGCCTCGCATATGAAAGATAAATTTGAAACGCTTTAGAATACTGATGTGTCAAACAATATCTTGATACTATAAGATTATTCCGCGTACGGGAGCCAATTTAGAAATATATCGACCTCAATGTTTCTTTTGAGTGAATTGATACGAATAACCATTTGGCTTGTAGTGACCATCTACACTCTATGTTACAACCATAGAAGTGGATAATAGTACTTTCTATGGTATTGTTAATTTCTATGGTTACAACATAGTTTTTGATGTTCTATGATTTATCAGCATATCAGCATGCATGTCAGCATCGATATCTAATTCATATAGAGATGTACATATGAATTCAAAGATATCAGCAACTCCTCACAACCAATACTGATCTTACAAGCTCAAGTTGATTTGCTCTTTCTCTCTATTTTCCGTTGACCGCTACATATTGGTGAGCCGACCTTCAAAATGAATAATCCTAACCAAATCATCGAAATAAATGGAGCTACTGTGAAATTACCCACTTTTACGTCATCCGACCCATTTACATGGTTTGTACGATCAGAAGCTCAATTCCGATCTAAGAATATCACACGATCACAGACGAAATCAGACTACATTCTGCAAGCACTGCCAGAATATGTGTGCAATAAAATATGATAAAAATGATTCGCATCAACAGTGTCAACAATACTAAGCCTAATGTCAGTTCTCTCATGGTACATGATGAATTTTTTGAATGTGATTTTCTTGTTGATACTGGAACATATGTTTCCCTTTTCCCTCTATCTCGACTTTATTCAAATATAAAAGGCATATCACATGAGAACATTCCTACCCTGATAGCTGCGAATGGGTCAAAAATTTCAAGTTTTGGTCGAAGAGAAATTGCTCTACGTTTGCATAACATACAGGTGGAATTTCATCATTGCCGACATTCAGCAACCACTTCTAGGTGCAGATTTCCTAGCATATTTTCGTCTCCTCGTGGATGCTTCTGGTCAACGACTTCTCAACATGGATACTTTTTCTTCTTTGCCATTGAAACCTGTGAATACTGTTGGCATTTCCTCCATTCATGCATCTGGACAATATACTTATCTTTTTGAAAGTATAAGGACGTCTTCAAAGCAGAGCTGAAGCAAAATCCGCAGGGCATGTAAAAACACGGAATCTTTCATTATATTTCCACAACAGGACCTCCAGAGCATTCGAGATATCGATGATTACCTCCTGGAAAATTAGAAGCTGCAAAAGATGTATTTTTAGAGATGGAAAGGATGGGAATTTGCAAGAAAGCCGGCAGTCTTTGGAGCTCTCCTTTACATATGGTTCCGAAAGGCGATGGTTCATGGCGACCTTGTGGCGACTATCGTAGACTTAACTTAAACACGACTCCTGACCATTATCCACTCCCTAATATACAAGACATCATGGCTTCATTAAAAGGAGCGGAAGTATTCTCAAAATTGGACCTGCTGAAGGGATATTTTCAAGTTCCAGTTAATCCTGCAGATGTTGATAAGACCTCTATTATAACTCCTTTTGGTAGCTACGTATTCTTTTATTCAACATTTGGATTGCGCAATGCTGGTGCAAAGTTTCAGCGACTGATGGACAGTATATTTGGGCACATTCCTTTCTGTATTGTCTACGTCGACGATATCCTTATTTTTTCAAAATCGACTGAAGACCATCACAAACATCTACAGGATGTTTTGAATCTCCATCAGCAAAATGGACTCGTTGTTAGACCTGATAAATGCACATTTGGTGTTTCATCCATCACTTTTTTGGGTCATCGTATTGATCAAGATGGAGTATATCCTACCGATGAAAAAGTCAAAGCTGTTAAAGAGTGTCCGAAACCGACTTCAATCAAGGAATTGCAGAAGTACCTTGGTTTGGTTAATTACTATCATCGATTCATCCCTCATTACGCCGAGATTTTGAAGCCTTTGTACGATGTTTTAATCGGAAACCCCAAATGCTTGTCTTGGGGGCCAGCGGAAGAAGAATCTTTTATGCGATCAAAATCCGCTTTAGTTTCATCTGCTTGTTTGCATCATCCAAATCCAGGCGCTCCAGTTGTAGGTCCTACCGACGCTAGTGCTATCGCAGTTGGAGCTGTTCTTGAGCAGATAGTCAACGGTATTCATCAACCAATCGCATTTTTTAGTAAGAAACTGCGTTCAAGCGAGATGCACTATAGCACATTTAATAGGGAACTTTTAGCAATTTATCTTGCCCTTCGTCATTTCAAGTATTATTTGGAAGGGATTGAATTTACAGTAAGAACTGATCATCGCCCTTTGATAACAGCATTGACCAAAAATTCCGAGGCTTTCACATCTCGTCAGCAAAGGCAACTGTCAGCTATATCAGAATTTGCGTGTCAGGTTGAATATATCCCTGGTGAAAATAATCCTGCAGCCGACGCATTATTTCGAGCTGCCATACACACAATACAAATCGGTCTTGATTGTCATAAACTTGCATCGGACCAAGCTTTCGATCCTGACACACAAAATTCTCAGAATTTGTTAACATCACTAAAACTGCAACGTGTTTCATTCCATGATACAGATATTCTTTGTGATATGAGTACTGGAAGACCTCGCCCAATAGTAACTGAGACTTTCAGAAAACAAGTTTTTAACTTTATCCACAATTTGAACCATCCCTCAATTCGAACAAAAGTGCGTCTTATCAATTCGAATGGTGTGGTGTCTCTCGCGATGTTCGTTCCTGGGCTCGAACTTGCGACAGATGCCAGAGATCCAAAGTCAGTCGTCACATTGAATCTGGGATCGGAAGTTATTCAACTCCACGTCGCAGACTTTATGATATTCATGTTGATGTTGTCGGCCAACTGCCCATAAGCAATGGTCATTGATATATTTTTACTGCTATAGACAGAGCAACCCGATGGCCAGAAGCAGCACCTATGGTGGAAGCTATTTCCGCTTCATGTGCACACGCCCTTTTGGATAACTGGATTTCCCGATTTGGTGTTCCAAATAATATAACCTCCGATCGCGGCTCGACATTTGTTTCGGAATTATGGAGAAGTCTGGCTTCGATGATGGGTTCCAGAGTTCAATATACCACTGCCTATGATCCAGAAAGTAATGGCATAATCGAACGTTTTCATCGGTCATTGAAGCAATCATAAATAGCTCGTTGTTCCACCGCTGATTGGTTTCATCAGTTACCATGGACACTGCTTGGTCTTCGAACGACTCCAAAAGTGGACATCGGGTCATCTCCAACAAAAATGGTGTATGGTCAGGCTATTGTCGTTCCAGGGGAATTTTTTCCGGCGGATTTAATATCTGAGTCTATCGAATTACGTCGCGCGCGAAATGCTGTTGCACAATTCCGGCCAATTCCTCCCCGATCCAATATGACAGCAACTCACATTCCTAATGAAATAAAAAAATGCGAATTCGTATTCATAAGAGATGACGCATACCGTCCACCTCTTATACCTCCCTACAAAGACCATTCAAAGCAATTTGCCGTTCAGACAAAGCGTTCAAAATTCTTATGAATTCAGGTCGAGAGGATTGGGTTTCAATTGACCGTCTCAAACCTGCGTATATTGATTTTGTCATTTTAGTCCGGGAGCTAGCGTGAAGTTGTGCAGGGAACGAGGTAGTACATAAAACTTTCACATAGCATAGTACACCTCTAACCTACTGCAAAACTTCGCGTCTGCCAGATCAGATCATTTGCTTTTCAGAAATAGAGAGGATAACACAATCCTATGTATTTCCAGTGGTAAAATTGTGACATTTAAGGTGTTGACTCCATTTTTTAGAATTTTTGCTCATAAAAGTTACACAAATTGGTATTTTGTTAAATTGGCTATTAGAGAAATCATCTACAGATCATGATCTTTCAAATGAGCCATCATTCAGTGACAGAGGATGAAATAAAGTGTGCAAGCAGACACTTTTCGTTGGTGTAACTGCAAATTTTAACATAGAAATTTCAGGAAAATTGTTGATATACTTTAACGAAAAGTGTCTGTTTGTACACTTTACTTCATCATCTGTCACTGAATGATAACTCATTTGAAAGATCATGATCTGTAGATGATTTCTATAATAACCAGTTCAACAAAATACCAATTTGTGTAACTTTTATGAGCAAAAATTCTAAAAAATGGAGTCAACACCTTAAGTGTCACAATTTTACCACTGGAAATACATAGGATTGTGTTATCCTCTATATTTCTTAAAAGCAAATGATCTGATCCGGCAGACGCGAAGTTTTGCAGTAGGTTAGAGGTGTACTACCTCATTTATGTACTACCTCATTCCCTGCACAACTTCACGCTAGCTACCGGACTATTTCGTCTTCATGTTCAAGTTTCGGACGGCCTCTTCGATCACCGAAATTTTACATCTTATGATTGTATTTCAAACTTCGTCTTTTTTTGGGGGGGGGAGTATTGTAGTGACCATCTATACTCTATGCTACAACATAGTTTTTGATGTTCTATGATTTATCAGCATATCAGCATGTATGTCAGCATCGATATCTAATTCATATAGATGTACATATGAATGCAAAGATATCAGCATCTCTTCACAACAAAATACTGATCTTACAAGCTCAAGTTGATTTGCTCTTTCTCTCTATTTTCCGTTGACCGCTACAGGCTCAACACATTGATAACAGACTCCGCGCTAGTGTGCTTTGAGCTTAAACTAAATTGTTATCATCATCATTTTTAGTAAATGAAGACACGCTAGTTCAACCTTAACAAAACATCCCAATCGAAATAACACAAACACTAGTTTGAAAATTCGGACATCAAATCAACGTCACATTCAATTATAGGCTTACCTGCATATTAATCGATAGCCTGATAGTTAAATTATGCTAAATACAGTCAAAATAGTTGTTCTAGTAGAAAAATGTTTGATTATATATTTGCAAGAAATAAGCCACTGATACTTCAAAAAGCATATCTTCTAAATTTATAACCCCAAATAAAAGAATATCTTGATGAGACTCTCATCCGCACAGATTCAGGTTCATCCGCGCAGATTCCGCGCACGCTCAGCTCGAACCCCTCATCGGCGCAGCTGCGCGGAACATTGGCAACGTTGTATCTGTGGAACGGTCCGTGTATACCGATTGTCTCATATGTAAAAGCAGTTGGGGAGATTTATGTGTGAAGCAAAATGGTAACAATTAGCTTTTCAGACGTGTTTAAGACACAGATGACTGTATACATGAAATTAATAATGCACTGCAAGTTGCAGCAAGAGCAATCATGGCATTATATAAATACTGAATTCTTAGAATTGCATCCAATTTCCTGGAAATTTTAGGAGCACGTGCTTATTGGTCTATTCGTAAAATACAATTTACAAACACAGGAATAAATGGCTCACAAAAGAATGCACTTGCTTCTTATCAAGACAATTACAACTGTCGCGAAATTCAGCATCATTTCAGTTCTTAGATATACTGGGATTATTGGTGAAGCCACTTTTCTTTTTTCATGGAAGACATCCCAGCCAAATAAATGCTTTCAATGAAGAATGTGGACTGAGAATATTTTTCAAGCAAATATGCATAAAATCTCATGGGATGGCTAACAATCTTCAGTGGATTTTGCATGGAAATTTGCGCACAGTAGAATGTGTTGTCGTCTTGATGGAGCGCTTCATTTTGGCACCTCAACATCCTTTTACCCGTCGAGTTGAATATAGCAAAGTGCATTGCTAATGCCTGATGTTCCCATAACCTGGCCATCGGTTGTTTTTCGTTTTTGTTTTTTTCCTTGCATGAGGCCAAAATCAGCACATGCTACAATGTAAGCGCCACAATCGCAATTCATTAAATTGCATGTTGCCATTCACTATCATTCATCATTATTTATTTGTGAGTAAAAAACTATAAGTGTTTATATTTGGTGACACAAAAACTCAATGACTGTTTTTCCTGGAATCAGGCAACATTTTCTTAGAAAATGGAAGTTCTCAGACTAATAGCTGCCTAAATGATCAGTTTCTTTCTGACTAGTTACTTATTTCCCTGCGAATATTGATGCTGTAAGTTTGTTTGTTGTCTTTTCATAGCATCAGTTAAACTTCTATGTTTCAATAAAATATTCAATGCTTGTTTGGGATCTGTGTTTCTCGGTTATCTAGGTGTAAGCAGGCCGTTTTTTACAGTGTCATGTTGTCAGCGTCATTCAGAGTCATGTTGTCACATGTAGTTCTAAGATTCATGATAAGTCATATTACTTTTTAGTGTTCTGTGTCAAAATTATTCCTGAAAACCTTCAAACTTAAGCAGTGATGTGAACTCGTGCTTTCATGATTTTCAATTTCCAGGCCTGAGCTAGTCCAAGCTTACACAAAAATTGCTCTAGAATGTAGCAATGCATTATAGAACACAGAATCTTCTGAAATCCTTTATACTTATACATGTATAACTTTGAATGATTATTTGGAAGTCGACATATTTTGCCCTGCTGTACATGATTGCGGATTCATCCTAAATAAATTATGTAAGAATATTAATTACGGTCTGTGAAAGCAAGGGATACAAATACTATTGGAACGAATAATTGAAGATATAATATTCTGAGGACTTGTTGTGAAAATTCCATTATTCCTTACGGCGGAAATGATGGAATCTACGGGTATATAGGTATACTGGTCTTCAACTCATGGAAACATGATTTCCCGGGCTCAAGATTTAGGTAGAGAAACGTTGATGGAGGATACAAACGTTGATGAGATTCCAAGAACTTCCACAAGTTTGAGGCTACATACCTAGTTTTCATCATCAAACTACCTTTCTGGTGAACAAGGCCAATGTGAAGTCGCAGTATTTAACATTCGCCAACAGTTAGATACTATTGAAAGATACATTAATACATTGCACTAAATGAAGAAATCAGTAAAACTAAATTGTCATTATTTTTCCGAGATAATTGTAGTCTACTCCCTCTATAACGGCCTAATTCGAATGATATCTTGACGTTCGATTATTTGATTTAGATTCTACTTTCTTATTGGTTCAGTAGGCCTATGATTGGCTGCCTTTTGGCCCACATTTCAGGATCATGACATGGCCAGCTTTCTTCATTTACATCGATGTTTCGTTTCTTGCAAAGTATTAGCGGTGACAGATTACACTCTCTTGATGTCGCACTCACAAGTAGTAGCTTCTGTTGACCTATATTAAGAGTTAGTGTTTTAGGATATGTTTCATTATTCACCATTTTAGCAAGCAACGTCCTTGGCCAATGAGTCCTGACGAAAGATTGTCTGAAAAGTATGTCCAATATGGCCTGCAAGATACATATCACACAGTCAGAAAGATCGACCGAGTCTGAAGCCCTGATCTGAGCAACATAGAGTAAATATCAATGACGCAGTTCAGCAAAGTTTCAGTGAGAGTCCTGCATCTCAATCATAATTGCTATGTCACGTTCAGGTATTTACGAACGGGGAGGAGGCCACAAGTCAAAAGAAAGCAGTTGCAATAAGTTTTGGCCAGTCGACACGAACCGATTCGCAATTTTATCGAATCGCAATTTCGAATCAAATCCCGAAGTTTTACAGGTCCCTATGACAATTGCATAGTCATTTAATAACATAGATTATATATAGGATTTGGAAAATGTGACCTTTTTGGTTAAAAAGTCATGTTTTAGCAATTACTTAAAAAAAGCCCTGTGTTGCAGAATGAATTTTTGGGTGGTTAAAGGGGGCATGCTACTCGCTCTGACGAGAACTGTATTCGTCTTAGATGAAGCACTGATGTTTGTTTACTAGTTTTAAGTTTTTTGCCTTCAGGCTGAATCTTTCTATTAATTTTAGATTCAGTTTTTTATCATGGCGTCCCGCAATATTAGGTTTGCGTCATCGCTGTCATAAGTTTAAATAGCAAATGGGGCCTCACTCGCCAAAAAAAGATATGCATGTTGACATTTGCAACAGCATTCATGTCAATCCATATTTCATTATGGCTGAAGAAAAAAAACCGAAGCCATAAATCAAAATGATAAAATACAACCGTTACGGCAACTTTCACAAATTTAACTTTTAGAAGTCGAACCAGACATTTTCTGACTCCTTCATATAAGATCTATCGGATGATGTGCAGTAATACACGCAAAACTTAAGTATTCTATTCATAAATTTTAAAATTCAAATTAAAACTTTTACACATTATTAGTTACTATGTACATCAATATACAACCATAGCCGCAACTTTCACAAATTTAACTTTTGGAAGTCGAACCAGACATTTTCTGACTTTGAGACAAGAACTATCGGATGATGTGTAGTACTACTACGAAATTGTGTTGATTTATTGCAGAATTTTCAAAGATATTTCTTGAGAATGCCAATATTTGAGAAAGCCCGCTACTAGACAATTATATGGGAGAATGAAAACAATTTAAGTTATTATAATGTTTAATTGTACACAGGCCATCATTGTACTGAGGTTTGTTTCTCCTCTATCAAATTTCTAATGGGAGAATCTAATGAGAGAAAGTTAGAAGTTCCCTTTGATGAAGTAAAATTGTAGATGCTTTCTACATCAAATCGATCAAAGCTGGTCTTTGTGTGCTGAAGGACACCCAACCAATAACGTGTTGCGTCTGTCTTGATATCAAATCAGAGTTTATTTGTTGTTTATTCACATTTGCATATTTTCATATCGCTTGTGTTCATTCCGGCTTGTCCACCTATGTCAACCGGCGAAAGGCCTCCGGATCACGATTCTTATTAGTGTTTTTATTATCATTCAATACAATTAGAAGATGGTTATTAGAGATTTATATTTAGAGATTATTAGAAGATTTTTAAGGCATGTGCTGTACATGTGCAATTTTACTTCATCGAGAGAAAGAGTCAAAATTCGTAATCAAAGACATCCTTGAGATGTTTTCTATGTACAACCGACAATTGGCTTCTAGTACTGACATTGACTCGCAGAAATGACTTCGTGAAATATGGAAGGCGTTGAACAATGCAGTCAGTCAGATGATAAAAGGCGTCCCGGTACTTGCTAGTAGCCACTTTCTTGGTTGAGTCATTCATGTCCGGGGAACTCCCATCGCTCCGAATGACGTGCGACGATGTCAAATGGTGGTTACTCAATACTGCATGGGATGTCAACGACACAATGTGAGCATCGTGTGGACTTCTTTGAGATGAATTTTATGAAGAACGGTCTATCGCTCTGCTACACCTGTGTGTAGGTATATCGCTTTTCATTCAACTTCAATCCTACGTTCTGTGAAAGGTTAAGTCGCTTTGTTAGAGTACGGTCTTCGTTGCGGTTGCTGTTTGTGGTGCGCCTTTGTCACACTTTCCTTTTTGCAGTCTGTTTTCTTTTTTGGTGACAGAGAGCTCTTCAAAAACCTAGTTATTTCTTCTTGGCTGCTTTTATTTTCAAAGTTCCTCAATTTTTAGGTTACACGAAGGTCGCCGACTTGTTTCAAACCGCGCACACGTTCCTCCTGTTGATTGATAACGTAGTTTCTGAATCCATCAATGAATTGAATCACACTAACTTTTCCATCGGAATTGATAAAGTGTTTCAGAGACTTGAGGAACGAAATAATTAAATGTTGTGTCTTCAAAAAATTAACATGCTGGTTTACAATAGTAGTAGAAAGCTATGCTAATAGCAACTACGAAGCTTCCTAAGCAAATAGTGGTGCAAGTGTGGTCAGAGTGTGTCTATCGTTTTTAAACCATGGGTAGGTCTACTGAGGTCGATCCTGATCTCAAATGTCGTTAACTTCCTACAATACTTTGCACAAGATTTGCATGATGCAAGATAATAGGAAAGCCAAACAAAGTGATAGCTCACAATTTTGCTGTTAAGCAAGTATCACTACACGGCATTCGATAGACATGTTCATATTTGTAGGTACATGTACAAATGAGGCATACTTGATGCATCATCGTCAAGGCCACCTTCGTTCTCTTTACCAATGTCTCAGCACTGCATTCACCATCTCATAACGGGAGCTTTATTATAACATCATCCTCTCCATTGTTAATTAGATTATACAGCGCATGAATCGCTGAGGTATTTTTATCTGAAAGAGATACTTATTCTGACAGGCACAGTAGCGGATTACGCGATGGCATATATATATACATATTCCAGTATGCGTGGCTGCATTGCCACTGAACTAAGTCGAATTTGAATGTCAGACTGGTGCACAGGGTTAGAAAATACACCAAATAAAACATATCTGGGCACGAAAAATTAATGAAAGTTCAAAATTGAATATTTTGCTCAACTTACCAAAACTAAGAATTTCTTCGCGCCATTTTGAAAAACAATTTGAATTTCCCTCCAAATGGAAGAAATTGAAAAAGTGATTCTGCATCACAAATCTTGAACACAGTTCTAAGTTATGTTTTGTCAAAAAGCAATGATCCGAAAAACGAGTTTTTACGGTTAAAATGAAGCATAAATGGAGGCAAGTTACCTGGCATATATATGCCACCGCGTTTAATGGATTAAAGGAAAAGCTGCTACCTGCGCCTACACTATCAGCTGCCCACAACTCAGATGTGACCACCACGCTGTTGGCCAACGCTCGACCATAGTACAGTTGAGGAGGAGGTTTCTTTCATAGAGGCCAAAGAAATGGCAAGAGATGCTCAAAATCGACATTCCTCAGCTTCAACCAATGCTGTATCCTCCTGTCGCCAAATGACAAAGAAAAACTTGACTGCACAGCATGTGAAATGTCAACATTACAGTGCTGAGATGGACAAATGCTCGTGGAGCAAGCGACACAATAAAATGATCGAAAGGAAATTTTGTTTCGACTGTTGGTGTAAGCTCAATCCTCGACGACCAAGTTCTAATACCACTATGACTGGCAATCGACGCCCCACTGATGATGACGAGGGAGCCATCTCCATTGGAGGTATTTCAAACGCAACCGGTAATCCGGTGATTACTCTCAGTCACATGCTGTTCGATTCAGAGCTTGGATGGAAACGCCATTCAGAGCTTGACGCTGAAGCTATGCGACATCCCACATTGCAGCTCACGGTTACCGTCAACTCAGAAGACTATCATCAATTCCATCGCGTGATTCCTTGTGTGAAACTTTCAGTCGTTGCGATCGTTACTGACACAGGGACCCAGTCTTATTTATGGGGATTGATCAGATTTCTTCCGATGTGGTCTTAAGAAACGCCATCTTATCCCGGCAAACAGTAGATTATTCGCTGCTAACACAGAAGACATCCATATTTGGGGCGCCATTTTTCTTCGCTTACACGGCACATGTAGCAGCGGCGACCAACGTACTGCGGCCGTTATTACTCCTATTACTGAACGATTTTATTTGTCTAGAGATGCTCTTATCCAACTTGGTGTAATTGCTAAGGATTTCCCGAAAAATGGACAAGTCGAAGAATGCTCGGTTCACTACAAAGTCGCCGCCTGTGGATATCCTGCAGGGTGTAGAATGACCTGGAAGACCTGGAAAAATCAGGGAATTTGATGGAATCTGGAAAAATCAGGGAAGAATTAGGGAATTTTGATACTTATCCTGGAATTTGGAAATTCCTATTGCTATTTAGAAAATGTATATGGCAAAGTAAAAATTTCGCGCGCTCTTTATTGATGTGATGATCCTTTTCAGTGCTTCTGTTTCAGATTCCTGTTGCATGTTCGGTGGCTACGGTAGGCTAGGTGGTTACTTTGTTGACTGTTGCAATTGTCATAACGATATGGCACGGATAGGTACTAAAACAATTGAAAAAGTTGAATGAACTGAAACCAAAAGATTCACAAAAATGGTCAAGATACAACAGGCCAAACTCTTGTTGGCGGAGGCCAAGAAAGTGAATGTTGTTTTTGGTGCAAAGCAAGCCATGAAGGAAGCTAAGAATCTGAATGATGACGACAGACACTTTTTATAAACAGTGCAGGGACTCGATGTGTTTTTAATGAAATTTTTCATTAAATGAAATTTTCAGTTTTCAGTTGCATGTAAATTGTAATATTTTTTGTGTTGTATGTAGTGCTAAACATATTTTTGATGATTTTGGCGGCAGATAATGAATCATTCAGTAATGAAGCTATTCATATGTTTTGTATGTTTGATACATACGCTTTTGCGTAAACCTGTTTTAGGCGATTGTATAATATAAAAATCACTTCAATCTGAATTGTACATGTATATATAGCAACTGAAACCGGTTACATGGATTAAAGAATAACATCGATGCTGTTTTGGGACTATGTCAATACAGTTCCATAGTTCAATTGAGTTGAATTCTTAAAAAATCAGGGAAATTCATCCAGGCCTTCCGTTCGACACCCTGTCCTGTCGGAGCGAAGCGGCCTCCCCGTCAGAAAAGCTCCCCTTTCCATGCACAGAAGAAAATATACCTATTTATAGAGCATACCTATTCAGAATGAGGGAATGGTTAATAGAAAGGCTTCACTCATCAACCTTTAACCACTGTACATACCAACCGCTCCCTGGTATGACGGGTCCAGTCATCTCCCTGCATGTTGATGGAAGTGCACAACCCTAAGCTGCTCACACGCCGGCTTCAATTCCCCTACATTGGCAGGAAGTTGTAACGTAGCAACTTGACGCCGAAGTTTCCTTGGCTGTTTTAGAAATAGTCCCAATCTGTGAACCATCTTCATAGTGCCACAAAATGGTGTTAGCGCGTAAAGGGGATGGCACTCCGAGACGCACCGTCGATTTATCACCTTTAAACGCCAACTGTCTCCGGGAAACGCACCACATCAAACCTTCATTCCAACAAGAGAAAGCTGTCCCTCATGATACATGGAAGTCGGTCACAGATGCCTGGAATGGTTACCATTTGGTACCAATCCGCCATCAAGATCGACATTATACTGCTTTCATCACTCCATGGGGCCGTTGCCGGTAACGGTACAGGGCTTTCTTGCACGTGGTGATGGATATGCTAGAAGATTCGGCGAAATTATCACGGATGTCGAACGGAAGTGGAAATGCGTTGACGACACAAACGTGTGGGACAAGGATTTGACTGTCCACTAGTGGTGAATGATCGATTTCCTTGATCTCCTTGATAGCAGTGGTATCATCCTCAACAAAGTAAAGTTTCAATTCTGCCAACGAAAAGTAGACTTTGCTGGATTCCGGATTACGATGAATTAGATCAAGCCTCTTGAAAAATATATGCGTGCAATGGAGGAATTCCAAACTCCCACAAAGGTTACCGATATATGATCTTGATTTGGACTTATCAACCAAGTTGGTCACTACAGCCGTCTATGTGAAGTCATGGCTCCCTTTCAACCTCTGCTGAGCCCAAAAAACAAAACCCAATTGGACACCAGAACTCGATATAGCATTCAAACGCTCAAGAGGAATCATCGTAAACGCCATTATTGATGGCGTTGAGATTTTCGACCCAACACGTCGCACCTTCTTGCGTCCGGATTGGTTTTCACAAACTCGCGCCGGGATGCTGTCGAAACGGTTGGAAGATAACCCTTCCCGGATCACGATTTTTGAGGCCAGCAGAATCTAGATCTGCACCTGTGGAGGGTGAGGCGCTAGCTATTGCCTGGTCTTTGAAGCAGACCAAGTATTTCACACAAGGCTGCGATAATTTGCTGATCATCACGGACCACAAGCCGCTCACCAAACTATTTAGCGATCGCTTGCTCGATGAAATCACCAACCCCCGTCTCTTACGACTAAAGCAGCGTACCCTTTTATAGCGGTTTTCCATTCAGCATATGTCGGGCAAAAAAGAAAGAAAAAAACAAGAAATACGACTTGCCGAATGACATCAAACCATACTGGAAACACCGGTGTGCCTATGCTGGATCAAGGGATAATCATTCCTTCCTCCATACGCTCCGAAGTTCTACAATTGCTCCATGCCGCACACCAAGGCGTCACTGCGACGAATGCACGCGTGAAGGTAGAAGTATATTGTCCCGGGATTTCTCAACAAATTCAAGCCAATCGTGATATTTGGTATGACTGCAACAGAATCGCTCCCTCCCAGGCCCTTCTGCCGTTTCCCAATAAAGGCAACTGCTAGTAGTTGAAATGTGTCGCAATACGTCGGCACTTGGTGGTTAAATCTTTAATGGAACGCTGTGAAAAGATGGCATCGTGAATGACAAGCTGAAGTAGATTAACTGTACCATGGATTTAGCTGATATCTGCTAAATCACTGCCCAATGTCATGTTCGCCGCACCATCACGAACAAGAAGAT
The DNA here is from genome assembly GCA_907163375.1 of Prostheceraeus crozeri. NCBI lineage: Eukaryota > Metazoa > Platyhelminthes > Polycladida > Euryleptidae > Prostheceraeus > Prostheceraeus crozeri. Next base: position 172,033 of record CAJQUW010009039.1, on the reverse strand, counting down.
GGCGGCAAGTGTGGATTTTAAACGTCCAATTCAGTTGCTACTATACATGCAGTGTACTATTTAGGAAAAAACAAATTTATATAATGTGATGTAGATTTTTTTAATCTCCAAATACGGTAAATCCGGTTCCGGCCGGATTTAAAGGTTTCTAATCCGGTGCACCTAATCAAAAGGACAGCTGATTTTACAAGCAAATGACGGAGCAGTATCCCGGCTGAACGCAATGCACATGTAGCTCCTCCCCCTCATCCCCCCCGACATTGCTCTTGGTAGAATGCAGTTTCAGCGCAATGCCTTACAAAAAAACTCAGAAATCTTGATGCGGTCGAGGTCACTTGTGTATAAAAGCTGACGCAGCACTTACAGTCCCCCTGTAAAGGCCTTGCTTTAAAACCATCAAGCCAAAGGCTCACATTTTCAACAATGACTTGCGGAACACAAACCTCGAATGATGTGAGACCTTGTAGTTTTCTTAAAGTAGAAATGTCTCAAATGACGTGATTTTTCTATGACTCATGACTAGAGCTAGGATTTTATTTATGCTTACAGCATATTTTTTTATGCTTCTTCTTATCTAAAAACATATTACTATACTATACATAACTAACATATTAACATACTAACATAACTAACATATTACATATTATATTACTGAGCCTTACTATATTGACAGAGACGTTTTAGAATTAAAACTAAATGAAAAAAATCAACGAAGAAAACGTGAAATTATTCTTATAATGCTCTCAATGCTATTTGCATCACATTTCTCATTGTGTAACAAGCGCATGATTAACCTCTATTCGTTTCTTTGATGATGTGAAGTTTATCTTCTTCCCATAAACTGATTCTTAGACAACCTATGAGGTAATTGTTCACAGCTATTGTTGCATATTTCGGGTTACAAAATGCTGTTGCTTGATTAAATCGATATGATATGTATTAGATTTGAATATATAGTTGATTATTGCACTACGCATGTATTGTAGTTTTTCATTTACACAACTGCATAAAGACATAAAGCACATTTTTAATATATTTTGTAAAAGTATGAAGCATATTTCTTTGAAATTGAAAGGCACATAATCCGAGTCTTGCTCATGACATTCAATAGACAAAAAATGGGATAGTTATAAGAAAATCCAATAATGGGATGGGGGATAAAAACGAAAGGAGATTAAAAGACACTGATCTAGGAAGTTATAATACATAAAATTGACACTACACCGACTGCACCAAATGCAATCAAATGTCAGTCAAGTATCTAACTCTTGTCACTTCGCTCGTCTTATTTCGCAATCACTTCATCTGATTAGTTCATTGACTTAAAGCGGATTGCATAATGTCAGTCCGTATAAATGAAGTGATTTTTACTGGAAACTAATTCTTCTGATAACATGCGGCAATACTAGGGCATTCATTCGAGGTGATCAATGAACTTTTGTAATTAAATAACGTTGATATTAACCTGATGGTATGTGACGTTGTTATCGACATTTATGTTTTGAAAACTAAATTACCATTTCACGACCACTTTTTCTTCCGACACTCAAGTGTCAATTCTCAGGTGTGATATACTTCGCTAGTGCTAGAAATTTGTAACCGAAAATATACCGAAATGTAACCGAAAAGTTTCGCTCAATAACTGGCATTGATATGCTGGAACTGTTATAACAATGTCCACTCCGGAGGTATACTCGTAGTACCTCCGCGGAGATATTGTGAAAATTTCGGAGATAAAAGAGATTTTTCGGAGTTATTTTTTAGAAGATGATAAATTCGTACAGACAAACCGAACAAAATCGATAAATTCCTTGATAGTCATGCCCATGTTATTGATATTTTGCCAATATCTTTGGGCAAGGTTATCAATGACTTCAAGAGCATTATCAATAGGGATACATTCCGACCACATCCAACGAGATAAAAACAAAATTATCATCACAAGAAATGCTGCGTAAGTGATCAAATCAGAAGTGCTGTTCAAATGAGCCGGTACCAGCTTTACCATTTCATTTAAAATTTGACTGCAATTTCAATCTACTTTTCCAGTAGGTGTAGGGCCTATTAGTCGTAGATGCTATGGATCTCGGGGGATTATTATTATTTAACACATAACTTTAATTGTAGGCTTAATATTAATAATATCGCATATGTATTCATTTGCTAAGTTTGTAAAAGCAATTATGTCGTAAAAACATCCCGGACTTTCAAGACTGGATACCAAGATATAATTGTAGAATTATTAATCGTGATGATTATAGTGCATTGAGTGTGCATGTTCGGAGCGATTGCGATTTTAGTTCAATTAAAGACTTTGAGGTGAAGATTCTAAAATGTGCGGGAAGCTCTGTTGATACTGCGTTGTGTGAAGCGTCCGAAATTGAATCATCGACATGAACGGCAAGCTTTATGATTGGTCGCAATACTTAGGTCTCTAAATTATTACTTTGTCAATTTGTATATAATCAGTGTGTATGCATCTCCTTTTGACCTTTAAAGCGCATATAAAGGGTCTGAACCCGAAACGTCCGCGCACAAAAATCATTTTTTCAAAACTTACTTGACGGCATAAAAGAAAGTGAGCGAGACTTATTTTTTCTATTTTTCCATTTACCAAAATAAGAAACCGCCATTTGGCGATCATAAGCTTTTTGTCGGAATACTAGCTCTGCTCACGTATTTTAGCTTATTTTTGCCACCAAAAATGTTGTTAAAAATTTCTCAACTGGCCCAACCGTGTGTGTTTTTGAAGACATTATCGATCGTGACTTCGTTGCGATCAGGACGAAATTCCTGACTATCTGTGAAATACGTGCATATATATGCCTGTCGCTTTTAGTCCGTGCTTGTGGCACGTCCTTAGGCCAGTGAAGCACTTTTCAATTCATCCTGCTACTGTTTTTCTCAAATTTTGAAACATTTCCTTGTAACTGAATTTGAGAAACTAAACGGGGGAGGGAATGATGCGACTTGGCCACGGAATATCGAAACGTTATGCAGTTTCTTTTATAGACTGGAAATGTATTAATGGATTTAGTAGTTAATGAGGGATGCTAATGCGTTGATCTATATGAGAATCATCAGCAAATTTTGCATCGTGTAATCGGGGATAGCAGCAAATGTTTTTCCTGAAATTTTTATACTTGATTGTCCAGAATGTGCTGTTCTGGGGTGCACACATGCATACGTGTACAGTGGCTTAAATACATTCTACAAAGTGTGTGGATCTGTTTTAGGGGCATTCATATCGGATATATTTTTTGTGGCGGAAATATTTTTCCTATTTTCGAGAGTGGCAACACTTATAGGGTTTGCTAGTAGCTCCCTAGTGGTATCAGAGCTGCTTTCAGTTTTTTGCAATCAATGCTACGAGGGGCGTTCCAAAAGTTCTGCACAGATATCTATGTCAATATCAGATCGATTAATCTGTTGTAGATCAATTTGACTCTTCATGCCTACAGCACACAATGTTTAGTGGTGAGAATTCACTCGGTGTACTTCTACGCTGATTTATAAGATAGCTGTCAGCTTTACAATTCAGTTAACATTTTGATCATGACAGAATTCACGAAAAATGAAGTGATGGCAGTAGTAAAAAAGCAATTGTCTGTATATTGTCTTCTGAGACTGTTTTATGTTTTTAAGGAAGCTATTTGCTACACAAATGACGATTTGTTGGCTTAATATAAGTTCTGAATTTGAAACAAAATTGTTTTGTGCAGAACTTTTGGAGCGCCCCTCGCATTAGAAGATAGGAGCTCAGTCAAGCATATGATGTGGCAAACATCATCGTTGTTTTCAGCTCTCAAGTGTGACCACTACCATCTAGTACCGCAAAACGGGGTAACTTGAAACAGTTATTTTAGTATTTGTTGAAAAAAATATTAGAAGTTATTCACCCAGAATCAAGAGACTACTCATGAACCGCATGTTATGCAATATCAACAAAATAGACTATTCACCATTTAAAAACATTTGCAAATGAAAACGTAGGCCGAGTTTAAACAAAAGATATATTTTTTGATAATAGGGGGTAACTTGAAACACTACTATTCTTCAATGAAATAACACTGATTATGGAATGAAAACACATGGAAAGAGTGAGGTTAACTTGAAAAATCACATACGGCACTCTTCACATTGAAAATGAATATCTCTTGACCTCTTGTTACACTTGCCACATATCCAATTATGGCACCGAGTACACTGCAGCCAATCCGGCCCGGTATAGGTCTCATAATCACAATGGCAGGAGAAGCAGTAATTTTCCTCGTCGCTGTCCCCGTCGGATTCATCGTCCTCACTCAATACAGCTCGGCATCTTCCTCGACTGCCAGTAGATTGGGATGGTCCAGCAGATGCGCACATTCCTGAAGGTCCAGCAACTTCAGTCTCAGAGGCCAAATCTAGGCCGGGGAGAATCTTCGGCCCCCTTTTCTTTTTTTCTTGGTTGTCTCCTTGACCTCTGTTCTTCTTTAGCAAATCGACGAGAACATTGTCCAACTTCCTCCCAATCTCACATCTTGCCAAATCTGCTCCTCCGGGAAGACGCTTCAATGGCTCGACTGCGCTCAAAGGATGGAGGCCCGTGCAGCGGAAACCGGAGATCAAGTTGCTAGCAACATTTTTGAGCTTCATCTTGTGCCATAATTCCGACAGCATGATGGGAAAATGTTCCTTTGGGAATGATCCCCTGTTTCTCGATTCCTTTCGAAAATTTCGTCTGGATCGTCAGAATCGTCTGCAACACAAGTCTCGTCGAAGTTAAACATGTTTTCTGGGCGATGTCACCAGCCGTTGCAAGGTTGTCAAAGAATCCTGTGATATCATCTGATGAAATTGAAGCTCTTGCAACTTTGATGTTACCAGGTTTTCTCATTGTAAAGTTTCTCCTTCGACAGAAACTGTTAACGAAGTCGATTCCAGGTAAGTTGTTCTTGAAACGGGAGACACTGCGATGATTCGAATCCAAGTAAGACTTGATGAGAAGGCGAAAGTCACTCTTGGAGAACCCATAACCCCATGCGGTCACCTGCTGCACTGTACTCGCTATGGTCTCTTCCTCGGCATCGGCGAGAACAGGAGAAGCACCAGGTTTCTTGTCATGCAAACCACGTGATTTGCGACTCAGTGTCGCGAGACTGATGCCATATTTTGCACTTGCTTCTCTGACGGATGTACCTTCACCCACTTCTTTCAAAGCAGCCTCTAAATCATTCGCGTCGTACGTTTGATAGAGTCTCTTGTTGTTGCCTTTCACGTATTCACGGGGCATGATAACCAAAATGTCGTCTGACAACGGTGTGGTGCGATCGATGACTGAACTATCGGTAACTGTGGTTGAGCGTCACTCAAGACATAGAGAGACTACGTGAGCGCGCGTGCATCCGTATGTTATCAGGTGAACGTTCTAATACAATCTTAGTGCAATACACCTCTGAATATAATCGATATCTGTTGATTAATCGAAGTTTTTCAAGTTACCCCGTTTTACGGTATGGAGCTTTTGCAATGCCCACAATCATATTGCTCTCAGACGCTGAGACGTTGAGATAACATGAGTATTTTGATTGACGTTTGAATAAATTATGGGAACCTAAGTTTCGCCAAAAAATCAACTTTCAGCATACTTTAAGACCACTTAGTTGATTCTTGCATAAATTATTACATAGATCTGGAAAGATCTTAGTCAGTAAATTCATAAAATCCGTGCTATGTGACAATCTGAATAAGTAATGAAAGCAAAGGTTGATAAACAGACATTCAATTTCCTATTCTCTGACTATTTCAGCAGCTTTTCTAACTGTTCTTCGATTTTCAGATGAGTTTGCGAACTGGATTTGTCGATTCAAGCATTGAAGGAAAAATACCCACCTTTGAATCTGCCATCCATGAAGTTGCTGACCGTCACCTATCATACCTAAGTAAATCAGAAAAAGAAAAAAAAGAAAAACTGTTTAAAGATTGGAAAGAAGAACATGATAAATTAAACGTCAAGCACTGCTATGCGGATGGAGGATGGAGGTTAGTTGACATTGGCTACCATACATTGTAATAATTAGTTGATTCTGATGGGCAAACCATCCACGAGATGAGAAGATTTCTGCATAATTAATTTCTTCGGATAATTAAGAGTGAACTATCGAATGATTCGCAAAAAATTTCCATGTACAGAGTGAATCAACCTAATGCCTGGGGTAATTTCGTGCAAAAGGCGCATTTTCTTAACTCAAATTTGATATGATTATGAATGAATAAAATGTAGAATCGTAGTAAAATCTTTAGTTTTTCAAAAAACACTTCTCTACATAATTATAAACTTCCATCATTTTAATGGACAATTGATTTTACTTATTCAAATTAGCGACTATATTTCTTTTTTCCATTTGTTTCACAACTGATTCCACTTTCCTTCCCTATAAGCGTCACTTCCTGTCCGAAATTATGGTATGTCCCAAAATGAATATGACTGCAACCGCTGACATCGAAATTCACATTAGAAATTAAGGGACATGCGAGCACAAACTGTACCCAACCTTATCCGCTATTGATGAACTGATTTTTCGAACTGATTTAGCATTGGGTAATACTCGTACATTGGCTCCCCTCTTAATGGTCTCTGATGATTGACTGGCGAAGTTGAACGATTTTAGAACTAGGGACAAATCATTTATAAAATTAGCCATCAATATGCTGTTAAATATTGATTGAGTGTGCACCAAAGACCGGAATTTCTCCAAATCTATAGTGGTCTCCAAATCACGGTCAGATCTTTATTATACGAAGGTATTTTATGTGTAAGTTTCGTTGGTTATCGCTCATCTGGTGAATATAGTAGACTTAATGTCATTAGAAGTAAGATTGAGTCATGCTTCGATTCAAAAATGCATCTTGTCAATCATAGGGATAAACACCGTAAGGACTAGAATCAGATGTGATCAAATTGTCTCATGACTTCCACAACATGCTCTTTCTATATTTATTTTATTTGCGTCTCAACATGCATGGTTGGTGTCCCATTGTGCCGAGGCATTCAGGTTGAGAATCAACGGTCTAAACATCAAGTCTTACTGTTCGTCCTCTTGTGACTTGCTTACTTCCTCTCCAGCTTTTCGTCGTGGGGGTGTCAACCCACCCCATCTCTCTGCTATTGGGAGGGGTCCAGGAGCCCGTCAGGTGTTGGGCGGTCCAACCGCCCGCTGCCAGCGGCGGATGAGCTCCGCACACCTGACGGGGACAACCCACATGTCCCGTGGTGTAAGCGATGTCTGTGTGTGTTGCAAGAGAAGAGGTGTTTTGTGTTGTGCAGTTGAGTTTTACAAAGGGGACAAAGAGGTGAAGAGTGGACAAGGTTTTATATTGTGTAAGCATACTTTTAAGGGTGATTTGTTGGTGCGGAGTTGTGCCAGTGTTCTGCGTGTGCGTCTGTCGAGTGTTTGCTCTGATTTGTGAACTGTGGTGGGATTGCGTTAATGACTATTGTTTTGTCTGTTCGTTAGGTATGTGCCGACGTGGTGGATGTGACTCTCCCACTTTTCGTCGTAGCGAAAATAGCGTAGTCTAATTGTGACCACATTTTCCTTGATGTTCCCTTTGACCCTCTGCCTTCGACCTCAAGCTGAAAAGATCTCTCTGTCCAATCATCTTCTCTCAAAATGTGGCCATAGCACTTCAGCTTTCTTCTTTGCAGACTTCATCGTAATTGCATTCCAAGTTCATATTCTTTCTTAGGTCTTAATTCATGCATCTATCGATCAGCCTCACACCACACATTCTTCTCACCATTGCCTTTTCTGCTCTTTCCATAAATTATGATATACTCATGATCTGATCACCTTTCACGGTGCACGTGTCACTTCCGCACATCATCGCGTTACGGACACACGCCGAATCAGGGTTTGCACGACATAGAACCCACCCGAGTTTTGAGATAGGTTTTGGGTTTTTTGATCCAGCGATTAATCTAGGTTTTTGATCTGAGGACACTATCATATTCTCGCAACTCAAATGGACTTATTCGTCTTCATTTCATCTCTATCTAGCAGTCGATCAATTGGCTCCAATGAGTCACATACAGAACCGAGTAATTGATTTCTCCTCTTTTCAGGGTTGAAGTTAGATTTACTTTTTGTCATACTTCTGCTGTGACATAGTGTCCAAATATAAATCGCACCTATATAGATGAGAACGAGGTCTGTGTGTCAAAACGGTATACTTGACAATGACCGCGGGTACCTACAAAAGAGAGGTATGCGGACATACACCTGTATGAGCACACGATCAGCAAGCGGTGACATGCCTGCAATAATGATGGTGATGATAACATATAGTGAAATGATGCATGCACGTACAAATACACTACAGTATGCTCCATCTCCCTCCCAGTCTTTCACGTAAGGAAAATATTACTTTAGAGGAACAATCAATGCAATGAAAAGGGAGAAAATATGCGACGGGATCGGGTTTTGCCAGTAATTTGGGGGTTCAAGGCTGGCAATTGCAGGCCACAGGTCGGTGTTGAAGGCGTACTGGTGACTGGTTTCCGACGAATTTCGATGGCAGGTATGATAACCGCAGGAATAAGACTATCGGGAATCTGGAGCCCTTGACTGAGAAGTAGGGTGACCTAGTGGCGTTGGAGGCTGCTCGACGTTGGTCTGGTTGTCTGCGTTTGTCGGAGTAGGCGGAGTGAGGACGTCGCCACGAATATCCGACTCGTCGAGTTGGCAGATGGGATCATTGCGTCGGTAGTTTAAGTCCGTGTTTATAGGGAACTTCAGTTGTGGCTTTTGAACTGGGAGGTATTTTCTAAGGAATTTTCGGTTGCGCAGTGTTGATCTGTCAACATTGATACAACTTTGTCGTACTGGTCGAACTGACGTACCTCTACGACTTGACCAGTTTTGTCCCATTTGGAGGGGTGTGGTCCTGTCTGGTTTTGGATCCTGACTCGGTCGCCGACGAGTTGGGGCAGGCGTTTTGTGTGTTCCGATCATTTTTCACATTCTCTCATGTGGCGTTTGCGAAGGGCTATTTCGTGGTTGGGCAAAGTTTCACGCCAAATTGAACGAGGTCTGTAGTTTCCTGGAGGTACTGGTATGAAGTCGCAGATTGGTCCGAGTTTTAAAATGGGTTTTGGGTTTTTTGATCCAGTGATTAATCTAGGTTTTTGATCTGAGGACATCATCATATTCCGTCTTGCAGACTGCGCATATTAAAGCACCGGTCAGAAAATCTATAACGCATCCATTCTATGATATATTTTCCTACAGGAAAATGCAAATCATGACACCGGCCAGAAGACGGATGAGTCGGCTCGGGATTGCATGGAAGTGACGCCTTGATGCGCCGCATGGAGTTTGGCAAGTATCTTATGCCTGACAGACGCTGGTATCACAATTCGATCTTCAGTAGAATGGAGATCGTTCCTGTATTAGTGATATTCTCCGAGAGTGAAGGGTAGCTCATGACAATGTTCCGGGAGACCTACTTCGATTGGCTCCAATAGTTCATGCATCGCGGTTTCACTAGCGTTTTCGAGGCGAATTCTGTCCCAAGTAACGAAGCGGATTGCAGCGGCGTGTGATGAAGATGAAGCGTACGCTCCGATGTCATCGTCGATACTGTCGCAGGCATCTGAAGTGCGGATGGTCTCAAGAAAGGTAGTAGGTGGCTTCATAATTTCCTTGGTTAGTCTGATAACAAGGCGTCGTCTGGGAGGACGGTAAGCTCTGAAGGACCAGTTAGGTGGCGAGATATTCCGTCAGCTGCACGATGCTTGACGCCAGATATATGAACCATGCGAAATTTGTATCTCAGAGTTTTTTCTTTAAGGCTACGAAGACGGGTTGGTAGTCGCATCCAATGAGCGGTCTGTGAAGACCCTGAGCAGTGGCTTGTGATCGACTGCAATAATGAGATTGTCGCAACCAAGAACAGAATATCTGGCTTTGTCGAGGGCATCAGCGACTGCGAGGCCCTCACCTTCGATAGGTGCATATCGTGATTCTGCAGGATGGGTGAATCGACTGCCAATGATTGCAATTTGCCAGCCAGTTCGACAGCAGAATGGCTCTCTTCGAGGACAATAACACTGCTTTTGAAAGAGCCAGAAGACAATGCCTGTTTTGGAAAAGTCTGTCGCTAAACAGGTCGGTTTCGTTTTGTTGAAGATTTGTGCGCCTTGTTTGATTTCACTGACGACATTTTTGCATTCTTGGAAGAGGGTTTCTTGTTGAGGATCCCAATTGAAGTGTGTGTCAGGTTTCAGAAGATCGCGGAAAGGCAAAATCCGACTGAATGCGGACGGTAAAATACTGAAGGCATTTTGAAACACTGGTTGACAACATACTGAAACACCTGGTTGAAAACTCGAACCATGAGCACACGTCTGTAATATTCTGGGGAGTTGGGAAATTGAGGATAGATTCAAGGTATTTTGGACACGGTCAAATAGCATCGGTGGTGATTGTGAATCCGGCAAATTCGACTTCATTCTCTGCAAAAACGAACCGATCCGGGCTCAAAACAACGCCGTGGCGTCCACATCGATCGAGGCATTGGCTCGTTTTGTGGAAGCTTTCCTCCAAGTTATCGACCCATAGGAGTACGTCATCGATGCCCTTGATTCGGTCATGAATATCTGAGACGATCTCATCGTACCGGCGTGTGTATTCATCTCCCGATGCTATGTAGCCTTGCGGGGCGGTTTTGTATCGATAGCGACCCCATGGGATAAGGAAAGTAGTCGGGTGTCGATCGCTAATTGGAACACCGTGATGCCCATTCTATGCGTCCAGGACTGCCTTTTTTCTTATTTTTAGATACTTTCCGAACCTGATGGAAAGGGGATGGAGAATGGTGGATTTCACGAGTTGCATGTTTATTGAGAGGCTGTAGATCGACTATGCGACGCGGTTCGTCATTTTTCGTGTGGCATACCACCATTCTGTGGCACCATGTTGCCGGTTCTCCAATGGGTACAGGTTCCAGTACACCGAGTCTGACGTTCTGGTCTAAGTCAGCTTTTGCAGCTTCCTGCCAGTGGATAGGGACGGGAACTTGAGTATGGTGTGCTGCCGGTTCGGCGTTGGGCTCTATCATGAGGCTCAAAGGGGGCCCGTTCATGAGGGGAAGAGGTTGATGTCACGTGTGTTACAGGTACTCGATTTGTAGATAACTAAAATAAATTGCTTCAACTTTTCCTTGTTTGCTGAAATGGCTGGAAAAGGAAGCAGAGGAATGAGTGGTGGCTGTTGACGCTCAGCGCATCCGCAAGGGCGGGGAGGATGCTCTGCACGAGGGAGGCTAGTCGTCTTCTGGTTGAGTTTGTTAGCGCGCTTGTTAACATTAGAGGTGATTTGTGGAAACCTTGCAGAAATGATGCCCAATACGATGCATGCTTCTCATGAGAGGAAGAATTTGAGTCAGAGGTATCCGTGACGTACGTGAGTTGGCGGGTATGTACCGGATTTCCTTGTGTATTTTTCCCGGTGAGACGTGGAGCCATAGCTCCGAGTATTGTGATGCCGCCCTTGCTTGCTGCTTCCATTTGTAAGAAGACTGGCATGAGATCAGATTGACGCAGGCCTAGTTGACGCATGATTTGGATGCCGGCCAGGCGGCAATGTCAGTCATGGCTAATAGAGGTGTCTCTGGGTTTTATCTTCAACGGGAAGCCAAATGTCTGAAAGTCTTCTCCGGTTATGTTAACGTCGAGCCGGACGTGAGGTTGAGGTTTGGAGGGTCTCTTAAGCCATGTGCCGGAAAGTTGGTCGTACACGTGGTGGTCTAGAAGTAGAACGAGACTGGCAACGGCTTGTGTCGGGTTATGCTAAGCAATGATACCTAAGGTGTTAAAGATGGCGTTGTCCGCATGGCATGAGGGTGTTGGGGTTTCTTCTGGCGATCCTTGCTACGACAGACTGACTCAAAATGGTGGAGGGTTCCGCAGATGTCGCAGACATGTCCGAATGCTGAGCAGCATTGTTTGCGTATTCGAGACGGATTTTGTTTGCCATGACCTTGCTTGCCACAGTAATTACAGACACTGTCGTCTTGTGTACTCTTGAAGGCTTTGATTTTCTGGTAAGAACTGTTACGCGCGGATTGAACGGATTGATCTCCTACGAGTTGTGAAGCCGATCGCTTGCCGGACTCCTTGGCATCGATCAGTTGAATTGTCTTTTCGAGAGACATTTTCTGGTTGCGTTACCTAAGATTTCCAGTTGTATATCTTGGTCGGATAGGTTGCGGGTGATGATATCCCGAAGAATATCGTCGGTGTACCCTACATCGTGTTTACACTTAGGACACTCGGCATGAAACCCGCAAATGTCAGCCTGACCGCGTAATCAAGCAACGTAGCTGCGGATAGATTCGTCTCGGTCCTATCTCATGTAATAAAGTGTCACTCTTGTAACCATGACGTTCTCTTCACGAACGACAAGTTACTTGATAGCCGCTATAACGTCAGAAATCGGTTCATTTAGCAGGGGTCTACCAGCATTTCTGGTGATGTCTTTGCGTAGCGGGTCATCACAGTACTCTAGCAGCTGGGTGACCGCGTCACGGCCGGAGATGTGAGTTGCGTTGACGTATTCTTCCCACCGTGTTTGGAAGCATGTCCATTCCTGACTGCTGCCACCTGATGATAAGGTAGGTCGAGACACCTCCACTCTAGCGGAACGTATGCGCAAGCGTCAACGCGTGAGTGTTCAGGAGATTGGCCATAATGACAGCATCGAGATCAGTAGTAAGGTAGCTGCAACTTGGGATGGGACAAGACGCTCTCGGCATGGTGAGATGGTTAAGATGATGCACAGAGGGGAAGTAGGTGACGGTTTGAAAGTGTTAGAGACGCGGTCATAGATGAGAACGAGGTCTGTTTGTCAAAACGGTATTCTTGACAGTGACAGCGGATACCTACAAAAGAGAGGTATGCGGACATACACCTGCATGAGCACACTAACAGCAAGCGGTGACATACATGCAATAATTATGGTGATGATAGCCCTAAAAGGTGCCATTGTCACGGTTTTAATGCCGATAATTTATAGTTTCTCTTAGTCATCTTTCTTATCTCGACTGGTGCCGTCTGCTTCAGTCATAGCCTAAAAATTAATCATTTTTATAATTCATAATTTTTGACCGTATAGGTTTAGTGAGAGATGCCTCCAGAAAGATAAGACACGTAAATGCGAATGGCAGAGTTATATGCCGTGCCGACGTTTGGGACTTCGTCCTTTGTCAAGGCAAATGTACCTTGACAACCTCTGTGCCTCTGTGTTGCCGCAATATTGGTGATTGATTGGTGAGGGAAAGATCGCTTGTACGATGAAATTTATATACATTCATTGTGACATTTATATTTGCCTGCAATCTCTAAATTCCAAATTTTACCAGCCAAAAATCAAAAGTCAATATTAGCTAGGTGCTTTTCGTCTGATCATTCAGATACCTTCACGTTTAATGGCGCTTCCTCAGGAATCTATTGTTGCGCCTGAATGATCACATGGCGATGCACCTATCAAATGAACCTGGCGAACATCGGTGTTTAAATTTTTGGGTGGTGCTGCTTGGAATTTAGAAATCAAAAATTGATTATGTCTTCCTTGAACGAATATTTGCATTTGACTGAAACTCAAAATGTACACTGCACATTCACTATGCGATTTCCATGTGCATAGATCGAATATAAAATGACCGTAGAGTAAATTTTGATATACAGTAGTCGCCGCTTATTAAAAACACGGTTAATAAAAACACCCGGTTAATGAAAACAGCTAGACTCGGTCCAGAATTTTTGCTATTAAAACTTTAATGTAGACCTCCGGTTATAAAAAAAACCTCGTTTATTAAAAACAGACATTTAAATTTTTTAGAGATTTGTTGCAGCTTTGAATATCTGAGCATACACACGAATGACACGATTCTTTCATAAGCTATCTGACTGGTGCACTATAATTAGCCCTCGCTCAAACTCCACTGTATCTCTTCGCCAATAGAGGATGACGAACACTGTGATTGGCTGCCACACGTTGGCTGACGAAATTTCTGAGAATAGGAACACTGATTAGACACGTGTTAGACATTAACTGTCGAAATATCTTGGAATCAGTAAATCTATCGTCAAGGATGCGCGACGGTCTGAATGGCTTCTGGTCTTAAGAAGAGGAAAAGAACAGAGCTGACGACAGCAGAAAAGGTCGATCTTTTTGATCGTTACCGCAAGTTGAATGCAAAGTCTTAGAGAAGGTGCGGGACTTCTAGGTGTGTCTGTCTCTTTCCTACACCAGACATTGAAGAAAGAGGAAGAGATTCGAGCCTCAGCGAAGGAAGGAACAATTCATAGGATACGCGAACGAGCTGGGAAGGATAAATTAACAGAGGATGCATTAAAGCGATGGTTGGAATCTCTTCAAGCACTTCATGCTCCCGTTAGTGGTCCCGTACTTTGTCAGAAGGCAGAGCAGATAGCGGCTGAACTTGGCCATTCTGACCAAGGCCACGGAAGGCTGGTTCCATAGATGGAAGAAACGCAATAGTCTTGTCTTCGCAAAGCAACATGGCGAAGGAGGAAGTGCTGACATGCAAGCAGCAGATAAATGGAAAGAAGCCTATCCCGCAAACTGCATCTACAACGCAGATGAAACCGCAATCTATTTCAGAGCCTTGCCTAACAGTACGTACGTGAAAGCAGAAGAAAAACGTACATTCAGAGGCCTCAAGACAGCTAAGGACAGAATCACAGTTCTTGTATGTTGCAATCTAGCTGGTGAACGCGAGTAATGGTCAAAAGACCGTTCCAGGACAGGCCAAAAATAAAAAAAATAGTATCTTTAAAAACGACATAAATTCATGAATTTAGTCCCTTTTTCAGGTTTTTAAGACCTGAATTCATGAATTTAGTTCATTCAAAAAGTACCATTTTTTCAAAAAATGGTATTTTTAAAAACAACATAAATTCATGAATTTGAACCCTTTTTCAGGTTATGAAGACCTAAATTCATAAATCGGCTAAAGCCAGAGGAGCTTCGCTCCGATTTGGGCGTTTTTAAAAATACCCAGTTTTTCAAATTTTTCAAAATCTCAAATTTGAGAATTGCAATCGGGCGAAGCCCTAGAACCTTCGGTTCGATTTTCACCCTTAAAATCATGACCGTTCCAGGACACCGAAAATCATAAAAGTTGAAAATCTCAAATTTGAGAATTACAATTTTTACCTTGAAAATCATGACCGTTCTAGGACACCGAAAAAATCAGAAAAGTTAAGAATCTCAAAATTTGAGAATTACAATCGGGCGAAGCGCGAAGCCCTAGAACCTTCGGTTCGATTTTCATTGCTTAAATCATGACCGTTCAAGGTCATCTAAAACCGGACACCGAAAATCATAAAAGTTGAGAATTTCAAATTCATGAGTTTAGACGTTTTTCAGGTTTTTAAAATATATCATGTGACTAATAATATTTCTTTAAAAATGGAAGAAACAAAAATGGAAGGAACTTCAGAAATGAATGAAACAAAAGTGGAAGGAACCTCAAGAATATATCCTTCGTTATCTCAATTAAAAATAAGTGAATTAAATATTGAAAAACACAAAGATAGAGTACGTTATATGAAAGATAAGGAATCCCAATTATTATTAAGATTAGAGCATTATAAAAAATTAAGAAAGAGATGGACTAAAGTTAAGAATGTAACACAAGGAATTGGCATATTCTTAACAATAAGTTTAGGTACGTTAACAATTGTTATATCTTCAGGTGTTTTAGTAATTCCAGTAGTTGCTACAGCTTTAACAGGTACGGGTGTTTTTGCAACTTCACTTGCTACAATGTTAGATAAATCTTTAATAACTAAGAAACGAAAATCATTAAAAACTAAGCATTTACATATTAAAGAAGTCTATGATAAACTACATTACTACTTTCAAAGAGTATGTGATGATAATGTTATTACGTTAGATGAGATTGAAAAATTTGATCAAATAGCTAATGAAGTAAATCAAATATCATTTCAATCACAGACAGAAAAAGTTAATGATAAAAATAAAAAGGATGGTAAAATTTCTAGTGATGGTAAAACTTTTAGTGATGATAAAATTTTTTTAGAAGAGCTAAAAACTTTATTAGACAAAACTTTATTAAACAAAACTTAATACGAGAAAACTTTAAACGAGAAAACTTTAAACGAAAAGATTACAAACAACAAAGCAATAAAAAAATAATTTGTTCAGTAAAATGTTTTTGCTGTATTCCAATGTTACCACAAAATTCAAATATTATATTTTAAAAAATAGATAAAATTAAAGCTGATAATAACAAAAAAATATTATACCACTATGTTGTATATTTTTTATTACTCAGTAAACAAATCTTCGATCGACTTTCAGTCAGAGAACAATTGTTCGATAACTCTATCATGAATTTTTTTATCAATATTAATTGTAATGAATCCATAATCTTTTGCCCAAGCATTATTACACGATTGTTTAAATTCATCTTTATCTCTTATACATAAATCTCTTAGCAAATCACTTAAGTTTCTTGCATTTATTTCAAATAGTATAAATATATTTGCATTCTTTCTAATAACACTTCCATCTAATGAATACATACTTTGTGTCAAATAAAATACACTACAGTTATTATGTCTACCTCTTGTAAAATAATTTCTCTGAACTGACTGATTTCTATCATTAACACAATCATCAAAAATTACACAATGTTTCATTGTTTTATCTAGTTTACTAGGATCTTGCATATTACCACTATCATCTATTAATTGTATCTTTATATGGTTATTTTTATTAGATTCTACTAACTGACTATTTTCTACTGCTTCCTCACACCATGAACTTATTTCTTCTTCATATTCAGATTTTTCGTATTCTTCGAATAGGGAAGCAATTGCTGTTTTTTTAAGATTATTTTCAAATCCATATTTTAAAAATTGATAGACAGGTTGTTCTGCTGTTGTTGTATAAATTATAAGATTGTTATAATCCAAAAAATTTGGAGTCGTTAAAATTTTAAATAATAGATACGTTTTTCCACAACCTGATCTTCCGCAAATAACTGACAAAACTTTATTAGATAAATTTGGATGATGATTAAATTTAAGTTTTTTTTTATTTAAAGACATTTCACTCATTTTTTAATAAAAAAATTTATTTTTATTTTATTTTTATTTTTAAAGAAGAAGAAGAAAATTAAACTTTTCTAGCTTCGCGTGGGAGTTTATACCTCTCGAACGGGAGTTTATACCTCCCGAACGGGAGTTTATACCTCTCGAACCAAAAGATCTATCATAATCTCTTCGCCTCCAAAATTTATTTCTTGTCCTTTCTCATCAGTGATTCTAATGTTAATGTTGTTAATAGTTTTTCTTGTAATAGGGAAATATATTAATGTTTGTGGAATTACATTTAATCTATAACCAATGGGAACAGTAAAAGCTGGAAAACTGAATATTAAATTTGATAATTTACCATTTATATAACCTCCTTCAATAATGTCACAATGTACAACAATTGAATTTATTTCAGTTATTTTTGGAATCTTCTCACTTAAATGATAACCTTGACTATAAGTTTGTTTATTAAATCCTAATAGCTTTGACAATGATCTATCATGATTAAAATCAACTTGATGATTTTCGTCTAAAGTAAGAGAAAATTTATTAACTGCCGGTTCAACTGCAAAATGTAATTGTTTCTTATCTTTAAATGGTATCCCTAAATGTCTCTTAATTTCATTTGATATTGATTCAACTTCGTAAGAACCAGGAAGAAAAGTTAGTATTTTCCATGTTTTACCTTTATCAGTAGAATATCTAAATTGATCATTCACACCTTTGATAACGTTTTGAATAGTGTTAAATGTAGAGAAACTAGTCAATGCAATTTGATAATTTTTATTTTGTTCCAAATGTAGAATAGGTTCTAAATTACAAGTGTGTGATGAAGTAGTTGTTATAATTTTTAACGTCGTACTAAATTTTGATGAACCCAAAATCTCTATCAAATTTTCTAAATGATTATTAATTTTGTCTAAATCTGCTGAACACATTTTTAAATTAAAAATTAAATAAATATTTTTTTATGAAAAAAGTAAAACAACAACATATTTCAGCTACGGGCGAAGTCCTAGATCACTCGGTTCGTTATACTTTTATAATCCTCTTCATTTAGAATCTTCTTTTCTAACAATCTTTTCAATATAGCATGAATTTCATTGAAACTAGAATTATGTCCTTCTTTTATTGCCGATATTAAAATATTTAATCTATTTAGTAATTCTTGTGGATCATCTGGTAAAAATACAGTTGTTTCTGTTTTCTGTTTTTCAGATAAACCTTTCCCTACTTTAACTCCCGTTGATAATAAATTTTCTAATTGTTTATAACGTCTAAGAGTTTTTACTGTGCCAACTCTATCTAATATAGTTTTATATTTTATTAGATCTTCTACAGCATAATTTTTTAAATCTGCTCCTCTTAAAAGATCAACAAAATTTCTATCTAAACTAATAGGTTTTTTATCTGGAGTAAAAATTAATCCTCGTAAAGGTTGTGGAAATATTTCTTTACCACCAAGATAAAATCTTGCAAATAATTTTTTATCTAAAAAGAAAGTAGAATGTTCGAATAACATAGATTTTGGTAATTTTTTATCTATGTTTGCCTCTAATAAACCATAGTCATCTAATAGTGTTTTAAGTACAGGATCCGCTATATCAACACGTTTTTCATTAAGTTCCTTTTCAAGAGTTTTAAATGGTTCGACAGTTTTTTCATAATCAGTTTTTACTTCTTCAGTTAATTTTAATTTATCAAACATATCAGATTGAATACCAGCTTTTGTCATTCTATGTTGAAGATGATTTTCTTTCATAATATTTCTTTGTTTTATTAATTCGTCTAATTGTTTTATTCTTTTAAAATTATCAGCTCTAACTTTATCCATTTTTATATGATAATTTTATATTATTATTTTTATTTTATTTTTTAATATTTTATATTTTTATATTGTTATATTTAGAAAATAGAAATTAGAAAATTAAAAAGGTAAAGTAGTTATTCCATCAGGTAAAATTTTTCTTTTATCATCAAATGGATCTAATGCTAATTTATGTTCTTCTTTTAAATACATTTTATGTTTCTTTGAATTAAGTCTATAATTATATGCTGTTTTTATTTCATTATTAAATAATGCATTTTTATAATCTTGAAATGTTATTTGGTTAGCCACTGATGCCTTTGAAATTCCTTTTAATGTTTTATGTGTTTTAACGGGCGAAGCCCTGGAAGACATCTCCGATGTCCTAATATTATTAGTTGTATCATAACAGTAACATTTAGATTTTAAAAATATAGCTTCTGTTATGAAATCTTCATTTCCTTCTAATTCATCTTTTACTTTACATAAATCAGAAGGATGAATGATATCTTTTATTTTATTAATTTCTTCATCAAGTGAAGAACCATATGGTACTGTTAATTCTAAGAAAATAGAATCGGTATCTGTAAAGTGTAATTTATAGTTTTTGCCATAAGCAGGTGCTAAATAATCATATATAAAACTATACATAAATAGTTTAGCTAATTCTAATATAGTGAAACCAATGAAATTAAACTTATCATGTTTTACAATGCTTCTTCTTAGATGAACAGCACAAAGTTCATCACTGAATCTAGTAGTTCTTTTATATGTAGGTTTCCTTGTTAAATTTTGAAATCTATCTCTATCATAAACTATTTCAATATTTTGTCTATTACGCACATTTTCTAAAGTCTTACCATAAAATGCATTATTCATTAATTTGAAGAAAACGTTTCCAAAATCATCTTTATTTCTTTTAGCTATTTTACGTTTTTCAATATTGAACTCTATATAATTTTTTAACCATTTAGATTTTCTATACTCTAGTTTTCGATGTATTTTGGTGAGAATCATACCATGATCTAAATACCAATCTAGCATTCTTCCTTCAACAACATACTTTCCTTTATTGCTTTGTGTTAACATAAGTTTTTTTGTTGGTCTGTATTTTTTCGGAATTATAGATTTTTGATAATCTGAAAAATCTTCTATATTGGGAATTTTGTTTTCTGGACAGAAAGGATAATATTTTGTTGCTTCTTTTATATAATCAGGGTATACTAAATCAACTTCATATACATAACCAAAATTATTTTCACCATCATATGTTCTTTGATAATCTAGATTATTACACCATGTCATTTCACCTGTTGGTAATTCCTGTATCATGCAAGAAGAATATAAGCTATTAAAATCATAATATAATAAATAGTTTTCTCTCATGAATTCATCAATTGCTTTTTCACGTTCTACTCCTTCTCGTTTCGTTCGAAAAATTTCTAATATTTTTTCTTTTTCTTCTGGAGATAAAGGTTTTATTATTCCATATTCTTGTGGATTTACTTTCTTATTATAACATTTAACATATCTATTACCTAAAACTGATGAAACTCCACCTCTAATTCCAGATTCAAAAAATAATAATTTATCATATGTATTTTCTTTATAATGTTTAAGTTTAACGGACTTTGTCCTAGAGCCATCGGCTTGAACATTTGTATGTTTTAATCCTGCTAACCATGTTAAACCTGGTGTAGAATAACAATAACATGGATCTATTCCGTAATATTCTAAACACATATCACGAAAGTTTTCAAAAAGATCAGCTAGTATTAATACATCTATCTGTAGATATTTCATTGTATAATCATACATTGTTTTACAATTTAACTCTCTCCAATTCTTTTCAGCTTCTGCATAGTCTTCGTCAGATAATTGTGATTGTTTTAATGTTGATTTAAATTTATTTATTGGAGGAAGTTGTTCTTCTTCCATAATTTTATTCACAGAATTAAAATCTCCAGTTATGTACTCATACGGAAATATTCCTTTTAAAGGTTTTAAATTATATTTATTTAATATTTTACATTGTTCAGATTTCAAAGTTTTTCCCATAACATCTAATGAATAAGGAGTAAAAAATCTAAATGCATCTAAAATTCTAATACAACCTAATTGCATTGAAAAATATTCTTCTTCTTGTTTACATAGTACATTTATTTTTTGTTGTTGTAATTTTTCAGATGAAAATAAATCTTTCATTACTAGATGGAAATCATATTTAGAACCATTGTAGAAATATAAAGGAACAAAGTTATATTTAAATTTGTTAGCATTAAGATTACAAGAATTATGTGCTGCACCTCTATATAATCCATTTAGATGATCATGATCTTTTACTTTATCAATATATCTACCTCTGCCAGTTTTATATTTATTTGTAAAACCTTTTCCACAGTAATAACAATTTATTTCATCATAAAATTCTTTTCTTTCTTCATCCGTTAATGGTATCATTGGTTTATTTGTTTCAAGCAATTGTGAAAAACGTCCTTGTAATTCTTCTACTTTCTTTGTAAACATTTCTGAACTGTCTTCACCATAGTATTGTAAATATTCTGATTTAAATAATTCAGGATAATTTGAATGAATGTACATTCCCCAACATAATGGTTTTTGTTCAAATAAATATTTTTCTTTACTTTGTTCAGTTGAACTTTTTCCAGGTGCACTTCTTTCAGGCGCACTTTTTTCAGAATTATAATTTTCAGAATTATAATTTTCAGAATCGGGTGAAGCCCTGGAACTTTCCGTTTGATTTTGTGTCATATTAACATTATATGCTTCAAAATCACAATAAATAATAAAGGGTACTTTATTTTTAAAATACCATTTATTATATTCTAAATAATCATCTTTAGGAAAAGTATTTTGAACTGCTTCGTTTTGTTGACAATTCTCCAAATGTCTATTCATTTCTTCTAAAGTTCTAAAACTTGTCATACATTGAAGACAAGGAAAATTTTTATTATCTGAAGTTTTTGTAAATATAGAAACATCTTTACACAATATAAAATGACCCTGATAATATAATATATTCGCTTGTGCTGGTTGTTTTGACTGTTCTAGTTTTTCAAATTCATCTTTATATATTTCATGTGTTTCATTAATTTCTTTTGTAATATTAAATGTATTTTGATAATAATTTTGATTTAATATTTGTAACTGATAACTATATTCTTTATCATATTGTTCTTTATATTGTTGTAGACATTTTTTTAAACATTCATTTATTTTTTGATTGGTTTCATTTTCTTCCTTATTTAATCGGAGCGAAGCTCCTCTGGCTTTAGCCGATTCTTTATTATTTTCTTCATTTAATTTTTGAATTGTTTCTATCTTATTTTGATATTTATGGTGATATTCTTGTAGTAACATTTTTGTTTGTTGTTGATAATCTATTTTACATTTTTGTAAACTTTTATTTAAATTTTCTAATTTTTGTTGGTATTCTGAAGATAAAGATGAATATTTGTAATTATAATCATCAGTACGTCCTTTATAATTATTATGATTAATCATTATTGGTGATAGTGTTTTAACAAGTTCAAATTTTTCAGTACATATTATATTTCCTTGGTAAAAAATATTATGATGCATGTAATTTCCTCTATCATTATATACTATTTCTGATTGACATAAATTTTTATTATTCAAATAAAATTTTTTTGAATCTGAGTAAAGTGGAGTAATTTTACCAATAGAAACATAATTCACATTTAATTCAAAAACATTTACTTCTATTAAATTTTTATTCTTTTTATGAAACTTTATTAACCTATTATAATCATATGGAAATTCATCTAAGCCATCAGAAAGATCAAATTCACTTATGTATTCTTCTTTATTGTAATGACTTAGTCTTTCTTTATGATATTTTGCAGGATGTAAATGTGCTATAATACTCCACAGAAAACAATAATCATCTTCATTTTTTATGTTGATTAATTGAGGTGAACTGAAAGGTAAAGGAACATAACTACCACCAGTATTATTTTTATATTTATCAATTACTATTTTCTTAGATATTATTTTAACAAATCTCCAACCAGATTCACGTAACTGGGCTTCAATTATACAATTTTCTAATTTAAGTATCATCGATTCAAATATGGGTTGTATATTATTTACATTATGAATTTCTTGTGACTTTGTAAAATGTCCTTGTATTATTTCTTCAGGAATTCCATCAGGTCCATTTTTTGTATAAAGTACTTCTACATTCATATAACATTTGAAAGATTTCTTAAATATATTAGAAAAGTTGGTTAGAATATCAGAAAAAGTTTTATCGGTTTCATTATATTCAACCGATTCATTAAATAAATATTTTATATCTGTTACGGCTTCATCAAATTCATCTATTTCGTTAAATTCATCAGTATCGCTAAATAAATATCTTCCATCTGATACATGTTCATCTTCACTATTAAAAACTTTTTTATATTCCGAATGTGAATAATCATCAAACATTTTTTTAACTTTTATATCAGTAGGCAATGTTTCTAGATAGTTTTTATAACTATTTAATTTTAATATATTTCCTTCATCAACTCGTTCTACATTTTGTAAATGCATTTTACTTTGTAGATGAGATTGATAACATAAGTTGCAATAAAATTTTTCCATTTTTTATTTTTTAAAGAAAAAATTTGTGTTTTAGTTTTTTTTTAAAAGAATTTTTGTTTTAATTTTTAGAGAAAAAAAAATACTAATATATCTGCAAAATCGTGCGAAGCGCGAAGCCCTAGTACCTTCGGTTTGATTATGATAAATTTGTTTAATTATTAAGTATTTCACTTACACCATTTATTAATGGTTTTATATCATTATATGTTTTTTTGGCTTCATCAAATGTAGATTTAGCATCAGAAAATGTAGATTTAACATCAGATATTATTGGGGTTGCTTTTCTTAAACCGTTTCTAACATCATTTATTGCAATTTTTAAATAGTTTAATGTTTCATTATCTTGTAATCTGTTAGGTATTGGTATACCAAATTTTGCATTTAAATAATGATCAAAATAAAAATAAAATGTATCAGGAATAATTTTTAGTGGTACTTTTGCTTCAGACTCTAAAAAGATAATTATTTGTTCTATAACTTGATTTGATAAATGTTTTGCATTTGCATACATTCTAATATCAAAATCTTGAGAGTTATTATAGATTTCATGTTCGGTATCTACTAATATATTTAAATCTTTATCATATACTTGCATATGTCCTCTTATGGTGTCAACACGTATTATTCCATATTTATGTTGTGTATAATATGATAAAGGCATATTCATTTTATAATTTTTATTAATATCATTAAAGAATGCTGCATTATTTTGTGTAGTTGTAAAAAATGTTTGAATGTTTTCTCTAATCTTATTATCTACATCACAAGCTTTATGAGCTAATACAACTATTTCAATATTTTGATGTCTTCCTTTTGTAAATATTTCTGACATATTTTTTTGTTTTGATAAACTTGCAACATCATCTAAAATTAATAAAGATTTATTTTCAGGTGTACCAGCAAAACTTTCCATATCTTGTAACTCATCTAATTGTTTATCATTATAGACGTTTGTAAAAGTTGGCCATTCAGAAGTATGCATACAAAAAATATGTACTTTTGTTTCATCCTTATAATATTGGTTTATATATTTTTTAATAAACGTAGTCTTACCACTTCCAGTTTTACCGTAAACAATGAAATGTAAATTTTCTTGATACATTTTACCTTGTTTAATATTTTTATTATTAGTTTTATCCTTAATCTTATCTTCCTCAGTCTTCCATCCTTCAAAAGTTTTTTTTTCTTGTTTATAAAAATTTATTCTCTTTTGTTCCTCTGTTAGAAAGTAACCCCATTGATTACCAATACATATAACAAGATGATAAATAAAAAATATTAAAATACATGCTAACAATATTTTTATACAATGAAATTTTAAAAAATTCCAAAGACGTGTAAGATCTGATTGTGGTATTTTTTTATTAAGAGATGAATTAGGGGGTAGTGTCTCTAAATATCTTTTATTATATGTATTTTTATCTATATTATTATATATATTTTTATCTATATTATTATTATATATATTTTTATCTATATTATTATTATATCTAGTATTATATATAGGATTATCTACAATATTATTAATATCTTTGAGATTCGGATCTTGAGGGGTTAGTGTATCTTGAAACTCAGTGTTATTCATATAATTATTTATTATTTCGTTTATTGCATTAAGAGATTTATGACGACTTAGATTACTTTTATTACTTTTATCACTTTTAATTATAACCGGTGAATATAAATCTTCCAAATTTTCGCTTTTATTCATTTATTATTTTTTAAATAAAAAATTTAGGAGTTATTATTTGTTGATTCCGGACTAGCATTCTTACACTCTTATGAGTTGAAGCAATTTGTTGTCGGGATTATTTTGTATATGAAACATAAGGCAACTTTCATACGAGAAAGTATATTTCATAAAAAATAAAGTGACAAGGCCTTTCGCCCACGCTCTTCAGGTCTACCGTGGGAAAGTAATACTGTAGGCTACATAAAAGTGATCGTCTTATATATGGTGCACCACGCTACTGCCACGCTAACTTAAGCGTGAACAGGAATTCTTTATGCACGCATAGATCGGGTTTGAACTTCAGTATGTGCGTACTCTCAATAAGCGGCAACAATAGGCGATGACGTGCACGTGTGACGATCTTGAAGTGATTGATCTTCTCTCGTGATCTGTCAAAGCGGTCGCATTCCATTGCATGGCGCGTCACTGCACTGGATGGTGGCTTGGAAGACCGCGGCCGCGTACTTGAGCCCTTCATGAGCCAGCGAGGAAGATGCTCATCAACCCTGCGTTGCAGAGCCCTCTCCGTGCGCCCGAGGTAGCTGCTACCACAGCCACAGTTGAAACTGTATAGAACATTGGATGCACGTGAGAGAGGTATTCTGTCTTTCAGGGAACGAACAGCAATGTTGGAGGTAGAAAACACTACTCGCGGCTCGGCTGCTGGAAATGCTTGAGGTAAGACATACTCCAGACGTTTAACCAGTCGTCTTGCGTGATGATCACCCATAAACGGCACATTCAGGAACACTTGTTTTCTCTTTGGTCCAATAATGGGTTCGGCACTTGTAGATTGCTGACTGAACCTTTCGACAAACCTCTTAGGGTAACCATTGTTCTCAAGAGTTTTGTGGAGGAGGGCACACTCGGCAGCCAAGTGTTCAGGGGAACAAATTTTATGGGCACGATTAAAAAGACAACGAACAAGATTACGTTTATATTTAATAGGGGTGAAGCTAAGGAAATGAATATAAAGACCACTCCAAGTGGGTTTACGATAAATCTTAGTTTGGGGATAACCACTGTCAGTTTTCATTACCAGTACATCTAGGAAAGCTAGGCTATTATTATTTTCATGCTCTACAGTAAAATTAAGGGATGGGTGTAGGTTGTTCAGTTTATTTAAAAAGGTTAAGGAGTCAGTCATATTACGAAATACGGCAAAGCTGTCATCTACGTAACGGAAAAAAGATGATGGATAATCCTGTGTGTTATCTAGCTTATAGGTAATGATATAGCCGAGGAAAATATCAGCTAGAACAGGACCAAGGGGCGAGCCCATTGCTACTCCGTCTTTCTGAAAGTAAAGCTTGTTATTGAAGCTAAATTGAATATTTTGGGTGCAGAGTAGAATAAGACTGCTAAGCAAATCAAAATGAAGCGGGAGTTGGATATCATTATCATTAATAATTTCCTCAATATATTGTATAGTTTCGTTAAGGGGAACGTTAGTAAATAGGGACGTGACATCGAACGAGCACAAATGAGTGGACGTTAGGTCTAGGCTTCTGATACGGTGACAAAAGTCGAAAGAGTCCTTAGTGGTATTATCCGATACGATATCACGAATAGGCTTGAGGATATGTGCAAGCCATTGAGCTAACTTGTGGGTAGGGCTACCGGTCATACTCATAATTGGGCGCAATGGAGTTCCGGCTTTATGGGTCTTCGGTAACCCGTACAAGCGCGGTATTATACTACCTATCGGAATCATATTAGAGCGCTCACTACCATTGATTATATTTAATCTAAAAAGATTATTAACACTATCGGTCACTTGCTTTTCAATCTTATCAGTAAGATCAATTTGAAAGTCGTCTAAACTAAATTTGGTAGGGTCACTAATAATAGGGGTCATTTTAGTAAGGTAGTCACACTTATTAAGGACCACAACAGCATTGCCTTTGTCGGGCCGGCAAATTACAATATCGTCATTTTTACGGAGGTTCTTTAACGCTTCGAAATGACCTTTATTAAGAGGAAAATTACCTTTATCAGACATACAAGTAGAGTTGGTTGAGAACTCTGGAGTATGTCTTACCTCAAGCATTTCCAGCAGCCGAGCCGCGAGTAGTGTTTTCTACCTCCAACATTGCTGTTCGTTCCCTGAAAGACAGAATACCTCTCTCACGTGCATCCAATGTTCTATACAGTTTCAACTGTGGCTGTGGTAGCAGCTACCTCGGGCGCACGGAGAGGGCTCTGCAACGCAGGGTTGATGAGCATCTTCCTCGCTGGCTCATGAAGGGCTCAAGTACGCGGCCGCGGTCTTCCAAGCCACCATCCAGTGCAGTGACGCGCCATGCAATGGAATGCGACCGCTTTGACAGATCACGAGAGAAGATCAATCACTTCAAGATCGTCACACGTGCACGTCATCGCCTATTGTTGCCGCTTATTGAGAGTACGCACATACTGAAGTTCAAACCCGATCTATGCGTGCATAAAGAATTCCTGTTCACGCTTAAGTTAGCGTGGCAGTAGCGTGGTGCACCATATATAAGACGATCACTTTTATGTAGCCTACAGTATTACTTTCCCACGGTAGACCTGAAGAGCGTGGGCGAAAGGCCTTGTCACTTTATTTTTTATGAAATATACTCTTATGAGTGTTTTTAACCTCTGTAGAACCTCCGGAATGTGTCGGACTTTTTGTTCCTATACTCAAAAGAAGTATTTTTATACCTCTCCTCTCTTCCGGAATGCTTAAGAATATTTTAATAAAATAATATTTTATTCTTTATAAAAAAATAATATTTTAATATATATAAGATTATTTTAGTTGAAATACAACTATTTTAGTTGAAATACAACTATTTTAGTTGAAATACAACTATTTTAGTTGAAATACTAATATAAATTATTATTTTAACATAAATTATTATTTTGACATAAATTATTATTATGTTGATTATTATGTTGATTAAGTTTTGGACATAGTGTTACATGTCGCTGAAAATTTTTCTTTAATATAATTTTTTGACAACCTCTACATTTAACTTTTTCTTTTAAACAATCCTTACACTGATATTTACTATCATAAAACTCTGTCTTAGGTTTAGTATTTTGACAACTTGTACATTGTCTTGTAGAACTTATACAAGAATTATAATGATTAGTAATTCCTTGAATTGTAAAATATTTATTACAATTACGACATAACTGATCTTTTAATTTATCTTTTTTTTCTTTTTTAACCTCTTCTGTTTGTTCGCATAATTTTAAATGACGTGCAAAATTTTTTGATGTTATATTTTTATTACATCCGGAACATATTTTTTTTTGTTATTACTTTCAACAAATTGATTTTTATCAATATAATTATTTTGTGCTACATTATTATTTTGAACAAAAGGATTATTTTGTGCTACATTATTATTTTGTGCTAAATAATTATTATTATTTTGCCTAGGTGTATTTTGCCTAGGTGTATTTATTCTAGCAGTATTTTGCCTAGGTGTATTTATTCTAGCAGTATTTTGCCTAGGTGTATTTATTCTAGCAGTATAAAGATTTTGTTCTTTATCTGAAATAAATAAATGCTTTAATCTTTGTAATGGTTGCTCTGATTGAATATTATTATACTGAATACTATTATTAGGTTGAATATTATTCTGAATATTATTAGGTTGTATATTATTAGGTTGTATATTATTAGGTTGTAATTGATTCATATGCATACCACATGGTGTGTTTTTCATATGAGAATATAATAGTGTTTGATTTAAAAAACGCATATTGCAAACTTGACAAATTTGAGTCATTTCCATTTTTTTTATTTTTATTAGGAAAAATTTTATTTTTTATAATTTATGTATTTTTATAATTTATGTATTTTTATAATTTATGTATTTTTTATAATCAGAAAAAATTTTATTTTTATTGTTTAAAAATGATGTTACCAAATGTTGGTGGAGGTGCATATATCCCGAATAATCGTGAATTAGAAATAGAGATAGAAAATTATATTATGAAAACTGGAGACGTTTTATCTGGTCCATTGCATCTTTCTATTCTTCCGCAACAAAATACAGAGTTAACAAATAAACAATATGTTGATACACAAATCAATGACTTAAAGGAAAAATATATAAACGATGTTATGGTTCCACTGATGAATGAATTAAAGTTGCTTAAACTTAATGATAAATCATTAAACGAAAAATTATTAAAACTTGATAAAAAGGACAGAGAGCTAGAAGCAGATATAGCAAAACTTTTTAAAAAGATTTCAGAACAATCAAAAATTTTAATATTACTTTCTTTAAATTTAAAATCTGCAGTCATTAAAAATAAACATCAGATAAAAATGTTAAAAGAACAATTAGAAGATGAAATAGAAAAACTACCTGAAAGAATTAAAAAAAATTTAAAGCAGTTGCAAACTACATTCCAAAAAAGTGTTGATGAATTGAATTCTAAAATTACTCAACAAATGAAAAAGATGAATAGAATAATAAATGAAGTAAACTCACTTAATGAAAAAGTTGATAAAATGAAAAATCTGAAAATCAATTTAGAAAATGAATTAAAGAAAAATTTACAAGAAAACTCTAAAGAAAATAAAGAACAGTTAGATGCTGTTAAAAGACAATTAGATGTTCTTAAAATTAAGTTAAATGCTCTTAAAACGGCGTTGAAGATTAATCAGCAGAAAATGCAAGTTAATAGAAAAGAAATTAAAGTACATCACACGCTACTTGACGCAATAGATAAAGTGCAACAGGCAATTAATAAAGTTATCTCGAAGTTGTTAGATATTCATAAACGTAAATCTTAAACGAGTATTGTGAATATTAACTTAAATATTTTTACCTACAAAAAATAAGAATCATAAAAAATATAAATATAATTTTAAAAATATAAAAGTATAAATATAATTTTTAAAAATATAAAAGTATAAATATATAAAAGTATTTAAAAGTATATAATTTTAAAAATGGATAAAATTAGAGCTAATAATTTTAAAAGAATTAAACAATTAGAAGAGTTAATAAAAGAAAGAAATATTATGAAAGAAAATCATAGAATAAAAAGAATGATTGATGCAGGTTTGGTTCCTGATAAAGTTAAACCAAAAACGCAATCTGCAAAAGTTAAGAACAAAAAATAAACATTTTTTATAATGGACATCGGTTCATGGGTCAACGGAGATGTCTTCCAGGGCTTCGCGCTTCGCCCGTATTTATTTTTTTCCCAAAAGTCAAATTTATTACTAAAAAATGCCTATAATTTATAAACACAATCTTAAACAATTTGCTTCAAATCAAAGAATTGCTCATGAACCACGTATGAATCCTGTTTATCATTATGATAATAGAGAAACCGTTCAAAAAGAAGGGGATGGCATCTTTTCTGGTATTGGTAGTATCGTTAACTTAATTAAAAATAATAAAGATTTGATTACATCTGCTGCAAAAGGAGCAGCTGCTATAGGTAGTACAGCTAGTGCAATATCAAATGCTGTTAAATCACAAAACGAATTAAAACAACTAGAAGCTATTCGTAAACTCAAGAATGATTCTGAAGAACTAAAAAAATTAAAAAAACTTTCAGATGAAACAAAAAACAAAATTGCTAACATAGCTGTTGGGGAAACCTTGAGGAGCGGAGCTCCGTCTGATAGTAAACATAATGAAAAAACAATTGAAGAAATAAGAGGTAATGGCGTGAGCAGCAACCTTCGGTCTAACCAGCAAAGCTGTAGCGGAGCTGGTCTAGCAAAATTCTAAAATTATATTTTAGTAAATTTTTTAGTAATTTTTTTAGTAAAATTTTAAAATTATATTTAATAAAAATTTTTTTCTATCTGTGAGAAAAACAAAAAGTCAAATTATTTCTTATAAAAATGTCTTCGCTTATCGAAAATAAATTTAGATTAGACGATCCTCCGTTCGTCAGTTATAATCAAAAAAAGAATGACTATATAAGAATTGCTATGAATCCCGGATCTTCCAGTAGAGTAAATACTGGAGGAGATTTAATCTTTGAAGTTGATAATCAGCAGAGTTATTTATATTTACCTGATTCATTTTTGCACTGTGAATATTCTCTATATTCTGATGCTAATTTTACAACACCATTACCAGATACCGATAATATTACACTAGAGAATAATTTTTTCCCAAGTTTATTTACACAAATGCGTTTAGATGTTGCAACTCAAAATATAGAAACAATAAGTGATTCTCCAGGTGTAATTGATACAATGCTTAGATTTGTAATAATTGGTGAAAATAATAAAAAGAATGAAATCGAAGGTTGGTTTCCTGATACTAATGATGGTATAATTATTGAGGATTTAACTCACGCTGGAACAGATGCCGCAGGAATTGCGAAAGATGTAGAAAATATTGCAAAACATTTAAATAAAACAAATAATGAAGCATATAAAGAAAGACGTGAATTTAACAAAAAAAGTAAACAGACAGTAAATTGGTCATTGTCTCCATTATTCGGTTATTTAGATTATGATAAAATATCATATCAATTAAAATTTAAATTAATAATTCATCGTACAGCAAATAATGAATTAATCTTTTTTGGTAAAACTGGAAAAAAAGCATATTTAAAAATTGATAGACTTGAATGGTGGATTAAGCATATTACTCCTAGTTTAGAGGTTGAAACAGCTATTGCAAAAAGATTAAATACTAACAAACCAATTCCAGTTAATTTTCTAAAGAGAACTGCTAGTTCAGTAACTTTTTCCGAACAAAGATTTAACTGGCATTTTACTAGAACTGCGAATACACCAAGATATTTATTACTAACATTTCAAAGAAATAATTCTCCAAGTTTTGACAAGAACAACAATATTTTTCATATTAATACAATTCGAAGTTTACAAGTTTCATTAAATCAAACTCGATATCCAATTGATCCATTAAGATTCGATGATACCAATAATCAATTTATGGAAGGATATGATGCTTATAGAAATCTTTGTATAGAATTTGGAGTTGAACCACAATTAACTCCTGGAGATTGGAGACATTTATATCCAATTTTCTGTTTCGATTTAAGTGCACAATCTGAAGATATTATTAAAAATGGTTGTGATGTAACAATTAATATTGAAAAGAAAGATTCCACAACTTCATTGATGGCTTATGGTTTATTGCTAGAAGATGCAAAATATTCTATTGAAATTCTTAATGGAAAGATGGTTAGGATTGGTTAATAACCTGAGGACCCTTGGTCCGATCGGCTAAAGCCAGAGGAGCTTCTCTCCGATAGGTTAATTAAAATTTTTTTTCATAACTAGAATAGATTAAAATTTTTGTTAACTTAAAAATTCTTAACTAAAAATTTTTCATAACTAGAATAGATTTCAATTTTTGATAACTTAAAATTTTTTTATTAAAAATGTCGCAAGCGAAAAGTAATATTAATAATAAAACTGTTGAATTAAAATTACGTAATATTGTTGACAAAAATACCCCTAAAACTATTACGATTAACAAAAAAAAGTATTACATAAGTAAACCAATGATAGAGAATATTCAATTACAAGAAGAAAAGAATGGCGGGATTCTCCCATTAATTCCACTAATAATAGGAGGCATAGCAGCTGCAGGAAGTGTTGCAGGTGGGACAGCTGGTATTGTCCAAGCAGTAAATAAAAATAAATCAGAGAAGGCAGCATTAGAAGAACAAAAACGTCATAACAGAGAGTTAGAGAAAGTTGCTAGGGGCGAAGGAGTAGTAGATAATTTTATTAGTAAATTAAAGTTAGTTGATGAAGGAAAACGAGTTCTTAAAAATATTCTCCACAATGTTGATGATTTAATTGAAATTAAAGAAACTAAGGGTGGTTCTGGAATATATCTAAGTCCTAGTATGATAAGGTAATAACCTCAGAACCTTTGGTTCTTTTCGGTAAAACTTTTATTTTTATCTTTTAAAAGTTTTTTATCTTTAAAAATGGATACCGCAAATTCCACAAATTCAGAAAATTTAATTAAATTAAAAATTGCTAATTTAGATTTATTAAATTATCTATTAAACAAAAATAAAAACTCAAACTGTCAGCATATTGGAGGTGACAAGAACAAAGTTCCACACCACTTCGGTGGAGACATACAAAAAACATTAGAAAACTTTCCTGGATTTATTTGGAGTAAATATTCGAAAGAAAAACATCTTCCTGGTCATTCATATACCGGTCCAGGAACTCGATTAGATATCAGACTAGATGAGAATAATAATCCGAAACCAGGTGAAGAACCAATAAATAGAGTAGATGCCGCCGCTTATAGACATGATTTAGCTTATCGAAATCATGATCTAAGTTCTCGACATGCAGCTGATAAGAAAATGATTCAAGAATTAGATAGTATTCAGAATCCTACATTTAGAGAAAAAATTGAAAGAATGTTTGTTAAGAAAGCTTTACAAGCTAAAATATTATTCGGACAGGGTTTAAATGAAACGACAGCTAAGCTGTCTGAGAGCAACGCTCGAACTAATAACTCTGAGAGCAACGCTCGAACTAATAACTCTGAGAGCAACGCTCGAACCTACGCGTCCGAAATCCACAAGGAATATAGAAGGCCGAAATATCTATTGAAAGTAAAAGTATTTAATAAAGATGATATTTGGAGTGCTGATCTTATTCATATGCCGAATGAAAGGGACTACAAATACGCATTGACAGTTATAGATTTGTATACACGATACGCTTGGGTAAAACCTTTAAAAAATAAAAGTGGTCTATCAGTTAAATATGCGTTTGAAGAAATCTTTAAAGAAAGTAATAGAAAGCCAAGGAAATTGTTTGTTGATAAAGGGTCGGAATTTTATAACCGAAACGTTCAGCCACTATTTGAAACTGTTTATTCAACTGAAAACGCAGGAAAAGCTATAGTGATAGAAAGATTCAATCGGACGTTAAAAAATAAAATTTTCAAGAAATTTACTCAGCAAGGAAATCAGAAATGGTTGAAGATATTACCAGAAGTTGTAGAAGAGTACAATAATAAAGTTCATTCTGGTATTGAAGAAACTCCAAAGAATGCTTCTGACGACCCTGATTTGATACGAAAAAAAATATTCGAGAATAATAATTTGAATGAGAGTAATCCGAATTTACAGAAACGTAAGCCGAAATTTAAGATTGGAGATAGAGTGCGAATATTTAAATATAAGAACAAATTTGAAAAGGGCTTCGTAGGCTATTGGACTAAAGAGATATTTGAAGTTTCTAAAATAAATCAAACTTATCCGTTTACTTATGAAATTATAGATTTAGATAATGAGGATATCAAAGGTAGATTCTATGAAAACGAATTACAGAAAACCGAGCTTTAATTATCATTGTTTAACTCTAACATTATATCTAAAAATGGTACTCCTTTTTGTAATTTGTACAAAACGTATAAACATAATTGACCACAATAGGTTGCGCCTGGTGTTTGAATTTGAAACGTATTGTATGTTCCCGTTCCAAGTAATTCTTTTACTTCATTTGTAGGTGGAAGTCCGTATGAGTCAAAATAATAATTATCTCCGTTTTTACTAAAGATACCTGCTGACCAATGTACGCCGTTTTGGTCTGAAGTGTGAAGATTCGTTATGAAATTTACAGTTGGCTTATTTTTGATCAATTGTAATTCGTCTCTCATTAGGACATAAAAATTCTTTATTCCCATTTGATGTGCGATTTTCTTTAGGTCGAAATTCGTTGTTGTGTCTGTTCCATATAATTTAAAAAACTCGATCAGGTCAGTCATTTTAAATGAAACAAAAATCCAATTTGAAAATGTCATTTTTCAGTCTCCAGTCAAATAAGTTGCAATAAATGTTACTACTTGTTACTTATGAAGTAGAGTCCAACATTTAGATGAAAACAGAAATCCAATTTGAAAATGGCATTGTCATTTTTCAGTCTCCAGTCAAATAAGTTGCAATAAATGTTACTACTTGTTACTTATGAAGTAGAGTCCAACATTTAGATGAAAACAGAAATCCAATTTGAAAATGGCATTGTCATTTTTCAGTCTCCAGTCAAATAAGTTGCAATAAATGTTACTACTTGTTACTTATGAAGTAGAGTCCAACATTTAGATGAAAACAGAAATCCAATTTGAAAATGGCATTGTCATTTTTCAGTCTCCAGTCAAATAAGTTGCAATAAATGTTACTACTTGTTACTTATGAAGTAGAGTCCAACATTTAGATGAAAACAGAAATCCAATTTGAAAATGGCATTGTCATTTTTCAGTCTCCAGTCAAATAAGTTGCAATAAATGTTACTACTTGTTACTTATGAAGTAGAGTCCAACATTTAGATGAAAACAGAAATCCAATTTGAAAATGGCATTGTCATTTTTCAGTCTCCAGTCAAATAAGTTGCAATAAATGTTACTACTTGTTACTTATGAAGTAGAGTCCAACATTTAGATGAAAACAGAAATCCAATTTGAAAATGGCATTGTCATTTTTCAGTCTCCAGTCAAATAAGTTGCAATAAATGTTACTACTTGTTACTTATGAAGTAGAGTCCAACATTTAGATGAAAATAGAAATCCAATTTGAAAATGGCATTGTCATTTTTCAGTCTCCAGTCAAATAAGTTGCAATAAATGTTACTACTTGTTACTTATGAAGTAGAATTTCACGTTTGCAAGTCTTCTAATTCCTGCGTGAGTCCAGTATGTTGCGCATGTTGTTGTTCAGTTTGTTGCACATTGGGTGAATCAAATATGGATTCTGCTATTCTTTGCTGTTCCTCCTCTTTTTCACGATCAATATAATCTTCAAGATGAGCAAAATTCTTCATCACAAAGTAAATTGATAGAGAAGAATTGGCTAAGTTTGGATAGTTCTTTGATAATTTGAATAATTTGATCAGTAATGTCACATATGAGCGTGAAAACTTTATTTTGTGGGTCTCATTTAACTCTTTCACGAATTTTGTATAATTCATTTTAGACAATAACTTCAGTCGCTGAAGCACTTCTCCTTGTAAAACATAGCAGCGTAGAAGATTCCGATGTGTAATTTTCTCAAAACCAATGAGTTTATTCAATGAAGATATGCACGATGATGTACTTATAATATCCTTTTTCTCGAGAAATACAGGTAAATTGCTGCTGTCAACATCCTTGAATGAATCTCGGATTATTTCAAACACTTCTCTCTTTTTATCTTCTTCGTTTCCACTCGTCTTCTGTTTTTTTCTTAGTGATTCATTGATAAAATTTGCTGTTATCGTTTTGAAGAAATCCATATGGTCTGGTGAAATAAGAGGCACAACTTGATCCACGAAGCAACAAAATTCTCTCTCTAGTTTGCTGACGGAAGACATTTCAAATGAGAACTTTGCTTTCTAGCGCACACGGAACAATGACAGGAGAGAGAGAGAATTGAAAACAGCTGCCAGATGCTTTGGCGTCATGTGATTGTGCTGACGTGCTTGAATTAAAACAACTTCCCTAACGTACAACTAAAATCTAATTGTATCACAAAGCTGTAGCAACTACTCTATCTTTGTGTTTTTCAATATTTAATTCACTTATTTTTAATTGAGATAACGAAGGATATATTCTTGAGGTTCCTTCCACTTTTGTTTCATTCATTTCTGAAGTTCCTTCCATTTTTGTTTCTTCCATTTTTAAAGAAATATTATTAGTCACATGATATATTTTAAAAACCTGAAAAACGTCTAAACTCATGAATTTGAAATTCTCAACTTTTATGATTTTCGGTGTCCGGTTTTAGATGACCTTGAACGGTCATGATTTAAGCAATGAAAATCGAACCGAAGGTTCTAGGGCTTCGCGCTTCGCCCGATTGTAATTCTCAAATTTTGAGATTCTTAACTTTTCTGATTTTTTCGGTGTCCTAGAACGGTCATGATTTTCAAGGTAAAAATTGTAATTCTCAAATTTGAGATTTTCAACTTTTATGATTTTCGGTGTCCTGGAACGGTCATGATTTTAAGGGTGAAAATTGAACCGAAGGTTCTAGGGCTTCGCCCGATTGCAATTCTCAAATTTGAGATTTTGAAAAATTTGAAAAACTGGGTATTTTTAAAAACGCCCAAATCGGAGCGAAGCTCCTCTGGCTTTAGCCGATTTATGAATTTAGGTCTTCATAACCTGAAAAAGGGTTCAAATTCATGAATTTATGTTGTTTTTAAAAATAACATTTTTTGAAAAAATGGTACTTTTTGAATGAACTAAATTCATGAATTCAGGTCTTAAAAACCTGAAAAAGGGACTAAATTCATGAATTTATGTCGTTTTTAAAGATACTATTTTTTTTATTTTTGGCCTGTCCTGGAACGGTCTTTTGACCATTACTAACGCGAGAAGTTGTTGGTGATAGGAAAGTCTTCTAATCCCAGATGCTTCAAACATGTCAAAACATTCCCTACTCTCTACATGTCGTCAAAGAATGCCTGGATGACTTCTACAATTTGGACAGATTGGTTATCACAGTGGAATCGACGCTTAGCATCAGAAAATAAGCACATTATCCTACTGGTTGACAATTGCTCTGCTCACGGTCACGCAAAGGAGCTTTCGCATATCACAGTGAAGTAAATGCCTCCAAACACTACATCGGTAGTGCAGCCCTGCGATATGGGCATCATTCGGAATATGAAAGCCTATTTCCGACATGAAATACGCTTGCGAGTCATAGAGATGCTAGAAGAAGACAACAGCGAACTCACTTCAACTGCAGTCACGAAGAAAATCAATCTGTTGGATGCGATGCACATGCTCTCTGATGCATGGCGCAAAGTCAACAAGTCGGTCATTGTGAATTGTTGGAGAAAAGCAGGATTCAAGGATGCCGAGGAAGATAATGAAGGTACGTGTACATAAACATATTGATTTAATTTCAATTCTAAATCATTTAATTTATTTTCAGAAGTGATCACGTCTGAGCCTCCCATACTTCCACCTCCGAGAATGAAGGAAGAAGAATTTGGTGCGTGGGTGACGATTGACGAAGAACATCCTGTTGCCGAGGAGCTAAGTGAAGAACAGCATGATGAACCTGTCCTCCAGGAAATTCTGCGGGACATCAAACCAACAGAGTTAATAGAGGTCAGTGATGACGAGACCGACGAATCTGACAGCGAAAATGAAATTCCTACCCCTTCATCTACTGAAATGAGAAATGCTTTGCAGCTTCTTAGAGTAGGACTTGAAAGAAAGGGCTTTGATGACATCGGTGAGTTTGACACATTTGAGAACAAAATACTAAATTTCTTGCGTCAGCAAAATCTAACTCAGCTAACAATTGACCAGTGTTTCAAATAAGACCCTTATGCAATTTCTAATATGTACGTGTACATACAATACATGGAAGTGTTTTACAAACTATGGTTTTCTGATCGTTGCATGTACATACACTGCACGTACATCTTAAATAGTTTTCTATTGAATATCAATATAATTTGTAGATTAATGTTTACCACAGCGTATGCATGTATAGGCCTATACAGTAGTGTACATACCATCATTCACAAATTCAATTTTAAATCATTCGTTTAATAAAAACGCCGCTTATTGAAAACACTTTTGGACGGTCCCGATGTGTTTTTAATAAGCGACGACCATATTAAGTTCAAGTTAATATCGAGGTGTTGAAGTCCATCATTACCATCACCTCTCAGGTTAAATATATTCTTAACCTGTGCATCTGTAGAAACCTTAAGCCGATGTGCATATTGCCACATGCATGATTTTGCAAAATATTGTGAATGAAGTTATGAAACTCTTCGCTAGAAAGAATTTGGTAAAACTTTACATAAGCACCAATTTGGTAAATTAGTTTATAATTTTGAATCATTGGTCACGGTGTGTCCGAAATCTATATTGCCAAAAAAATTCTGCATGCCTGATTTTAATGTTTTTCACTAGCTGACAGATCTAGATGTCAATTAAAACAATAACCAAAATTTTTTACCGACGTCTTCAAAAATTGGAGGCAATTTTCAAAATGGCCGCAAAAAAATCCCAATAAAATTACGTTTTTGACGTGTTGGTAAATTTTTACTATGATATTTGGTACAGAAAAGTGTCTAAAACTGCATATACATCTATTTCAAGTTTCCACATATTCAAATATACATTGTATTAAACATGGCGACGATCACAATGATAATTTACTACTGAAAAATAGTAAGTAGTATCGTACTTTTACTAACAACCGATGTGGAAATTTGGCTGAATTTTATGCTTTGAAAACTCCTATGGATTAAAAAAACTTTCCTCAATTCAAAAGGGCAAATCCAAAAAATTCAAAAGTATAATGAAAATATTATAATTATGTGTATGACCATTGTCAATTTGGGAAGGAAGGGAGTGTGAGATTATGCTCTTACTGTTTAACTGCATTTCATGGTGGTAAGCCTCATTCGTGTAATCGCCAAATCAGATTGGAAAATCTCAATGGAATGGCCACTTCGTCTAAGGAGTCGGAGCAGTTTGCCACGAAAGTGATTCTTGATAAGTGTGATTCCTCAAACAATGAATATATTGTATTGGGCAGAGTTGGTGGTGGACATCCAGTGCGCATTGTTGTATCTCCATCAGCAGAGAATCGCAAAGCTTTGCTTGAGACAAATGACATAGGGACCATTCAATTGGACTTGAACCTCAGCGATCGGAGAACAATGAAATTAAATAAACATATTCGCACTGCTACATCCTCCCGAAATGTGATTTAGAGTGCTATGAAGCAACAAATGTATGAAAAC
Source organism: Prostheceraeus crozeri (assembly GCA_907163375.1). Lineage (NCBI taxonomy): Eukaryota > Metazoa > Platyhelminthes > Polycladida > Euryleptidae > Prostheceraeus > Prostheceraeus crozeri. The sequence goes on along the minus strand of CAJQUW010009039.1, from coordinate 132,009 downwards.
AATCATCGACTTGATTCATTCTTAGAAATCGCATTGATTGGTTTTGTGAAAATGGACAAGGGCGATGTTATTGAAAAAAAAACTCCACTTCACGCAGTGTTATGCGATGATGTTGACAATTTCATTCATTATTTAAAAACTGGGAGAGGATTTGGCGACAGCGACGATATTTTGATTTAAGTTGGAATTGACGGAGGAGGTGGATTCCTGAAATTTTGCCTCAACATCATCAACATGTCCATTCTCCCAGCGGGGCTACTTGCATGTTCTTCAAAGACTCGAGCGTGAAACGCACCTTCATAATCGGCAGAGTGCCATCGTACAAGAGAACTACGTCAACCTACAGAAGCTATGGATTGCGTTGAATCTTCACAAAGTGAAGACACATTTTGTTATTGCAACAGACCTCAAAATTATGCAACAATCTGATCGGCATTATGCCACATTGTTCGTCGCATCCATGTTGCTGATGTATGGCCCCAATCTGTAATCTGACAGCTCCTGGACCAGAAAGAACATTGGGCACTCTAAGAACCGATTTCTGGAGGTGGCGTGACGAGGTTGGGATAAAGTCAAAAGCAAAATCCCATCACAATACGATTCATCTTTCAATTATATCAAGTTGCGATAAAAGTACCAAAGTGATCGAGATGATACCACCACCTGAACTCCGTCTCCTGACCGGTCCGGAATCGACAATGTTCAGAGCAATGACATCCGAATGGAATGATGCTGATCAATGGCTGAAGGGGACTTATGTCCAACAAGATGGACTTCACGGCGGAACATTTACGGGAAACTCTGCGCGCTTATTACTTAACAAAGCTGATGTTTTGCGACGTCTCTGACCATTGGAAATACTTAAGTATGCAAATTCTTCCCAGGCATTTCAAAGGGTAAGCTGAATAATACGATTCTATGAATCTCTATATATAATAATACTGTCTCGGTATATAGGTTGCTCCCAAAATACATGCTGTATTTCACCACGTCCTGGAGTTCTGTGGATTGACCGGTCGTGGTCTTGGACGATGAAGCGAACAAGTTTCGGAAGCTGCGCATCATGACTTCTTGACAACATGGAACCGATACAAAGTCAGATCCTTGGCGCATGATGATTACCAGAATCGTTTATTACGAGCTGTCTCTTCGTACACTAGTTCTCATATTTGACTTGAAACCATTCATTCTTTGCCAAGTGTCTTCGATGTATTCTGAAATTCAAGTTTCATTAATACTAGATTTGGCGTTCTAATACTATTTGTTAAAAAGCAAAATGTGGCCTAGATTAAGGTAACTATTGATGAGCATATGCACATATGAGCTTTATAGAAATATAACGAACGACCGATGATTACTAACTTAAATTGATCATACAATCACAGATAATAATATTATACCACAGAAAAAATATCCTGTTTAATCTGTCAAGTTTGTTAATCCATAGGAGTTTTCAAAGCATAAAATTCAGCCAAATTTCCACATCGGTTGTTAGTAAAAGTACGATACTACTTACTATTTTTCAGTAGTAAATTATCATTGTGATCGTCGCCATGTTTAATACAATGTATATTTGAATATGTGGAAACTTGAAATAGATGTATAGGCAGTTTTAGACACTTTTCTGTACCAAATATCATAGTAAAAATTTACCAACACGTCAAAAACGTAATTTTATTGGGATTTTTTTGCGGCCATTTTGAAAATTGCCTCCAATTTTTGAAGACGTCGGTAAAAAATTTTGGTTATTGTTTTAATTGACATCTAGATCTGTCAGCTAGTGAAAAACATTAAAATCAGGAATGGAGAATTTTTTGGCAATATAGATTTCGCACACACCGTGTGGTGTTAAAGAAAAGTCATTCAGGTTATGATATTCATATTCCGTGTATAAAACAAAATGGTGCGTAAGTCCTGAAGTGTAAAATGTATAAATGCAGACCTAACATTGAGTGGTTATTCATTAACATATTCACTTTTCATGACTACTGTTTATAACAGAAGTTAAAACAATTAGGTAATAGTTCATGGCCTTCGCTTGCTCTCTGTGTGAACATAAAGAAGTGGTGAAATCATTCTACGCGAATGATTAAAACTTACAAATGCGTCAAAGTCATATTTGAACGGAAAAGCCATTTTGCCATGTGCTCTTTCTGCACCACAAGGCGCTAAGGCAGTTGAATTCATATAATATTCATGGTTTTCGGCATCGTGGAATTTGATCTTTATCCACTGTATGATAAGGTTTTATACCGAAACAATGTGATTGGATTCGAAATAGAGAAGGTATTCTGGATGTTCTGACATGTGTTCTTGGAAATCGTTTCACTTGAGGGTCCAAGATATTGAATATTGAAAAGATTGGTTTCTTTTCAGCTGTCGGATCCTTTTGGGTTGGCGTATGCATATTTGTTAAATAAAACATTCCGGGTATCTATTCCGAACAGGATTCCTTTCTTTTCAATTGGTACAATTATCTTGTCAAATCGGAGAACACAAGTCACACGCACGTTTGGTGATTGTCCTTATAAGATTCACTTTCCATCGTTTTGGACTGAGTGAACCCACATTCTCGTGAAGTCCTGCAAAGCACTCCTTTCGATAAATCGAAGTTTGAATATCGACATCTATTAGGAAGATATGCACGTCCAGAAATTTATCAAGAAGGTTCTCTTGTGAATTCTATGGCTATATGTAAGAAAAATTGTGGATGTCAAAAATTGTGGATTCATCGTCAGCAACAATAGAGGTGTCTTCTATCTAGGTACCAAAAGTAAAATTTTCATCTTTCGCAATCAAAAATCTCGAATAGCTTTCCCTCCATATATCCCATAAATATGGCTAAATGCCACATTCAACGGAGAACCCATCGCAAGTCCATCCATTTGCTTGTGTGCGGTTTTATTGAAGACGAATTGCACATATTGAGTCCAAGTAGATAACAGCGGACGGCAGTTTTCTTCGGATAACAACATTTAATGTAATTTTGGGGATGATACTCCATTCCGATCTACCTCATCGCATATTACATTGATGGCTTATTCCAGAGATACATTGGTGAATAAATCATCGATTTTCATCTTGACAATATCATCTCGGAGGCTTTGAATCTTTCAATCATAAGTATTGAAGTTTGATGAGATTGGTCTCAGACGACGATAGTCAAGTGCTTTGCAGGACTTCACGAGAATGTGGGTTCACTCAGTCCAAAACGATGGAAAGTGAATCTTATAAGGACAATCACCAAACGTGCGTGTGACTTGTGTTCTCCGATTTGACAAGATAATTGTACCAATTGAAAAGAAAGGAATCCTGTTCGGAATAGATACCCGGAATGTTTTATTTAACAAATATGCATACGCCAACCCAAAAGGATCCGACAGCTGAAAAGAAACCAATCTTTTCAATATTCAATATCTTGGACCCTCAAGTGAAACGATTTCCAAGAACACATGTCAGAACATCCAGAATACCTTCTCTATTTCGAATCCAATCACATTGTTTCGGTATAAAACCTTATCATACAGTGGATAAAGATCAAATTCCACGATGCCGAAAACCATGAATATTATATGAATTCAACTGCCATTGATGTGCAAGGTATTTCGGCAGAAGTTAAAATGTTCGGAAATCCGCCGGAAATGACACATACGAAAGTGGAATTTCCGTTCAAATATGAGACCCAAGTACAGTAAACCACATCAATCTTCCGTGACCCGCCCGTTGGCTTCATGTATAGAAAAATATAATGTTTTATTGGATTTAGATCATTGCTTTAAAATTTTCAAGAGCTTGAAGACTAATTTTTAGCTCGCATAGTGACGGAGAGTGTGGCTATTAGACAATGTAGACTTTTCTCATTGAGATTAATGTAATTCGCTTTCTGAAGCATTTCTGAATGGCAACATTAATGTACTGTGTCGTAGATTTATAAGTAACTTGTTATTTAGCTTATCGATCTTATTAACCTATTGTCTTTACCACACTATTGTCTTTTGAAACAGATTTCTCATGCGATGATGAAAATCATCCCAGCAGCCATTTCTAATAGAATATAATGCTTACTAATTCAAAGTATTAATTGAAGTAGTCCGAATGGGGTTTGATAGCGTTTTCCAATCCGCAATTGTACAATTGCAATGCTACTGTAACCATTGGATTAATCAGTTCTTAAAAGAACTCAATGAAGATTTCTAGTGACGAATTAAACTGATCAAAGAATTAAAATTGATCAGCTTTGGCCCAATATCTGGTGAAAATGGAAATCTTAAGACTTGTGACACTACTCATTCTTACTGTTAATATACTAATACCATAGATTCCAATACGTGGGCGAGACAGGCAGTACGACAGATGACCGAAAGAAGAAACACAAGAGGGTTGCAAGATCCGTGGAGGTCGATCGTTCAGAGGTTGCCCGTCACACGTTCGAAGTGACCACGCGATGGAGATTTTAGAGAGGGAACCTTAATGGAAGAAGCATGTGGTCAAAGAAACGTGGATCCTTCAATCGTGTCAAGCATAACATAAGAGACCAGCAGAACTTTTTTTGACTTTCTCCTGACTTTGTCTCTTCTTGTGATTACTTGTTTCGTGTTTAATCAGTATCATGTCCTCTTCGATCTTTTAACTTCGAGAAAGTTTCCAGTGTTTTATAATCCAGCTGTCTGTGATCACGGTGTCCCCAATGAAGTGGAAATACAAAAAATTATCCCAAGTGTTTTCTCAACGGGTTCCGATGTTTTCAATTGTGAAAAATCCAATGGAAGCATTTCCAAAATCCTGCATCGAGGGCTTTTTGAGCTAGCCGCCATTTTTGTTTTTTTGCAAAACAAAAAAATGAAAAACTTCAAAGTATGCAAAAAATTATCTCATATGATTTCTCAACGTATTTTTCTATGTTTTATGAAGCTAGGAATCCAGTGAAAGTGATTTCAAAATTCTATGTCGAGGGCTTTTTATGCTAGTGGTCCTTTTAAAGCTTTTGACGAAATTTTTTAGCGAATGAAAAATTGAAATTATTAGAAAATTACTCTATGCGATTTCTCAACAATTTTGTATGTTTTATGCTGCTAGAAATTCAATGAAAGATAACGTGCGTACTGTATACAACAACTGGATGACAAAAATATCAAACTTATGATAAACGCATATTGTTGCAAATTCTCAGAAACAAATAACTCTAATAAAAGCTACAACGCAAAATCATTCAAAAAGAATGACGGCTATTGTACATTTGCACAGCCTTGAGAAGCTGTTCCTTGTATCTGGGATTTTCGATGTTGGACACTTTGTAATTCACCCACAATCCGTTGAAGTCACCATGAACAGTTTCTGAGGCCTGCTCGCTGTAGAATCCCAATCCTTTATTCGAAATCTTGCAGAACTCAGCAACATGATAAAAAATGCAGTGAATCTTAGGAGTGACGGGAATATCTAATGCGAGAAAAGCAGTCTTGAAACTCTGGATGTTTTTCTCGAAATCTGCACTCAGAGCTTTGCCGAAACAAGAATGGACCACGTGGTTGAGACTTCTGAAGGTAGCAACAAAAGGCAGACATTGCAAAGTGCATATCGATTCTAGCAAATCAACTTTTTTGCAACAGCATTGTAGCATCGTTGCCTTTGAAAGTTCCCCCATGATAGCTTTCGTGACTGATGTGGTACTTATCCAACCATTTCTGCGCAGAGTTGCTGCAAATAGCAGACATATTGTAAATTGTGGTGACCGATCCGATTAATAGATGAAGTTCAGGGGGTGGAAAAGCAGGAATAATCAGAGAATCGTCGCTTCCTTTTATGAGAGATGGTTGTATTGCATTTCCATGGTTTTTTGCATTGCTTTTGGGATGCAAAAGTTGAATGATTTTGCGTTGTAGCTTTTATTAGAGTTATTTGTTTCTGAGAATTTGCAACAATATGCGTTTATCGTAAGTTTGATATTTTTGTCATCCGGTTGTTGGTTATGACAATATCATTGAGCATTATTTATTTGTAAACGTTGCTTGTCACTCTCACTCGCCTGAAGATAGCCTCCTGTAGTGGCTGAAAGGCCTCGCTTAACGAATAAAAGCTGGTCAGTGACATCTCTCGCTCTCGGGCTTTCCTTGAATTTTGACAAGAATATTTTCTTGTTCCGTTGACGCTGAAGTTGATCGGCTATATCGTCCTCCTAGGCACTTCGAACACCTGGGACGCAACGCTTGGTGCATGATCTCCTGTCCTCACCGAGTTCACTGCAGCACGTAAATTTTCTTTGTCATACTTCTTATAAGCTTCCTTGATATGTAAGTGCTCGGCATAGCATAAGAAAAAAATTCAATGAGTGATGTGATTTAACCGATATAAAGTAATAGGAAGATACAACTCAGTTTAAGGAAAACAAAGACAAAATATATTAGTATGAGTCAGTGTACCGAATATGACCGGCATTATAGAGGCAAAGGGTTATTTCGCCGATTTTCTTATGTGCACTGAAATGACTTAAACACATGTTAATTTTTCTTGAATTAAAGTTTTGCTTGGTACTCTAGCATTCTTTTTCCGAAATGGAGTGTTTTTGTTCATGACATAAAAATTTCAGAAATGCTAATCTTTTTTGGCGAAATAACCCCTTATTATTACTGTCATCGACTTCAATCTATAGTTATCAGTATAACAGAACAAATTCATCGTCTGAATTCAGCAATTATGAACAAATGTTTACAAATTTACATACCGGCGTCTGGTGCGTAACACAACTTCAGGACAAGTGACAATCGAGGCAAACGCGCTATTCGATATGATTTCCGTGTCCTCGAATGAGACGGCTCGTAGCAACAGCAGTCCAACAAAAATGCCTGTTCTCACCAAGCGGGAGAGGGAGGCAACTACAAATACCATATCATTATGGACACTTCTTATTGCTAAATAATCAATATATTCATATTCCTTGTGTTACATGCATTCGAACGAGCCCAAACAGGACACCGTAATAGGACGCTTTTCCGAGATAGCTAAATGACGTACTCATTTTTCAGAATTTACATGAAATCAGATGCAACATTTCAAGCATAATGACTCGAAAATGATATCTAAACGACACATTCTCGAGGAAATACTAAGACATTTTGCATTAGATCTACGAGCGTGAACAAAGTGCGATGTAATCAGGTCCTTAGACCTGCAAGTTTCATAAGACGAGAACAGTTCGTTATGAATTGAAGTGTTGCTAGGGGCAGTCTATTTTACAGCAATATCCGAGTAAATTCCATGATGAGTTTTGGTAGACCAACAGTCTAGAAAACAGTCTCAATCTGAGATGAGCACTGAGTTCAGTGTGGCATGGCAACAAAAAGGCATTCCGTCCTGTTAATTTTCGTTAAGTAAATAATAATCTGCAGAAATTATTCTCTTGAATATTAAAATCTATAAGCTGTGGATGTCGTATGATTTAAGGGAATATCAGATCAGATATTTCATTGCCAATACTATTCATAAAAACCAAGTTAAATCAATCCTTTTGTCAAACTATCAACACAGTTGTAATCTGTATCGACTTGTCACGCACTGCGATGGGCATTCTCATACGATGATGAAAATCATCCCAGCAGCCATTTCTAATAGAATATAATGCTTACTAATACAAATTATTAATTGAAGTAGTCATAATGAGGACTGATAATGATCCGCAAGCGTGCAGATGCAATGATGCTGTAACCATTGGATTGATCAGTTCTCAAAAGAACTCAGTGGAGCTTTCTCGTGGCAACGAACTAAGATTGATCAGCTTTGGCCCAATATCTGGTAAAAATGGAAATCTTAAATCTTGTAACACTGCTCATTCTTACTGTTAATATACTAATACCATAGATTCCAAACACTGCCGCATACATGTTCAAAATAGACGTCTAATATACTGTACCGACCACAGATGCTTGTAGTGGAAATAGAATAGGACAATGGTAACCATAGGTTAAGGAAATTAAAATAGGATATTATAAAACAACAGGAGACCGATGGATAAAAATTGGAAAAATGGAGGTAAAACATGGAAATACAATGATGCTACTACATCGATTACAAGTGAGCTGATGCTACACTACATGTATATCTGACACTAAACATGGTGGATAAGTGGAAAGTGGATAATGGAAGCAAACAATAGAACTACAATGACACTCTACTACACGATGCACGATACGCAATGAACTCTACTACACGACGCATGAACGATAGAAGCGAGCATTTTCAAGGAGAAAAAATGATTGCTGTTTGCACATAGATACTACCATCGTCCTCTTCGTGAAATTTCCTTTTAAATGAAGTGTGTTTCAACTAAATTGGTTAAGAATTCTGCTATCTGCGTCAAATAAACGATATGAAGCGTTTTGATGACTTCATCACAATGCTTGAAGGAGTGGCGAACAGTTAGAGACATGAAAGAGACCGACATTGCTAAAGTTATTTTTTCCGATTGCAGATGAAGTAATGCATACTTTTCAGTGATTGACATTGCAAATTAATCGTTAGGATATGAACATTGCTATATACTACATAATTTTGCGAAGACTAATCATTTGATATTTCACATTTGGAAAGAATAGGGTTTTCAAGGACGCACACATCATTTACACATTTTCATTCATAGGGTGACAACAAGGCACAAGACCAGTGACAGATCATGAAATAGAATTGACGCGTGGATTGACTTTGCCATAAGTTAGCTCACAAAACGACCTTCATTAACTTGCACCGTCTATTCTATAGTAATCGGGAGTATCACTCTATTGAAGATTGTCAGATAAGTTGAGAACAATAACAACTTTCTCATCTTCGTTTCCGATACTCGTTTTGCAGTGAATAAAATACCATTCATTTCCAAATGCATTCATGAATTCGATTTCATGGTTGACAAAGTATGAAAGTACACTGACAAGGGATTTTGATGTTCATTTGGTCAGATTGTCGGATAGCTATGTCGAAAGTTAGGCCTCAGCCACACTGCGAGCTTTTCCAAGCGTTTTGCAGCAAATATAAAGTCATCATTACAGCAGTTGTAGACTGCCACACTGCGAGCAAGGCAAACGAGAGCGATTAATACCTTACGGACACACGTTTGCTCGAGAAGCTCGGGACGCTCGTGTTTGCTTTGCTTTCAGTGTGGCTAAGGTCTTAGTCATTTCTCTGCACAAACATCTGGCAACGTGTGGTGTCAGGTTTCAGTGCGGGGGGTAGAGCAAGGCGCGAGGCGTCTTGGCGCGGGATGGCTTTTCCTATCTCTTAAAGCAAACCGCGCGTCATTACAGAATTTTTTTCTGAAATTTCTCGGACGCGTGGTCTCGCGCGTCTTGTGTGAACAGCCCCATAGGTTTGTTAAGGTTCCGAACGAAAATTCTGGACGCCTGAGACGTGCCGCGCCGCGTCTGGTGGGAATGGACCTAAATAGCGAAATTGCCCATCGCATCAGCACTAAATTTGGCGAATTTAGTCCCTCGCACTAATGGCAAAATTGGGCCTTGAATCTCGTTCAATGATGATGGTGAACTTAAAAACTGATTCATCATGAAAGGGTTTAGATTATTTTTAATGTTCGGGTTTGAATTGCATGATCATCTGAGGCTAGATACGCAATTGGCATCTTAAGTTAATTTCCTTGGGTATTCATCAAGTAGCCTACCATTTGTAGCACACCACTGACATCTCTAAGCTAGTGCATCAGCAAGAATCAATAAAAGCTGTTTTTGAAAAACACCATACGAAAATATTAATCAAATATTTATTCGCATTTTCAGCGCACTACTGACAATCTTTTTATTTTTATTTAATCTGCTTTTAAAGGAAATGATTCAGAAAACAATGCTGGTATCGATGAGTAGAAAGAATCTCTGGAAGTTAGATTAACAATATGATAGAAAGTTGCAAAGCATTCTTCATTTTCAATTCGATCATCTGTCGCCAAGTGTATCTGAAATTTCTGTGCAATGTATGTGTTTACTGAGGCCCATGTATGACATTAATAATTGTATTTCGATAAGACATGTATAAATGTAACTTCAACTGCAAATCAGTAACTCGATTTTCCCAGGCTTCTGATATGTTGATAATTGACTTATTCTCCACATTATGAACTCAATCTTAAAACCTTTGCAATTCGTAGCGGGTTAAAATGTATTCTGCATGCATAGACTCATTTCAGTCATTTAGGATAAATAACTCGCATTAGCTATAATCGAAATACCTGGAACACATGTGAAATCGAAGCGGTTCGTCTTTTGCGAGCACAAAATACAGTCAAAGTTAGTCATCCTGATAAATTCTATTTGCTAACTTTAATTAAAAGCTGTTTTTGATATGAAAGTGTTTGATTCTATGTTGATCACTTCATCTATTAATATCCGTCATAAGCATGCACATTTTTCTTTTCAGAGCCCTGTACGCTCGGAATCTTTTCAAAAGTCGAATCATGACCGTGCTTCATTCATTCGACCATCTGTTAAAACGAGAGCATCAACTCCTGAGCATTCTCAAGTCTACGACATCATGTGTGTCTATTGGATGTGGTCCTGGTCCTGAAATCGCGGCTATTTTGTTAATGCTGCGTATTTCTGTCGGAACTTGTCATTCTATTAAAGTTTTGGGAGCTGATCAATACTCGCCATGGAGCGAATACGTTCGCAGCATGAACGATGTTAAAGTCAATGGATTATCTCATCAAGTCAATTTTCAGAAGCTGAATGTGAATGAGAGAAATGTGCGAGGCCTACCCGACGCTTCTGTGTGCATTTTGTCTTACACCGATGCTGCAAGTCATTCCTCCAGTTTTTGGGGAGAGTTGAAGAGGAAATATAAGCTGATTGTGATTCTTGATCAGATAAAAGGAAGATTAGAGCGAATTTTGTCTAGTCAAGCTTACCAAACGGTCAAGTATAAATATAAAGGCAGAAAGCGCTTTTTCTATTGGATATCACCCGATCTGAATGCATTAGTGAACAGCTCAAATGTAACCTATTCGGATAATCAGCCATTTAGTATCCCGGTTAGTGCGACATGTTCCCTGATTTCAACAGTGCCTCCGCCATCATTGCCAAAGAACGCGGATATTCATGTACCCACGTCTTCCATTGTGAGTTCATTATTTTCAACATTGCTTCCACCATCAATACCAAAGGATATGGATATTCAAGCAACCACGTCCTCTATGATGAGCTCATCAGTTTCAACATTGCCTCCTCCATCAATACCAAAGAACGCGGATATTCAAGCAACCACGTCCTCTATGATGAGCTCATTAGTTTCAACATTGCCTCCTCCATCAATACCAAAGAACGCGGATATTCAAGCAACCACGTCCTCTATGAGGAGTTCACTAGTTTCAACATTGCCTCCTCCATCGATGCCAAAGAACGCGGATATTCAAACAACACTCACGTCTTTCATGATGAGTTCATCAGTTTCAACATTGCCTCCTCCATCACTACCAAAGGATATGGATATTCAAGCAACCACGTCCTCTATGATGAGCTCATTAGTTGCAACATTGCCTCCTCCATCAATGCCAAAGAACGCGGATATTCATGTACCCACGTCCTCTGTGATGAGCTCATTAGTTTCAACATTGCTTCCACCATCAATACCAAATGATATAAATATTCAAGCACCCGACTCTCCCAGGATGGAACTATAAGTGCGTCTGAGAGCATTTGCAATACATCCATTAAAGTCAACAAGAAGAGGAGTCAACGGCGCAAGCGCTGTTCTAACACATATTCCACTTATATTTACAGAATACAGACACATTCATCCTGACTTAGGCATGTCCTGCAAGGCTATGTCTACCATCAACAGTTTCTTTAACGACTTGCTCCAACGTTGTGCCAGTGAGTCAGTTCGACTTGCCCACTATGATAACAAGTCGACTATTAGCAGTCAAGATATCCAAACTGTTGCTCGCCTTTTATTGCCCTGTGAACTGTCCAGTACGCTGTACATGCGGGTGTGGAAGCCCTAACTAAGTACACAAGCTCGTGATCAACATTTTCTGATCGAAGTCTATAGACTCATGCGCATTATGTTTGCACAAGTGTGAAATTGCGAAACATGATTGTAATTTTGACAAAGAATTGATGCAAAATGACGACTTAAGAATTTCCATGTGATGACATGACATTACCTACTGATGAACATGTACGAGTATGTATTGCATACCTCTAACAGGGCTGGAGGCAGTTGAAATAATCAATATAATTTAAAATTCAGCTTTAACTATGACCGGTTAACTGATGAAATGGCAAGCGCATTTCAATAATTTATACATTCCAGCTACTAATCACGTACATAATAAACTTATGACTAAGAAAACCAAAGTTATAACGTCATTGCCTACTTGAAAACAGGCATGCAAAGTTAAACTTTTCTCCGACTCTACCGAAGATCATACGACTTCGATTCAATATCACGACTTGAATAATGATGCTGTTCAACCTACTTTGCATATTATCTTCTTAATTGCCGATTTACATTTCTTTCTCAGACGTGTCTTTAAGACTTTATCTGTTTGTGTCGTCTTTTTTCAAAATCTTGTAATTCGAAGTCTTGTTGAAAATTGTACAAACATGTTTTCCTTCAAAACTGTCCGTCAGCTTCGGTAGGAAATGATTTTCATTATCTTCCTGAACTCCACCTTTGGATCAAAATCAGGCACTTTACCGTTAACCGTTCCATTAGAGTAGGCCAAGTTAAACGCTTCCAGTCCTGTTCTGCACTTTGTCAGGGTCGTTCAACAAAAATGCGAATCGAGCAACTACAAAACAAAAATTGCATCATTTTGTGCGTAGGTTATGCTGTATATTTATTCGTATGATTTATCCCTTTGATATAATTTATTCGCTTCACATGTCTATCTGTATGATAATGGCCCAATTGATAAGGTAGGTGAGCCACATGAGGCCCAATCTCTAGAAAACAGTGTTATCAATAAACTATCGAATTGCTGTGTCGATATGTGAAGAGACAATACTGTCTCCATCTAATTTATGAAATTTCAGAGAGAAGCGCTGTGACTGATCTGCACGTCAGCCTGTTGAAGATGAGGAGTTGACAGCAGGGACATAAATAAGTAGAGAATTAGGAAAGTATGCCATACACATATTTCAAAAAGATTTAAGCCTATTATTATTGAAGTAAATCGAACGTATCGAATGCTCATAATAAAGCCCACTCAAGTTTTTTCAAGTTCCAAGTACAACATCATAGATAAAGCTACAATTACAAGCCTTCAAAAACATTTACAAGTAACCAAGCCTTTCTTTATATAAATCAGTATATACAACATGTACTTTACCTAAATTAACTGATTCTAATTAGGAAAGAATGTCAAGATAAAATGATAGTTCGAATAGGTCTTTTTAAGAGCATTTTGGTTATCTACATCTTAATTCTTGATATCCATTATCCATCTAACTCATATTCATAATTTTAAATGTTTTAAAATTAAAGAATTAGATATAGATATGAATAAAGCAAGATTGCGTGATTTATGAGCTGACTGCCTTCCTTAAGCTTGTCCTTTTACTTTTATAAATCAACTGAAGTGTAAGAACCCACATCAGTTACGAGAAATGAAAATAACAAATTTAGCTTATTTGTCATTGAAATCATTCAGAATCAAAAGTGCGTTGAATATGTTACTTTAGATGTTTCTTCAAAATCACAGCGAATACATGATTATGTCTTTGAACATCATCCCCTCTGTAGTCGATCGTAATAACCTCTCCATGCTTGGTTATAAAGTTGTTGAACGTCCCTTCAATTCATCTTCAGATTTACGGTCGGTCTCACATTTATAGTCATCGCATAAAATCTACAGCTCATTCAATGCAATAAGTGTTCTACTCGTCAAAGAATTTTTCAGTTCCTAGTTGAGACCTAAGAAATTTTTTCCTTAGTTTACACTCTATGTATTACCATTTCGGTGTTTGTCCATCAAAATACTGCAATTGGCCATTTCTAAAAACTTCAGAAAAGAAAATCAGAGCGACTCTTTAAATGAGACCAACTGTATAATCTCTTCAAGAAAAAATCACTTTTCATTTTTTCCAATATCTTAGCATTGCTGTAACTTTTTAAGATTTTCTATTGCATTATCGATGTAATTGGATGTGATTCTCTATCAGACTATCTTTTCTAATCTGTTGTTGTTTTAAGCTATCATCTGCTTTCTTTAAAACAATAAATTTTGTAATCAACGGTTGTTTTCAACATTTCAGTATTGCTAATTATTTGTAAAGATTTTTCATTGCATTCTCGATGTGATTGTGTATGAGACTGTCTCCTCTAATATTTTTGTTGTTTTAGATATTAATTTTATCTGCTATTTTTAAAGCAATATTTTTTGTAATCAGATGTAATTTTCTAATTCCGAAGATGCAATAAAATGTAATTATTCACAAAGGCCTTTTTGTACACAAATTCTACTGTTTTCAAACTTCAAATATATGATTTTGTTTTCTTAAATTAAAATTTGTCGCTCGGCTGCAATTAATGCAGCTGTGGATGATGATTTACTTACTTATCTCAAGATATTTAAATGTCGGTAGAGTGATTAAAGTTAATCGATTATGTGTTTTATGTAAATGTAGCTACGTTAATCTTTAGCGGGAATAGAAGCTGGCAAATTATGGCAAGTTATAAAATGAGATTTGTCATTTGGCGAAGTAGCTCCAAAACATGGGAATCAACCCTATGCTTCTTAAAAGTGAAGGCATGCTTTATCTTGTGTCATTATAGATATTCCGTATTTTCTCAAATAAACACCGCGATGCTTATTTGGAACCGCCTACTTTTAAATATGATGGCATTTGGCCATTTAAGTCTATAAAAATGTGCGATTTTCCATTTACTAAATTCTTTCCAATATTGTGGAAAAGCATCAACAAGAGCTGAAAAATAGGGTCGTTTACAGCATTCTTGATGAATTTTCGATTTATTGATTGTCGACAAGGCGTAGTGGTTTCGACGCTGCTATGGATGAAGACCCCAGTGTATGGAACTAAATTAAGGTGACCAAATCTTTAGCTCTCATAATGAATAAAATTTTTAAGCTCGGCAAAAAATCTGAAAATAGCAAATAATTCGGGATTTCGACTGAGATGATAAAGTCCAGCGGATGTTTTGTTGATGGTTCAGTAAGCCTACATAGAGTAGCCTACTAGAGTAGGTACAGTGTCGACTCAAAAAAAGTAGCTGTATAGGCCTACAGCGAAAATGTTTATATCAAACGATTCAGTTTCCTGCGGAGATAACGTTTCTGCGTTCCAAAAATAATTTGATTAATTTTGAAGCTAGATTCTTGCAAATAATTCATGTGTTTACATACCGAAGTGAAGCCCGAAGTAGCATGAAACTTGTTGGACATCAAAATGAATATATTTGCTAACAGGCATCTTAATTAAGCGGAAATCAAACTGATGATCAAGAAAATTTCATGAACTGCATTATAATGCAAGTCTTCAAGGAAAATTTGAAATCCTATTGAGGGCTTCTTGGCTGAGATGTCGTGTTTTTAATTCAATTTTCAGCTGCATGGTTTCATGGTTCACTAAATTTTTCTTGAGTCTGAATAGTAATGTGGACCCATTTAGTCCTACATCTTTTAAAGTTAGGCCTATAATTATGATCATTGTCTTATGCATAGAGTATAGCTACTCTTTCAGTGGCAACAGTAATCGACACATCTTGCTCCGTCCTGTGAAAAAAGCCAAAGCATCTTACACGGCCTGCAAAAAATGAAGCATCTTGCGCAATATCTTGTGCGCTTTTGACAAGATGACTTATGTAATATCGTAATTTCTTGAGGAAAATGAGGTGCTTTCTTGTGGAGGAGTAGCAAGATATCTTACAGTAAGGTATCTTGTGAAAAAGAAGGACTCATATGATACCGAAATTGGTTTGGACGATGCGATTTACTGATCGAAGCATCTCCTTTGTGTTAGCGTTAAAAGTGACACAGATTGAAATCCCGCCAAAATGTACGAGTTTGTAACAAGGTATACAATTGAAATGCCATATCACATGTTTTTATGTACTTCAATTTAAATACCTTGATATAATGGATGACGGTTTAAAACGAACCCATTTCAAATTCCATCACATGTTTTATGTGCATGATAGTACTCTTGAAATGGCATCTACATGTATTTGATGAAAAAGGCATTATCAAAAATAAAGTGTTAGTTAAGACTCAATAAACATGGCAAATAGAAATTGCGACCTCTAGACTAAAGAAAATGAGAAGAAGGAATAAAATTACTCACGAAGTCTTGGTCTCACTGAGTCAATCAGTCTATTGAGTGAAGGCTTTTTGACCTTTATTTGCAGAATTTCATACAGCAGGAGATCGTATTTGCTGTAGCATCGCTTTAAGATCTTAAATTGTGACAGATTGATGTTGTCATCCCTATGATGTCGTCGATGCTTCCCAATAGATGACGCTGTATGTCCGTGCGCCTCAACCCTTTCGAATAAATACCTCTGTATATAGCCTATATAATTAGCATCACACAAATCACATGGTATTTTTATTCTTTCTTCTCATTTTTTTAGTCTGGGTCGCAATTTCTATTTGCCCTGTTTATTGAGTCTTAATTAAGAATGGTTTTTTTAATCGTAGTATTTGTTCATTTAGTATTATAAAAAATTGGGCATTTATTATTATATATAGGGCCTTTGAGTTAATTGCATAGGCTCTACTGCTTTACATTTTTCTAGCCAATTTTGAGGTGTTTCCCTTATACATGAATGGCGCCGGTCCGGCTGACTTTTGCAACAAATTCAAAACTCACATTACGTGCGATGCAAATGTGCATTTTAAGCTGACCAGATTAAATAAATTTTTGATAAGCAGATCCTTCAAATAATTTCAAATAAATTTACTGCAAAAAGAGATTGGAATTAGTCGCATCTTCTGCTAAAATCAAAGCCAATGTTTGCAATTTGACAATATTGAATCTTCGTAGCAATCAACAATAGAATAACATGAAAGAAGTGATGTTACAAATTGCCATGAAAAGCATGTGCGACTGGCAGGATTATATCAAAATACACTTTACAAGGGTAGTTACAATGAGGGAATACTTGTATTTCATTTTGTAAATAGAAAGGTAAGCAGGGATGCGGAGTCCATCATTTTGATAGGACTCCGACTCCGGGTGGCAACCACATATAGCTTAGTTTTTTTGAAAAAAGTTTTTACCTACATCATAGATCATAGGCTTACCCGAAACTATCTTTAGTGATTATTGCTGTATCAATCAATCATTTTCGATGAAAGTTTGTCAAATGTCGCTTTAAGTTGGATGCATGCAGCTCGCCTCCTCCCATCTTGTTGATGTGAGGTTCACACGATTTTTCTCCATTCTACCAGGCAGGAAAATCCCCCATCCTTCTCCAAAAATATGAGTACGCTTTCGATTTTAGGAGAATTTTTTTGGAGGAGAAATCACACACTATTAATGTAAGAGGTAATGTTCTCAAACAAACTAATATTTTGCTTTTGTCTCCGATGTGACCGACAGCTATGTACGAGGATAAATAATTTGTTTGTATTATATTTCGGGTCTAGTTATAAACCGGAGTCCGGACTCCTATCATTTGGTAGGACTCCGACTCCAGCAAAAATGATAGGACTCCGACTCCGCATCCCTGAAGGTAAGTACATTAACTGCATTCACATTCTCACTCAATCTGATCTGTCAATATGTTTACGAATTAATGTTTCACAAACATTTGACCATAAAATGTACACAAGCTTAAAAGAAATTGTCGTGAAATTATTCAGATATTTGTAACTACTGTTCATCATGATGGTATGTAAGAAGTTTTTTCTAAAGCCTCTAAATCGAATCTCTTCTCTTGTTGTCAAACATCAAAGTTAGTACCGGTATCATAAATTAGCATGGGAAATTCGGAGAAACTGATGGGAAATGGTTTGGAGACAGGGAATATTATACAATATCCAAACACTAATTAAATAAATTCACAGTTAGTGAGCAAAAAGACAAAAAAGCGTAAGACAAAAGGCATGAGGGTGTAGCAGGGACGGTGAAGGCCTAAGATTATGCGGTCAGTCTTACTAAAACGATCGAAAATCATGCGATAGATCTTGCAGATCTTCCTCTTAATATTATCCAAACTGTAAAAATTAAGGAAATCCTACACTGTGAGATCTCAGAGGAGCGAAACATGTGTAATATGCCACCGCAAGATTTTTGTATTTTCGCAAGACATGCTGACTAGTGAGAGCTCGTGATATGATCACGCTCATCTTATTAATAAAAAGGCTGAGCAGCAAAGAAATAGTAACCAATCGAACTGCTAATTTAACAAACTATGTTATCTCTCAAAGGTTGACATAACACGGAGGATTTGCAAAATACTATTACTCTATTGCTATAATTATCAGTCAAATCAGAGCAGATTTCTCCGAAAGTGTAAAAATTTGCATATCTCACATGTGGTAGGCCTGCTGAGTAGTAAGTGTTTCTACACCAATGGACCGCGCAAGATGGCCGCCGTCGACCGACCTCCCCCCCTGGTCAGCCTAGACCGGCCGACGTAGTCCGACCCTGTCGACCTGGGACCCTGACCAAAGTGTGTGTCATCAAATGTTGCGACGTTCATGTGTCGACCTCCCCCCCCTCGGGAGAGGTGGCTTGCTGTGGTCGGACTAGGTCGTGTCCTACATCACTGGAAAGCTGAGAGTAAGAGAAAGAGAATGGCGTTGGTCCCATCTCAATCGGTTCCGCCGTTCAAAAGTTAGAGCCATTTCAAGATTTCACGTCGGACCTGAAAAAATCCTAAGTGTCAGAGTGACTTTGTATGGTAAAAATTAAAAAAATTTCCAAAGTGTCGAATTTCGACTTGGGACCTTTACCAAAACATTTTTCATCAAATTTCTCCGATAGGGGGGAGGGGGGTGAGTGAAAAGTGATAAAAAAAGTTTTGGTAAGGGTCCCAGATTGAAATTCGGAAGTTTTAAATTTTTCAAAATTTTCACCACACTGGAGCTCTCACACTTAGGAATTTTTTCACTTGTGGCATGTTACATGGCCATGTGCTGACGGACCGACTTTCCGTGGTCATGAGAATGGTTCAGGTGTCATATGATAGAGAATGATGAGACGAATCGTTTGCAACAAACCGCATGTCGCTACGATGAATACTTTCGGAGATAGAGCCATTTTAAGTTTTCTTCTGAGCATATAAACCCCCGGCAACGTAAGTCTGATCACTTCATCGAAAGACGAGGTAAGCGACGGTCGTCGCTCTGAGCTCCCGATATCGGGTGTTTCAAAGGACTCTATCTTTTGAAGTAGGCAAGCTATCTTCTTACTTCAAAGTTTGTATGATAGAGTTTGATAGTGTCTTTACTACTGATAAAATTTTTAAAAGTAGTATGAGTAGTAAAATGCGGAATTTTTTAAAAATTCTTAATTTTCAGTTTTTCAAAGTTTTAACATGTAATCTGAGGTTTTCAAGTATGCTGAGTTCAAATCTGCTATCAGATTTGAAATTTAACTAAGTCTAAGGCAGCTTTGAGGGGTTAGATCCCAGCTACTGATCACTACCTTTGGCTCGGCGTTGCTGTTACCACTTCGGGGCAGTGACAATGATGTCTTAAGCTGTAAAAAGCGGGTATCGGGGAAGATCTCTCACTTCCCTAGTGATCAGTACAAGGCCTTCGGGCTGTCGACGGGATCCAGTGCCACTCACTACACTCAAATCTATCATTCCTCACTAAGTGTTATGCTTTAGGCTGTATACTACATGATTCAAAACTTATACTAATTTCATTATCTTACAGTTAACGAGAAATCTCAGCCATGGTCAGCAATGACAAAAATCAAAAAATCCACATCAAAATGTGTGTGTGCGGTCGGATCAACCACCGAGACGGACTCAAGGACCACATTAAGAAGGCAGGGACCGACCACATAGTTATCCTGAGTAGGGTTGCCTGTGTGAAGTGAAGGGTGTTGTTGTTTGTTGGGCAGGAGGCCGAGTCCTATGTGAGGCATGGTGGGTGTACAGGAGGGTTGGTGAACGATTTGAGATTTGTGGAGTTGATGAATGCTGAGAAGGAGCGAATGTTGAGGAAAGAGAAAGAGGCCAAGAAACCATAGGCCGAGAATGTTGTTGAGAATGCTAGTGGGAATGCTGTGGAGAATGAGGTAGAGAATGCTGTGGCCGGTTTGAGGGCTGAGATGTGGCGGAAGAGAGTGCTTGAGAGTGATGATGTGGATTTGGATAGGTAGCGAGTGAGGAAGTTGAGCTCTTCTTCCTCGGAGGTGTCCAACATTGTTGTTGAGGACCCCCCGCAGAGCTCATCTTCCCCAATAGTGAAGGGGGGGTGGGTACGTAAGCAGTCGGCGCGAAGGGATGAGGATATGGAGAAGAAGCATGTGTCGCAGCAAGCGGCACATACTTTGTGTCTTGATCGGTATGAAAGTTTGAAGAAGGTGAATGAGAGAGTGTTGGACGAGTTGAGTGAGCTGAAAATGAAGGAGGTGCGATGTAAGGAGGTGGCAGATGATAATATCCGTCTGATGCGTATTGTGAAAGAGTTGAAGGAGAAGTCGCAAGAGTTGGAAGACGAGAATGATGAGCTAGAGAAGAGGACGAGTGCTGCAGAGAGGAGAATGGGAGAGGCAGAGTCGAAGTATGAGGAGTTGATGAAGGAGATGACTGTATTGAGAGCGAGGAATGCTGAGTTGGAGAGGAGTCTGAGTAGACAGGCTGATGAGAGAGAGAGTCGTTTGCAAAGTTGGAGCGCATGAGGAATGAATGGAATCGTTTGAATGATGACAGAATGTTTGAGTTCCACATCCCTATTCGGGATAACCATCTGGACGGTCGAGTCCTCGTCAATCAAAGTCTGGACGAAAGCATTATTTGCTACAATGGCCATCCCACTAACAAATGCCTCCACGCCACTCTCTGTATGCGCGGGCAACTTCATAAATTTTCAGTGAGGAAGCCCGCGAAACTACCCAAGGATGGCTAACTTGGTAAGTGAAAAGCAAATAAGATAGTATATCCTATTCTAATACATATCATTTTCATTGCAGATCTTTTCCCTGCCTTCACCACCCCATCACTTCACTCCCGAGAACGAACCAACGGCTCTCATGAGGGCCACCAAGGGCAAGACATGATAGAACCTCCACGCGGTTTGCCCTGGGCAGTCTTTAGACTGGCGAATACTATCATTAAGTTGAATCTGCTATCAGTCAACTTGAACGTTGCGTCGCGTTAGAGGGGTATATAAACCACTACCTCTCATTTCATTTCATTTCAATCATGCAGACGCCGAACACTCAAGTCAGCTCTCCTGACAAGCCTCGGTTAAAGCCGAGGAATTTATTTCGCGAGTTTCAGCGAGCTGACGAGCGAAAGAAGCTGTATGACAATCTGGCACGGATAGGTGCATCGCAGTTTACTGATGATGATACGACATAGTGGGACTACATACCACCCCCAACTACTCAGTCGGCATCAGTAGAGGTCGATGCTGCTACCATGGACAGAGTCAAAGACTCTCTCGGCAGAATTGGCCTGAAGTATGATGGCTGATGACGGTCACGAGAACGAACCACCGGTCCTAATAAGGGCCACCATGGGGCAAGACATGATAGAACCTCCACGCGGTTTGCCCTGGGCAGTCTTTAGACTGGCGAATACTATCATTAAGTTGAATCTGCTATCAGTCAACTTGAACGTTGCAAATGAAGTTCGGTGTAATAGTTCCTTTCGACGGGCGTTCCTGTAAAGGGCGGCCGTGAAACCCGTAGCTATGTATACCGCATGGGACATTCGGCAATGGTCAATCCTGTTTAACCTCTCTGCGTCATGTTTGCAAGTGGTTGCCTCTGTCTCAACGTAGTATGCATTCGCGCCAGGGCAACATTTAGCCATCTGTCGAAGGTTGCCTTATAAACTTTCCATTGCATATGTTGTGAGAACCATGAGTTCTACCTGTCTCTATCAATGAGACGAATTGATGAATGGAATGAAATGGGAGGACACTCACGCGCCACACGCAACATAACACACTTCTCTCTTCCGTAGTCTAACAAGCTCTTTACACATGGATCGCAGTCGATTGCTATCCCAGAATCATGTAAGCTATCTTAATTTTAAATGTGACTAACACTATTTCATCTACCATTATCACCCATATGAAATGTTATAAGATTTGCAAGTTAAACTAAGTGTGCTACTATTTCCAAATGAAAAAGTATACATGGTTAAATCATCCACTTGAACCCCATTCAAGTAAGTCAGTATAAAAGCAAAGATAATACGAAATAAAAATTTATTATGGCATGTATTTCAAAAGGTCTTCATCTTCAATATCGTCCCAGAGTCTGACCTCACACAGATCACAAAAACAGTTCACTTGCTTCAATCGTTCTTCTACCGCGAGCCTCACTTTATCGATGTATTCCCACTCCGCCATAGTTCGTGGCTGGGAGTTAGGGGTGTACCATTCCCATAATTGATGTAGGAATTTGGTGCTGGTGATCTCCATCACATCATCAGTATCGTACTGCAGATACTTCCACCTCACGCCTGTTAAGTCGGGACACTCCTTCTCACGTACACTCTCCTCTTCGTCGTCCGCTGGTAATGTCAACTTTCTGATGTTGTCGAGTCGGTACACCTTCTCTACCTTCCCCTTCGTTGGAGCGCTTGGTGCAACGAGCGTCTTTGATGTGAGCATGGAGAAGAGAACTCCAATGTAGTGTTCGGTGTTTTTGGAGGCTTGTCATGTTGACTGTGGATAATAACTTTGAAATGTTTCCTAATTCTTAAGTATAAACAAGCAACCAATCAGAATGAACAGCCAATGAATGATGAGCATAAAAAGATATAAGCAAAGTGACATTTCACTCTGTCTAGTGAATTCTATTATTTGAGACGTACAAGTGAACTGCTCTCTAGTGAATTCCAAATTTGAGAAGTATTATTTGAGTGAAGTCTCTATCTTGTTGAAGTATCAACCTTAAACATAATTTTCTTGAAATGGTAAGTTGAAGATTTCCTCTCTCATCTCCCTCAAACGTGGCTAATAGCATCTTCCTCAATTTCAGGCATCTACTTCATCACCAAATCCCTCCCTTCTCGAGGAAAGTTTAGAGCTGTTGAGTGAAGGTAGGTTGTAACAATACACTGAGACTTTAACAGAGATGATAGAATGATTTCTCTTTCAGGTGATATTAATTCTAGCTCAGGACTCTCGCGACAAGGCAACGAGTGGGAATGTGCTGACTGCGGACATATTTTTACAAGGAAGCACAGTCTCCTTCGACACATCAAACAACGTGTGTGTCAACGCAAAGCTGCATCAATCTCCGGAGGTGAAGTTGATTCTGACGATGACATCTCCTTTCCTTGTGATTTGTGCCCTCTTTCTTTCGATAGCCCCTTTCAGCGATCTTCCCACAGACTTCAACACACGCATGCAAATGATCACTACACCAACAGTACCTCTACAATCTCCCTCATTAACGTTTCCCATAGTCATTTAGTACGCGACTACTGCATGGAGTCCAATACTCAAATAGTAGATTTTCCTGAGTGGCTCCTTCAAAATTCTAACATTATCGAAGCGCTCTTCAACAATTTAATAATAATAATAAAGTGTATATTTGAAAGAAATACAAATCATAATGGACAAAGAGATAAAGACAATTAAAAATTCGATTTGAACATGTAACTTGCGAAATGTGTCAAGACTATCCAGATTTTCTTAAGTTTGCGTTTATCAGAGAAATCGTGTACGGAAAGAACGTCTTTTTCCGGCGTAGAGTTCTGCAATAAGCGATGGAGTACTGGCTTCTGAGCTTGCGGTTCACTCGACTGTATAGTAGATGAGACCTGTTTGACTCAATCTGGTGAAAGAGTTTTATACTGGCCTTTTCGCGTCGGACTTGCACTTCATTCTTCTCGCAGTTACACCTACATTTGTTGTTGCTGCCAAAATACACATTGTAAATGAGACGATGGGCTCTGTTTTCAATTCTTTGTAGTTTGCCGGATAGAGATTTCCCCAAACCAACAAATGCAGGCGATGCATATTCCAAGTGAGATCTAATGAGCGCCACATAAAGGTCATGCAATTCTTTCTCCGTCACAACTTTCTTGAGTCTACGAAGAAGGTGGAACTTTTGGTTAGCTTTTGCACACATTGCTTTCACGTGTGATTTCATGCTGACTTCTCTATCAATGTTGACTCCTAGGATCTTGATTTCATCAACAACAGGAATTGGAAGTGATGATTGGAGGTTGACTTGCTTTCTTGTGAAAAACATGAGCTTGGATTTCTTGCTGTTGAGAGTTAGTTCGTTGTCTGTGCACCAAGCTAATACACTTGATGTCTCTTCCTGGATGATGTTGCTAACTTCAGCTTCGTCTTCACTAAGTATAGGGAGAATGATACTAAAGCCGTCAGCGTACTTGATGTCACGGGCACCAGCTGACTTGGATTTCAGATCACTGACAAAGATGCAGAACAGAGAAGGTGAGAGGACGGAGCCCTGAGGCACCCCCCTGTTGAGCTGTATCGAGTCTCCGACAACTTGTCCAATCTTCACCCTAGCCGTCCGGTACTGTAGATAACTTTGAAGCCATATAAGGAAACCAGAAGCGAAACCATATTTGCTCAGCTTTGAAATCAACTTGCTATGATTGACCGTATCGAAAGCTCGTGAAAAATCATAGCTAAGGAGAGCTGCACCGAAGTTTCTTCTGTCATCAGTCATGATGCTGATATGATCGAGCATGTCTACGATGGCGGTTGTTGTCGAGTGTGCTCGTCTAAATCCATGCTGAGACAAGCCGTAAGATTCCTCTAAACGGATTCGCATTTGGTCCACAACAATCCTCTCTAAGATTTTGGAGGGTACAGGCAGGAGAGCTATGTACCTCAGTTTTTCAATATCCGCGGGATTCGTTTTTGGAATGGCCGTGATCATGCAGTCCTTCCATTTCTGAGGAAACACTCTTTTGCGCAATGAAAAGTTGTAGAGAACCGAGAAGGGCTTCGCCAAAAAGATTGCCATTGACTTATAGAGTCTAGTAGGGATATTGTCTGGGCCACAAGCTTTGCCAACGGATAGTTTGGAGAAGTACCGGTACACTTCATATTCGTCTACGGAGATGTGCCAGTCATCATCCTCCAGACTAACAGCACTCTCGTATTGATTGGCGGAGAAACTGGACGATAAGTCGTGAGTGATGACTTCAATTAGCTGTTCAGGTGAACCGAACTTCCCAATGAGCTGAGCAATACCGGTATCATTCTTTCTGCCTGTTTCCTCTTTGACTACCGACCAGATTCCTTTTGCAGATTTCTTCAGCTTTTCTGACCAATTCCATTTTGCCTTAATGATTTCGTCCCGGACTTTGTTCTTCAGGTGATTGTATATCTTCCAGTTTCGATTGCGGTAGGCCTCCCAGCGGTCGTTTATCAAACATTTTGTTATGGGCGTCATCCACTCCTTATCGGTACTCGAAATTGTCACGACTCTAGTTGGAATAGTTTCACTAATCAGTCTTAGAATGGTTTCATGCAGCCAGGCCCACATATCATCAACTGTGTCGAATGATTGTATGTGCGTCCAATCTGTCAAGCTCATAGCATGGCTAAGACGCTGTGTATTCGAAGCACGGAAGTCGTATACAGTATGATAGGAAACTGAATTCGTAGAGACAAGCTGTTCAAAGTTTGGCAAAGCAGTGACGATGGCGTGGTCTGAAGTTCCCAAGGGGGCATCAAGGTGGATTGGGTCTTGATAGGCAGCTGAAAGATCTCGGGATATCAGAATATGGTCCAAAATGCGGTCCCCTCTGGTTGGGAAGTTGACGAGATCATGTAGGCATAGGTCTTCGCAAAGGTCATCGACTTTGAGATTGTTTAGATCCCCTGCTATCACCACATTCAAGTCAGGGCTTGTAGATAAATAACGGTCAACGAAGCCAGTAACAAATTCAACAATATCTGAAAAACTATGGGCAGATAGATGCGGAGGAACGTACATGCTTATCAGAAGGATTCTGTAATACCGCACATCAATTACAGTAATTTCGAAATCACTTATCTCATGCATTGGAGTGACATTTCTAAAGTCTAAGTGAGAAGGTATATAAACAGCTGTACCTCCTCCTTTTCGGGAAATGCGATCGGAGCGAACAAGCGAAAAGTTGGGAAGCGAGACGAGAGATGAGTCGATAGTCGGATCTAACCAAGTTTCTGTAACACAGATAAAGTTTGGACAATTAGAAGCAGCAAAGAGTCTTAGGTCGTCCGTCTTATGGAAAAGGGAGCGAGCGTTTATCAAAGCGATGGATGGGAAATGTCTAGCAGGATTTAAAACACGATTCAAAAATTCACATCATTCCAATTTCGAGTTCCTGAAGTAATCCTCCCATCTCGAATGAAAACATTCTCTCCAGCTTCCCTTCTTCTTCTTAATTCATCCTGAAGCAGTCTTCTTGCTTCTCTCTCCTTCCTTGTCCGATCTGGGTTGAGATAGATATGCTTGAACCCGGTCTTGTAAGTGTGACGGAGTTTCTTTGCATTCTTCATTAGAGTGTTGCGACCTTCTTCAGACTTGCATTTGAAGCGCAATAAGCGGGGCCTGTTCGGATTCACTTTGCCAATTCGTATGACATTCGAAATCTCCACATGACTGCAGTCGATTTCACTCAAAATGTTTAAAACTGCCTCTCTATCATCGCGCATTCTTTCTTCTGCTGTCCCCAATTGCGAATCCTCAACTCCAGAGACAATAACGAATTTTCTCTTGATTTTTCTTCGTTGCATTTCCGCAAATATCTCCTCTCTAAAGTCATCATGAGCAGAGGCTAGCTCATTTTGGATACTAATGCACTTAGCATTCAGTGCGGCATACGCCGCAGTGAGCTCACTTATCTGATGCATTAGAGGCTGCAACAGCTTCTCAACTTGCTGTGAGACGACCAAGGCAATGTCTTCCGAGCTTGATGACTCCTTCGGAGAAGCAACGTCAATTGAAATGGCATCTCTGAGTGCTGAGCAGAGTTGATCTTTGTTCAGCTTGTTAAATTGAGTAGCGGACATTCGTCCAACATCGGAGAACTTCATAGGTGTTGGCATCCTTGACAGCGTAATCAGCTCGCAAAAACTATGAGATCAAAATAATGTCGAGGGGGGATTCGACCTCAACACCAGAGATCACAAAGTTCGTGCACCAAACCACTGGACCAGACAGGTGATGACCAACCAAACCAGACTTCTTGGTCTTGTTCCGAGAATCAGGAATGCTTGTGCATGATATGTACAAGTTGCTTGCGTCACCCCCAGAGCCTCCCCGGAAATTTAGACAATTTTAGAATGAAGGCGCTCATCTACCTCAAACTAAAATATATTAAAATAGATTTTCAAACTAGTCAAGTGACGGAGAGAATACAGTTTCATGTTCCTTCCTCTTCCGCAACCGAAGTTGTAGACTGCGAGTCTTGGCTAAATTTCCAAATTCAATGTTTAAAATCAAATGTAGATAAGTTCAATCAGCGCGACAGCGCTCTCTGGCGTGGACTCAGCCATGTTCAAAATTTCCCTATTAGAAAGTCATGCAGCTCGAGGCACATTTAAACTACCAAAAACGTTGTATAATAAGAAAGCTGTCATCAACGTCGATTGTAAATCGCAGTGTTTCAAATATGCCGTCCTATCCATTCTCCACTATAATGATATCAACGCGCATCGAGATCGCACATATAGCTATAGACAGTGGGAGGATGAACTAGACTTTGAAGGTTGTGATAGTGACAACATGAAAATCAAAGATGTAGAAACGTTCGAGAAACATAATCAGATTAAAATTGTAGTTCACGTGTGGGAGAAGGGGTTGAAGGTTGCCCGCTATAGTTCACGTTCAACTTCTTATGAACGTGTAGTCAACCTCTTATTATCAAAACAAGATGATAGCGAGGAATGGCACTACTGTGGTATTCCCAAAATCTCTCGCTTGTATACACACTTGGGACACTCTAAAAGTGGTGAACATTTTGTATGCGACCGCTGCATCCGCTCCTTTTGGAGTAAACATAAATTTGAAACTCATTATGAATGGCGCAAGCGAGGTAAATTACAAATGGAACGCATGCCCAAAGATAAAATATTTTCACATAGGGATAATGGTGACGAATTAAGTCCCCTGCGTGTCATTTACGCAGACATCGAATGCTACATTGATGATATCATCCACAAGCCAGCAGCCATATCCTGCTATGAAGTATGGCATGACTATTTTAGGAATAGGCAAAACAAAATGCATACTTGGCAAGGTGAAGATTGCATTTCAAAATTTCTAGAATATCTCGATAAAGCTGCTAAATTTCAACAATCATATGATTCCCAATTGCAGCGTAAGTCACTACATATGTCAGATGAAGACAAACAAAAATTTGAAAGTTGCACATCGTGCCCTAAATGTCATAAAACGTTTGATGACGATAAAATTAAGAAAGTGCGTGATCATGATCACATCACTGGTAAATTTAGAAACGCACTCTGCTCCAAATGTAACTTTTCATTTAGGTTGAGACGTCGTGTACTACCCGTCATTTTTCATAACTTCAAGGGCTATGACAGTCATATGCTCATAAAAGGAGGGTTGAGCCAGATGAAATCGTGGCAGTTTAATGTAATAGCGCAAACGAGAGAAAAATTCATGGCAATGACAGCAAAAGTACCAGTAGATAAAACTAAAGAAAATAAGACAGTCTTCTTCGAAATAAAATTTTTAGATTCATTCCAATTCATGTCAGCGTCACTAGCTTCTCTCGTTCGTAATCTCAAGTTTCTTCCCCATAGTCAAACTTTGAAGAAACACTATCCAGACTTAACGGATGAGATAATCACTCGCAAAGGAGTCTTTCCTTATGCGTATTTTAGTTCATGTCTAAACTAAATGAAGCAACCCTTCCTTCCATTGACAAATTCCAAAACGATTTGACGGGTGAAGATTGTCCAGTAGAGGACTATGAACATGCTCAAGAGGCATGGTTAAAATTTGATTGTAAAACGTTTGGCGATTATATGATCGCTTACTTAGAATTAGATGTCATTTTGCTGGCTGATGTCTTTCAGGAATTTCGACGAGTGGCATTAGAAGAAGACAAATTAGATCCTGTCCACTTTGTCAGTCTACCAGCCATGTCCTTTAAATCAGCCTTTAAAATGACTGGTGAGACCATTTATCTCTTACAAGACCCCGAGATGCATAACATATTTGAGCGCGGAATACGCGGTGGTCTCACATTTGTAAATAAACATCATATAAAATCTGAAACAGTAGGTGATGATCATATCCACCTAAAGTACCATGACCAAAATAATTTTTATGGCAGTTCACTGTCTAAACCACTACCTCATTCCGAGTTTAGTTGGTTAAAACAAGATGAGCTTGAGTATTACTCCAACCCTTCAAACATACTGACGATTCCAGATGAAGGTGATTGGGGATATTATTTTGAAGTGGATTTGATTTATCCAAATAGTATCAAAAATAAAACTGCTGATTTCCCACTCGCACCTGAATCTGGTGAAGTGACTGAAGATATGTTTTCACCATTCATGTCACAATTTCATGATAACTTAAGAGAGTGTGGACAGCCAAGGTATAAACCATGCCGCAAACTTTTACTCACCCAATATGATAAGAAAAATTATCTCGTGCACTTCTGCATACTAAAATTCTATCTAGAAATGGGCATGCTTCTAAAGTCAGTTCACCGCATTATCAAATTTAGACAGAAAGCCTTCCTCAAACCCTACATAGATAGTAACAGTCAAAAACGTGCACTCGCCCAAAAGAATTTTGAAAAGAATTTTTATAAATATAAGAATAACAGTCTTTTCGGAAAGACCATGGGGGATGTTAGAAAACGTATGAACTACAAACTAGTCGTTGATGAACAAAAATATCACAAATTGACCTCATCACCTCTTTTCATTGATAGAGACATCATCGATGAGGATCTTGTAGGTGTTAAAATGATTAAATCAGAAGTTGAGTTGTACAAACCCATCTATATTGCGCAAGCCGTTTTAGATTATTCCAAGCTTGAAATGTACCAACTCTTCTACAAAATATTAAAACCGTGCCCTCTTGTAAAAGAGGTTCGCTTGCTGGGTGGTGATACAGACAGTTTCTTTTTAGGAATTACCACTCAAAAAGATTTAAATTTTAATGAAGTAGCTAAGTCATTAGAAAAATATTTCGACACATCTAACTACAATCCCACTCATCCACTCTATTCCATACAGAATAAAGCCAAACTTGGTTGTTTTAAGGATGAAACAGCAGGAAAGGAAATAGATGAAATGATTCTCCTCCATCCTAAAATGTATTCCAGGAAATTAAAAGAATGTGCAGATAGTATTAAGCGTGCTAAAGGTATATCAAAATCCATTGTTCACAAAATGAAACATCGGTCCTATAAGAAGGCCTATAAAAATAAAACTATAACGTTTGTCAATATGACAATCTTAAAATCTCAAGTTCATACTGTGAAAACGTACACGTTCAAGATACGAGCGCTTTCAGCATGGGAGGATAAGAGGTGTTGGATAGGACAAAACACATCTCTTCCACATGGAAATCCTGACACAAACATACCTCCACCCAAAAGAATAAAACTCACGCTACCATATTCAGGAGACGTCTTAGCATAATCAACTTTAACTCAGTATTTTGATGTTGTTTTTTGTAGATATACATGGTTGTTTTATGTATCGCATTAGATCGTTTCTTCCTTGTGAATATATGCCTACAGTCAGCCCAGTCCCCCTATATCTGTGAAAAGACTTTTTCATACACATATTTTTATTTCAATAAACATATCACAATGACTTCACTTTGTTTTCCGAAACACTAAAATTACGAAGGATTTAGTATCTTTGACATGGATGCACTCATGTAGACCATTTGTAATTTTGATAGAAATAGAGGGTATAGTTTGTTTCATAACAGGATGGTAGAAAATAGGTTGAAACATCTTCTCGACTATTCCATATAAAGCATCCTTATCATGAATGAAATCACGTAAAATGTGTTCTTTTTCCTCGCCAACAGAAATAGGTAGAATCAAATCACTTTGAATATAAAGGTGTTGTTCATGTTTATCAAGTGTCATTGGTGTTTCTATACCAATCGCATGCGCAGCAGTAAACATATTTTGTAGCATTGAAAAACCAAAGAGTTTTTTCAAATTTTTACTCAATTGACATTGAATGTCATCACCCAGTTTCAGAACAACGCGTTGATTTTCAATTGAAAACGAAATGTGGTGTGTCTTTACATCATATTTACTTTTCATCACATGCTTCAACTTCTGTTGTATATAAGGATTTACTACATGAATGAAGCTTTCAACTGTATGATATAGACGCGGCATTATATTGATAGCAACTTTAGATTCTTCATAAAACTGGTAAATTTTCTTGATGCGATCACCATAGATGTCCACCCACCATTCATCATTAACTGAATCAGCTTTAGTGTGATATTCATGAGAAGCATAAACCACACCGCTTCCAATAATAGGTGTATAATGTCTTACAAAATGACGCAAGGTTGGAGAGA
This sequence comes from Prostheceraeus crozeri, assembly GCA_907163375.1. Classification (NCBI taxonomy): domain Eukaryota; kingdom Metazoa; phylum Platyhelminthes; order Polycladida; family Euryleptidae; genus Prostheceraeus; species Prostheceraeus crozeri. Next base: position 100,339 of record CAJQUW010009039.1, on the reverse strand, counting down.
AATAAACTGTAAGTTTGTCATTATATTTCTGAATAACCAACTTATCTTTGTCCGCCATAATTTTCTCTCCATACTTCTTACCCACAGTCTCATTCCATCGTTTTACTAACTCAATAAGTGATAAAGGTTGAACACCACGCTTTTTCAAAATGATGCGTTCTTCACATTCTACAACATCTTCATCAAATATTTTAAATCTATAATGAAATTTGTTGATTCGATTTGAATAAATTTTTTTAACATTTGCAGTAGCAATTTATGTAGTCCATGGCCAAAACCGAGATGTGGATAGAATTCATTATCCAACCTCAGTGTAAGACCTTTAGTAAAAGAATGAAAGCGAAGGAACTGTCTCCCACTCCAATGATAGATAGTAAACTCATAAACTTTCTGATCCTTATTCTTCATGATGGAAGTATTACCACTGTTGAATGCCTTAATAATTTTCTCATTCCTAAATGGACCATAATAATCTGATTTTATCTGAATCCATTCATAGTTCCACTTTCCATCTGACGTTAAATTGTATGGGAACTGGAATGCATTATTCATCGTTATTCCATCATGGGTGCGAGGAGTCAATATCATTTCTTCCAAATCATTCACATTCTGAATATTGCTATCATAGCAAATACTAGAAACGCCAACCTCCCATTCACCTTCTAGATGTAGTGAGCGATTTAATTCTACTCGATAGTCTGATGGTTTATTATTAGGAAATTTATTCATAGAAGCCTTACTGGGTAAGTAAATTAGAAACGAATCTCTATTTTCAATTTCCATACTAATCACATTGGAAAAATCTATTAGCATACTTTTGCATTAACTCTTCATTCGGAAATGGAGTGTGATACTTGTTACAGCATCTTTATGAAAAGGAATCATCGCACCAGCATCGTCATAAATTGCAATATCAATTTGTGGGGTGTAGTTTGATTTCAGCTATGTATAATGCACTTTCTTGAAAGTATGCTCAGATAAAATACTGCAGCTTTTTGGCTGGTATGGTATCATTGCTAGCAATGGAGCTTCAACATCTCCCACACGTACATCTTCACCAATATTGGAATATATCTGAAAATAGTTAATACGACGCGATAGCGACATGTCTGCGCTAGCTTTGGTTACTGTACCACTTTTAAAGATATTTTGATCAAAACCCAAAATATCCATTAGAGTTTTATCCATAATTAGTTCAATACCTTTTCCACTTATAGTGAGAGACAAAGCACCTTCTTTTTCAGAAAATGAAATATGTTGCTCATCAATCACTTCATTTAAATAATCTACAACCAATTTAACCGAAGTAATAATGCGAGGCATCAACACTCTTGTTTCATGTAAGATACCACCTAAAGGCTCTACACACTTTCTGTATAAAGATACGGTCCATTCTGTATCAAATTGATTTGACCTTTCTCATGGTAAATGTTGCATATCAAATTTTCCATGAACAGCTGCAGAACGATGTCGTAAGAACTGAAGAAAATCTTTTGAACAAACTAATACTAGATCATCATCATTTAATTGACTTATTGCAATATGATTAGATGATTTGATATAAGTCAATGCTGCCACTTGTTTACCATCAACTCGAAGGAGATAATTAAATTTCTTCAATAATGTTTCAGGAGTCATGTTTGTCTTTCTTGGGTTAATCACAATCTTCTTCACCAACGTCTTCTCATTTCTTGGAATAAGATCTACATAATAAGCTTCCTCGCGATATATTAACTGTTTATGACCACTTGGGTGGTAATGAACGTTATAATTATCATAGCTTGTTAAGGCGCTAGCGAGGTAATCTAAATCATTTCTTAAACTTGGACTTAAACCAACAATCCAATCTTTCTCAACTACATGATGTACATAATTATGATCATCATTGTGCGGAGTAAATTGGACAATATGTTTACACGCTTTATTCAGGAAATCATATATATACTTTTTACATGATAAGAGATCTTTCTTTGGCCACTGTGGAATGTATACTCGGCAGCCCTTTTCACATTGGTAAGCAGCTGTGCGTCTCATATTAATTCATATAATTCATCACCTCATGATCAAAAGTATAGACACAGTTGCTATAAACAAGTTGAGTGACACCCACTTCCCACTTTCCATTTAGCTGTTGTGTATGATCAATGGGAGTAGAAAAGAGTGCGTCTCGGTTAGTAGCAAATCTATTTGAGGCCGCATTGCTAAGCAAAATATGATAAAACGACATTTTTATATTGCTGATCTGCGGCTTTGCATAACATCATGAAGACTTGGATTTTGGACTCTCTACAATATATCAGAGTTGATCGTGATGGAAACGTACATTTCAAAAATTCTCATGGTCATACATCAAGAGGTATTACATTAACATGGCGACAATTTGTCAACCTCAATGATATCATGAGGGATTTGGAATATTTTGAAACATTAAGATTCATCTCCTTGGGTGATCAAGTTTGGCTTCAACATTACAGAAATGAAATTCAAATCTGCCAGTCTCATTCCGCAAACTGTTTCTCATTTCGCAAATACAATTGGGAGAAGTATAGAAGATACATCACTCCATCATGACATTTATTCGTCGTGAGTTCATCGCCCTACTATGCAAATCTTAATCAGACATGACTACCACGCACCATGAGTTGGAAATTAGATTCCCTACAACGCATTGAAACGGATCATGATCGAAACGTCTATTTCAAAGATTCAACTGGAAATGTGAGAAGAGAGAGTTTGCTTTATCTTATCGTCATTTTCAATCTCTACATCATATCATGAAGGATTTGAAATACTTCTATATGAAAAAACATTCACGTATTGGAAATCGCATCTGGTTGCGCGTCAACAAACGGCGAATTCAACTCTATCATTCCCAACTTCATACTAACTTCACATTTCATCAAGGTAGTTGTGAAAAGTATAAAAGGAAGGTACATCGCTCAATTTACTCATTTTTCATCATGAAGCGCCATCGCTACACCATCGTCAACATTCTCCGTCGCTTCAGACTCTACACCAAAATCGATCTCACAACATTACACCAACACCTTCCAAACAGCAAGTATTACCCGGGCCGACCTCAAATGTTAGTGGTGAAGATGAACAATTCACGGAATCTTCAACTCTTCCCAAATGGAACTGTACAGATTCTCGGCGCCCTTTCTCATTCATCGGCGCAGTCAATGCGCTTAGAGCTACAGAGACTACTACGTCGGATATGGAAGAGGGAGAGGTGTGTGATGTCGAATCTGACTGTGGACAATATGGTGATCTCTACTCAATTGAGTGAAAGTGTATCATTTTTGAAGATTCATACCAGCAGTTACAATTTGTGTTATGAACCCGAACTTTTTCCTGCAGCTCTCATTAGTTGTTGGTTACCTGTGCATGTTGCAATCTTTCATAATAGTAAAGTGATCATTACTGGACTAAAATCTCATGTGCAAGCAAATGTGATCCTAGACTATCTCATTGAGTATGTACGTACCCAGCGGATTGTAAAATAAAAGACAATTTTCCAACATGATGTTTTTATTTCAAATCATGATGGAACTTACAAATCATTTTTTCATTAGAGGATGGATTACATGAAAAGTTTTGAATAACAGATACAAATCGAGATACATGTAAACGTTTTAAGATGAAGTACAGTACAAAAGCACCACACGTTGATGAAAGTGGATGTTGTAGTATGCGTTCATGTCGCTGATATTGACGCGTATGTTTTCTCAACCACTGCTGTGTTGGTATATTTGGAGGTTGAGCAAGAGAGTCAAATAGTTCACCACGTCGGTCTTCTCCAATAAAGATCGCTTTCCAATGCTCACCGCCTAAATTCTGCGAATGAGTGTTTAGCACAATAAAGATGGGATAGTGATTTACTGCAGGTGGTAAGGTATCGAGCGAATAGACATTATCGAAAGCTTTCAAAGTCGCTTCGTCTGCATTACGCTGTACTTTAGTTTTAATATCGTCAGCAGTCAACCAACTCATTAACGATCATACTGAAGAATCACGTCACGATACTTTGTAATTTCAATATTTGAATCGAAGACTGCATAAATAATACATTGATCGTCTCAGGTAGTGTTCTTTTGAACGTCAAATCCAAACGAATATTATGAGGCACGTTCGCTTGACGATAGGGGGCACTAATATCGCTGTCAGCAGTCAAATCAAATGCATAAATAGTATATCCACTCTTAAACTCTTTCATAGTCAGTCCGTTGGTGTCATCCGTATTGTAAAAGCCAAAGACATCCATAAAATCAACATAACTGCGCATAAATTGATCCGCAGCAAAATCTGGTTTGTAGGGTGGACCAGGATGACTCACACCATTTACACGTAAAGCAATTTCACTTAGCTGATTGTGTTGAAAATTGAAAGGATTCTTCTTTATATTACAGTCCCTTGCAAAAGTTTAGAATCAAAATCCATTTTTCCAAAAAAAAGGCTTTTATTCAAATTATAACAAATGCGTCTCAATATTTTCCTGATTTAAAATGCCAGACTGTCTAGAAAATAGGATGTCTATGAACGATAGTGTCAATTGTCACTCACTTTATCAATATTTGGTGTGTTGTCCCCTTGCTTCCATAATTGAAGCCAAGCGGGAAGGCATGGAATGCACGAGTCGGCGACAATATTCGGGTGTTATTTTCGTCGTCCAAGCAAGCTTGATGCATTCTTTCAAGTGATCAAGAGAACGAGGCTTCATGGCAGCAACTTCGGACTTCAATTTGTTCCATGCATTTTCTATTGGATTGCAATCAGGTGAATTGCCGGGCCATTCCAGCACCGTGATATCTTCTGAATCAAGCCACTGAGAGACTACTTTTGCTCGATGGCAAGGCGCACCATCATGCATTAGAATACCTGTGGAATGAATTGTCATGTGTGTACTCAATTTCTCTTTCAACAGATCGAGGTACGTTGACGCATTCATGGTTTTCCCTTTAGGAAGGAAGAATAGACCACCTCTTCCTTGAGAGCTGATAGAGCCCCAAATCATTTGCTTGACTGGGTGTTTCATTGTTTGGACCACATATCTGGGGTTGTATCGTTGTGAAGTCGGACGACGGACTGCTAACTGACGGGAACCAAACTGTTCGATGGAGCACTCATCGGTCCACATCACAGTGTCCCACTGTTCAGCAGTCCAGTGAGCATACTTTCTCGCAAAGGCAAGTCTCTTCTTAACCATAGACACCGTTAATCTCGGTTTGTGTGCTGGGCGATAACTTCTGAGGCCCATTTCCTTAGAAAGACGTCGACTGAGAGTACTTGTGCTTGTGGTTGTACCAGTCGCTTTCAGTCCTTGGACCAATACAGGGAGGCTAACAAAAGGATTTCGTTTCACGGCTAATTTCAGATATCTTTCATCGCGTTTCGTTGTGGCTCGGTGCATCGCAGAATCTGCCATTTGTCGACTCATGCTTCTTGATAGGGGCGTGAACAGCTTTTTGACTGATCTTCAGTTGTTCAGCAATTTCTCGTTGAGTCAAACCATTCTCATAAAGTACAAATGCCTGGGCACGAATAGTAGGAGAAACCGAGTTGCGTTTACCCATAACAGATGAGACGACGATAACAAATGTTTCGCAACTATGCAGACAGTGTGTGTATGGATGAATTATAGTGTCATGAAAGATATCTATGCCGTTACTTAGCAACTATGATGACTGAAAGTCTCTTCTGTTAATGGCATAGGAAGCTATCTTGATTTTCTGAGTCACTTCGATCAAACGGGAAAGCGTTGTGTCTAAAAATGGTAAAATGTGTGAACTTAATCTGATAAAATAATTAATTAATTCTGATTCTAAACTTTTGCAAGGGACTGTACCATTAAATGCATCATTTTCAACCATTGCCACCATGAGGAGCTTCGGTGCTTCCGATGGAAAGAGGCCATCTTTCATGAAACTCTTTTGATCTTTCGGAATTGTAAAGGTGAGAAGCTTTGTATGCTGAACGGGGTAAATGGCATTTTGGCGGTTAAGACCTTCAGCATGCCCTCTAATGACACTTGGATTCGGTACTACTCGACGAATGTAAAATGCAATATCTTCCACATGAATTCTAAAATTGTCAACTTTAGCAAATGCATTCAGCGCAAATTCAGGCTTATTCAATGTCAGCTTGAGTCGCATGCTGGTATTACAGAGTAAAAACTTCGACTGTCTAAAGAAGTCTAAATTCAGCGGACCATATAGCTGACATACTTTACTATCTTTAATCATATTGCAGATCGCTTTACAAAGCCATGTTTGTTTCAGCATCAAATTTTCCTGCTTCATCTCTGTACCATCCCATGGCTTCCATATGACTTTTTTGTGCTGCTGGATGAAACTGTGATACATGATTGAAATATGATTTATAGGGATAATCGCTTTGACCACCTTCCACCTGCTGCTCTCCAATCGTTAGAGAAACATCGCGAAGTAATGTAGTCAATGGTAAATTGTTCAGTCCAACTTTATGTGTATCGTCAATAGCAGTTCCATCTGCTTGCTGAATTCTAAACCTCAAATCAAGCATCGCATAACTCAAATCTATGTAGTCATCACTACCACCAGGAATAACAAATTCAATGGGGCCAGCATTCTCAGCTGTTCAAGGATGATAATCTACAATACTTGAACTAAGAATATCTGTCTGTATGGCTTGTTGATCAAACAAACAAAAACCGGAAGTTTTACACTCCATGATTAGAAGTTATAGCACCGTCGTCGTTTAGCGCCTGATGAATGATTAGAGCCTCTGCAACGTTTGCGTGAATGCCTTTTGACTGAAGGTCGCACCTTACCAGCTCCGCGATGTTTCCTTCTTCCTTTATTCATTCGTTTAGGCGATTTCTTTCCTTGAGTAACACCAGCAAAGGTCTGCTTCAATGTTTTTAAACCGCGTTCCTTCCCACGATTCAACAAACTGCTCTTAAAACTTCTACCTCTGGAAAGATCACTAGCAACATCACCAGCAAAGCCAACGGCATTACTTAAAACATTTCGTTTTAAAGATCTTCCGACATTGGATATGAGAGGTGCTACAACAGATTTCAGTGCACCAAGTATGCTACCTCCACGTTGGCGGCGAGCGCCGCTGTAAATTTGTCCTCCACTACTTACATAGGAGGGTCGTGAATAAAATGAGGCAGTTGGATTCATAGCTCAAACCCTAAACATTGTTAGTTACAACTTTGCATGAATCACTGTTGATCACTTAGATGAAAGATGTCGGCACGACGCATCCAAGAGTTCATACTTGAAGGATAACCAGCCCATTTCACAAGACACCATTCTTCACCTTGCCGTTTTTTATATCGGATGATTTTCTCTACCAAATATGTCTCACTTTCAGTGACTACCTCAATCTCATCGCGGTAAAAGCTACCCTCAATTTCTTCATTATTGTAGTCTTTCAACTTGTAGGTGGTGGGAGAGTCTTTTTGATCAATCCTTGATACTGTAAATACCTCCTCTGACCAATTCGGAAGGTACCCTTTGGCAAAAACACTTTTCACTTTTGAGATACGAACTTTGTCAGCAATTTTCACATCACTTTTCACATGAGTGCGTTTACGCTGGAATGATTCGCGCACTCTATCTACATTGTCAGCATTTACATCTACTGGTCTGAGTCCAATAGAACGATGAACAGAGTGATTGTAGGCATGGAGTGTATCTTGTAGAACCTTTGTCCAATTTTGTGTCAAGTTGGCAGTAAAATGTCGCCACAAGCGATTTTTTAATGTGCGATTAAAACGTTCAACGAGTGCAGCTTTATAAGCACTCTTTACACTAAACAACTCAATGTCATGCCTCTCAAATAATCTTCTCACATATTGATTTTCAAACTCTTTTCCTTGATCACTCTGAATTCTTTTTGGAATGCGACCTTCTCGAAAAATTGTTTGGAATGCTTTTGCTACTCATTTCCCTTCTTTAGTTTTTAAAGGTTGAGCCCACGCATAACGCGAGAAAATATCAATGACGGTTAAAATAAAATTATTGCCCGAGTTATGTTTTGAAATGGAGGCAACATCAAACAAATCTGCTTGCCACTGTTCATCGATGTCATGAACAATATAATGGCGGGTGCGGTACTTCTTTTTCGCTTGTTTGTGGAGTGTATAGGTAGCCTGACCCTTTAACCATCGTTTCACTTGTGATTGTGGAAGACCACTCGCTTTTGATAATTTCTTGATCGATGCAAATCCTGCCGGATGTTTTACATTATAATAGATTGACTTCAAACGCTCAGTCGATGACGACTGACTCTTTTTCCTCCTTCTCATCATTTTGCTTTCTTGCCTTTCTACATTTACAACAACTGCAGCATTTAGCTTTAGCGGTTTTGCGATCGTGTTCACATTGCTTAGGAGTTTCATTGTGAGAGCTGGCGCAGCAAGTGCAAGTGACAACGACACTCACCTCTGGCGGCTCATTACATGGCAAGCAACACATCTGCTTCATATTAATAGTCTGAGAACATGTATTTCTTGGTAGGAGCTGTTTTACGTTTTCCTTTTACTAGTTTTAGTGGCGATGTAGATCTACGTCGAGTTCTTCCTCTTGTTTGCTTAGTGAGTGTGGGAGGGGATGTAGAAGGTGACGTCTTAAACCAATTTGTTGGCATTTTCATCGTCTGAAGCATTGGAGCAGTAGCCACTGTTGAATCAAGTTCTTTCAATGTCTCATTATTCAAAGCAAATTTTGGCACATTATGCTTTTTCAATAGTTTAAGAAAGTATGTCCAACCAGGTGGAACATAGCCCTGACGGCGCTTTCTACGTGTCGCATACTGAATCAAGTCTTCATAACGTGAAGCATCAATCACTTTATTTTCATCTGTAATGATTTGTCCTCTATCATTTACATTGAGATGGGGTTCAATACTGTTGAAAAGAGATATGGCATGTGAACGAGATGCTAAAGGTGTAGCAGTCGACACGGAGTCACGCATCTTATTCTTCAAATTTTTCAATTGTTCAACAGTTTCCGATTGTAATAATACAGCACGATGTGGATCTTTGATGTGAACATTTTGCTGATAATCTAATTCTTTCCTATACATTTGATTTGCAAGAGGTTGCTTTACTTGCTGCATGGCAGTCAATTGTACATATTCATCCTGAGGAATAACAATCATGCGAGAATAAGAACTCATAGTTTGTAGATAATCATGGGAGTTTTCAAAATATCACTTCGAAATCTAAATTCTTCCGGACACTCTTGCGTAAAGTCAATGAATAAGTAACCGTGTGGTTTTTCAGTAGCTGCTTGAAAAATTTCAATTAAGGCTTTTGATCCTCTGGGTGCAACTTGTCGCGCTAAAATTTCAAATTGACTTTTATCTCGCGGATTCTTGAAAATAGCATAATAGTGTGTATTCAGGTTTCGTGTACGAGCTTCTTTTCCATCAGGAAACAAATTTTGTGTGATATAGATGATAAAGCACCTTTTATGATGTGCTGCGCGAGTGAACATATCTGTAACATCTTTGGAATTCTTACTTTCTTTTAATAGATCATCCAATACAACAACATCATTAGACTGAAGTTTATCCACTGGAATAATTCCTTCATGACGAATAAAGTTGCGACTTTGCAATTCCTGAAAGAGCGACGGTTGATAAATACCATAACACCAAATCACTCGATTGATAGGTTCCTTAAACAACTTCCTTCTTTTATCCAATAAATTCAGCGTGAAAACAGTTTTACCTGCATGAGATGGACCTGATACAGTCATAACTTTATCGCATTGAAGTCTGAAATCCATTTTGATACTTTGAGATTCAACATTTGCATAATTAACGCTTAGAGCCAAAGATGCTACCCAATACGTTGCCCACGACAGGAGCTAGTATCGGTAGTAACGCTGAAAGGAAACCGCCCTTTTGTGTTAGAGTTTCCCTCTTTCTTTGAAGGGTGACTTTAGGATTGGAGATGAAACGCAATTTTGTAGTATATCGCTTAAGTAACTTTCGTTGTTTTGGTGCTAATTTCTTCGTCCTCAACTTTCTCACATGAGAAATAATTTCACAAATGAATTTATCGTTAGCATGTCGTATAGCATTGTATCGCTGATTTGCTTTCATTCGTCGGAGAGCTTGAATGGCTGAAGAAAACTTTGAAGACTTTTGACTTTTACGTTTCGTCATTTTACGTTTCGCCATTTTCCGTGTTAGTCTTTGCTAAAACCTGTCTTTACCACATTTGCATAGGTACTAACTATTGCGGCATAAGTGACACTCGAAATGAGCAATATCACAGTGGTTACATTTGCAAAGTTGAATGCAATTACGTATGAAACAGCGTTGACAAAAGCATGCTTACATCTCTTGAAGATGCGCTTTTCATTTCCATCCTTTCGCTTACATACATCACAACACATAGTTTCACCGTTACTGATGTCTATAGCAAGTCTTTCTGAAGATATGAATTTGCTAGCCTTTTCTAAATAATAGACGCATGTACAGAAGGAATATACTTCGAGAGTGAGCAGGGATAGCTCGAAAACCAGTTGTGCTACAATCAAGTACCACTGCATTTTCAATTTTTCTTTATAGAAAGTTGAATGTGAATATCTGAAATCGCTTCAATCACTAGACTGCTACCATGATGGTTAAATGCGTTAAGACGTTCAACAATTTTTATCATATGTCTTTTAAAAAATTCTTCGGGGTGATCTACCACTTCCATTGAATAAGAAGCAAAATGGAAAGAGCGACTTTCCACCTCTTCCTTTCCAAAATGACTAAACTTAATTTTCGCAACTAATCGCGCCATGACAATGCTATCAGAGAATGTATTCATTAACTCTAGAAATAGAGTGCTAGCATCATCGATCACTGCTTCGATGTCGGTCTCATCTTTATAAAAATTTATCACATAATCTTGAACAGCTCCTTTTAAACTTTGTCTATGAAAATGTAATGTTCCGCAGTCATTTGAGAAAGACATGATCGCCCTTTTTATTTGGAAATAGCTTCGTATGTGACTGCAGTCTTTCCTCCATGAAACGTCGACGAGCAAACCAAAGTCAGAAACTTTTCACCGAAGCTGCTGGCAACGAATTTCACGCTCTTCATTCATTGATCCCTAGGTTTCGACAGAAGTGGACATTTTTGTGTTGAATGTTGCAGGACTCACCTCCGCCAAACTTCTTTCATTCCGCATACAGCGCTTTTAATGAATAATATGTTCTCTGCAAATGATAATCTCGTGCGAAAGTGACTTTCAAAGTTTCTTCTGCTTCATTGAACCGGACTTCATGCTTTGAAATGTCTACCAGTTATGATTGTTTACATTTCTCGTTGATGTATAAGTACATGTACCTCATAATCGTGATGCCATTTATTTGTGTATTGACTTTGATTTTCATTTTATTTTAAATATACACTTCTACTACTACTACTACTACTTTATCTAACCCATCTATTGCATGAAAACAACTCTTCTCATAGTAACATTTATTGAATAACGGTAACAAGCATGCATTATAAATCAATGGTTTGAAAGAGATAAAATAGATACAGCTGGTAACTATCATACAGCGAGCAATGATAACCATACAGGACTTTGGCAGTGTTGAGGTAAGGAGGAAAGAAGCATTGTTTATGAACGTAGCTACTACAACGAACATACAAAATAGGAACACACAAATCCTTAAAACGTTTCGTGACTTCATGATAATGTTGATTCACTCTACTATCCCAAGGCGGGAGCAAAGTATCGTCAATGATTAGATTGAGAAATACTTTCCTCTCCTTAGTAGGATCATTACAAAAGATGCGTATAACATTGAAAGCAGCTAGCCATCGTTTAAAGTCAATAAGAACAGCACTCTCACAAGAAAAGCCATAGTCTTGCAAATATTTCAGATTAAGTCCATGAATGTGTTTTCTCGCCCATTGATCAACATTGGGATCACAGTTGGCATGTTGATGATAGGCACTAACAATCTGATATGTCCAATTGTTCATAGCAATAGCACTGAGCTCCTGTACAGGTTCACCCTCACAATCCATAAAAATGATGATAGAAGCCTAAAACGGAAATTTACACATCTAAGGAAACGTTCTATAACATATCACAAAATGAAGAATTACATCGATGCTTTTCACGACAAAATACACAAATGATATGATGGCAACGAAGAAGTAAAATGTATCTAATAAGACCACGTCCACGACACTCAAAGCACATCAGCGAATTGTCATAGGGTAGAGTTAGGAAAGGACTAGTAAGGCAGCATTCTTCTCCGACTTGCGCTTCGTATCACTGCTGTTAAGGATTTGATCAATTATGTCATCCACGTTGGGTTGTTTTGGGCTATATAGGATGGATTCCATATGCATGGAGAGAGAGGCTATTTTATTATCCTTGTGCCGACCATAATATAGCCCATTCACTTTGAAAAGGATATCCCAAGTACCTTCTCCGAGCTCGTCGCATGTGATGGATGTTGAATGATCTCCCTCCTTCGTATAGTAAGTGCACCAATGTGATACCGGTAGACAAATGTGATTAGCATCCCAAATCTTTCTATGGGGAGTATCCTTGTCATCTCTCGCCTTCCACTCTTGAGCAAGAAGAGTAGGAATGTCCATATTTAATGTCACGTACTCTTCAATAATATCAAGTTGGTGACGAATGTACGGACTCACGGGGATCAGTATGTAGTCCCCATACTGATTGCGCATTATCTTGACATCCGTGGAAGGGAGCATTCCCGTTTGCAGTACCACGCTATGATCGTCATAACGCAAGACTTGTTTAAATTTACGCTGTAGCGGTGTAGGATTATGTACCTTGGTTGTTTCTTCCACTGGCCTCAGTTGTAGATGATCTGATTGAAGCGAACCTTGTAACGTCTGACCGCCATTTTGTCCTACTAGTGCAGCAGATGGAGTAGATGCCTGAATATGAAAAAGATTGTATTAAGTTTACGTTCAAGGGAGGAGAGGGAGGGAAGTAGCGACTTACCATTTTAGTTGGATAATAGAATAGAGAGAGAGAAAATGTGCGTCCGTCACTCGTGCGATTCAACGATGGAATGATTCTCACTGTGGAAAGCTCGCTATTTATATAGAAATGCTTGATTCTCATTGTATGATGATCCTCATTGTGCACCCAGCAAGAAAAATCCGCGGAACGAACGGATACAGGGAAGATAACCACAAAAAAACCGCGGATTACTTTTAATAAGTCGATACGGTGATAAGAGGATAACAGATATCCACGGATATGCGGGAGATATCCTCTATTTTCCGTGGCAGATGATGAGAAGGATAGTCGATATCCGTGGATAGTGCACGGATATTTGAAGGTCATACCTCACAAGGATAAACCGGATGAGTATCCTTAAGATATAATGACGGATATCCGAGTTTGTTAAGTACTAAGTTGCAGCATTAAGTTGTTTATGAGTACTAAGCAATATATGAGCATAATATAGGAAGAGTCAGCCTTTTCATTAGAATCTAATTGTACTAGGCCTGTTCATTTGGGTGCAATATATCAGTAATTGCAATGGTTGATTATGCTTTGACGCGAATTTGCGACAGCTTTTCATTCGATATTTTTTAGAGATCTATACAGAAAGCCTACAATTTAGATATAGATTAACTGAAATTCAGCCGGCTGAATATTAAGCTGATTCACATTCCGTCGGTATAGAATTTACAGTCGTGTTGATGAACGATGGCGAAAAATGACAGAATAATACATTAATACATTAATTCAAATGGATATTTTAACAACACTTAAATCGATCTTATATGCTTTCAGAGATTTTTTAGTATAAGTTTGTACAATAACTACATTATGCAGGCAGTCAATATTCAGTGGAGCCAATGAATGACAGCATAAAAACCACTGAATATTCTGCCGATGTCAGTATTATAACGTCATTCATTATCTCGGCTGAAAATTCTGCCGGCAGAATCTTAGATTATGAACAGTTCCAATTAACAATGCAGTGTAATCTCACTCGAATTTCATTCCTTTTAATTAAGTGAATTATTTTGCTATTCTAATAGCATGCTGCATGCCAGTATTTGTAGTTTCAAAAGTCCTAGCTGGTCTGTCTGATCTTCGCCATGTGAATGTGGACATCCCAGCTGAAAAGTTCGAACTTAAATGAAGTCTTGTTTTTTAAAGACTAAAACAAAAACTGAATTCAATCTCTTAGCTGGCCTGCATGTCTGCATCTTTACGTTTTCTTGTTTTGGCTCTTTAAAAACAAGATAATCAAACAGTCTTCATATTTTTAACTTGCTTGACCTATCTTTAATTCCATGTTTAATTCGTTTATGTTGGAGTTTTATAAATATTCTGTAAGTTTAATGCATTAGCATTGTCTATGGCTTAACATTTCTGAGGTAGGCGATTACCCAAAACACATATTCAAAGAGTTCAATCATCACAAACCATAGATCAAATCTATGACCAGCTGGCACAAAAACAATAAGTTGCTTTTTCCAAAGTTAACAGATTTGTTGCCGCTGCTGAGGAGTGTTATATATAATTTCTTGTGACGATATTTAGAAAATGCTAACATATAGGTTTATTTGAGATGAGTAATTGATGAAAGCATGTAAATCTATGGGCAGTATGTCTAGCCATACAGGTTCATACCATGCTATCTGCCGTTTACCATTACTAATAATGGTAAACGTTTTCTACATCTTTGAATCATGTGTTCAATGATATATTCAATAAAACATTGCAAAATAGAACAGGAGTCTTAAATGAAAAAGGTTCGCAATCAAAATAATTTCTTTGAGAATACAAGAAAGGTATTAGCTAAGAATGAATTTCCTGAGGTAGTTTCCGTTCATTTCTTCACCAGGCCAGTTAAAATATCCATGCTTTGTGTATCACTATGCAAAATTCTTGTTAATGACAATCATGTTTGAAGATGATATTTCTGTAATGCCTTTGAGGTTGGTTGAACTGAAAACACGATAGAATAAGCTCGTTTTGCAATTTCTATGTCAGAGTTTGTTATAATTTTATGCTTTCCTGCTTTGATTTAATTTTATCACATAATCCGTTTATGACTGTGCGTTTATGTCGAAAAGCTATTTTTTGCCATCCCTTCCCATTGGCTGATTAAATAGTTCAATCATTATCTTATGTTATGCTCGCATAATATTATTCTCGCATATTATTCGCTTCACTATTCATTCTAGTTCATGATCTTCTACATGAGAATTAAGGATATGCATAGAAATATACCAAGAATAGGCATTGATTGTCTACAGTTCATGTGCATTACGAATTTCATTCATCCCATCGGCCAATCAGATGGATTTGCTGAATGAGGATGTATTTTTCGACGTGGTTTTATCCAACAATTAAGTTGTATTTTCAGGTCAATGATGTTGGATATAATTCTCCGTTATCATTATTCTTTTGTGCGTTATGACTATTTTAAGTTAGTACATATATGAAGTTAAAAGGATACGTCATAAACTCGACGACTGATATTAGTTACAGTTAGGCCTATATGTATCGGTAAGACCATGTGTATTGTAATCTTTTTAACTTTTGATCTTATAATCTGAGCACTACGCGTTATCCATAAGGGCGTACGACCTAGATAACATAGTGAAAATATGGGTTCTATGGTATTGTATCAATTTCATTCATAGTGGTGATACTGGTAGTTATTTAGCCAATCTCACAAATCTCAGCTTCCTTTCCTCAAGCACCCAAAAATAAAGAACTAGAAAGACATCATTAATCTTCGTGAAATTGATGTCTATACTTGGCCCTCCCAAAGCGTAATATGAACGACCAAGACAATGTTTAAAAAAACCACTAGTTATTCAAGTTTTCTGCAAACAGGGTTTTCGGTAGCCATATTACTGCCTCATGGCCCCTAAAAGCTGTTGAACTTTTGATGTTGACCTGCGTAAAATTTTATCTTGTATCTATGCTCTGCTCCATTAATGTCCATTTTTGTATATGTGGTATGTTGTTCTATGTTATGTTGCTCTATGAGGACTATGAAATGAACAAATTGAGTAACTTCTTCGGTTTCCATAATGACTGACCACTTCATTACTATAACATGCTTATATTCTGACTTGTTTCAAGCATCAAGAGCATCAACAGTAATTACCATCTAGTTCTTCATTATTTGCATATACATTGATTATTGGATTTGATTTTCTTTACAGTTCACAGTCTTCGACTTTTTCGACGACGACCAAAGTCACTGTTCACAGCTCCGTCTTCTTGGGTGATACCGAAATCAACTAAACAGAGGCATCAGTTGTGCTTTTGGCCGGCTCCTTTATCCGTGGATGAGAGGTGAGTTTCTATCAGACAGTCCATTTAAGTTTGTATACTTGTTCTCAAACGTTATGAACGGTGTGCATACTCGTATAGAAACTATATATCACGGTTTGGGTGTCCTACTCGCATATTAAATAATGGAAAAAGTAATCTCATGTTTTTCGTTGATCTATAGTTTGAAAACTTGTCTTCCGCCTGCAACGAATCTGTCTTATCTAGACATAGGCATGGATAACTGTAAGTGAAAGAGTTAGTAAATGTAAGTATAATTCATAAATATAACCATTCGTGACGTGACTCCGTGACGTGAATAAGCTAAATCTGGTAATAATTGAGCTTATGATACTAGTTGACATATGATAGGAAGATGAGAATCCGATATAACAAAGAAAGGAATTGGTAATAATCGGCTTAATTTAGTTTACCAAGTGATATGTGCTACCAGTCTGCTTCAAGGGTTGATCATGTTGACGGAATGCATGAGGCTGAACATAATTTTTTCAATTACCAGAATAAACTGTACTTCAATTTTCAAAAGATCGGTTATCAGAATTCATAAAAGTTCGGAAATCATAATGGATGATTTTAAAATAATCATAATGGATGATTCATAAAAGTTAGGAAATCATAATGGATGAGCACAGAAGGATATCCTAGTAACTCGTGGTATCTGATTGTGATAGGAGAAATTTCTAATCAATTTTATCAATTTGTTTCCAGAAGAATTTCCACTTTTATTGAAAGATCATCTGTGCCAAATAAAAAGGAATGGATTCAGTTACCAGGCAGTGAGAAAGGTCATTTTAATTCTCGAAAAGCAGCCGATGAGTATCTCAAATCATTGATTGGTTCAAATCCCACTGACAGCGAAAGCTAACGGGCAGATCGCATTTCACGTAAATCCTTTACATTAATACAAATGAAACGTGCAGATACGGTGAACTTACAAGAAAGTACAATGAATGATACTTCAGAAACTCAAGCGAATTCTCCACTTGATGAAAGTAAGAAACAAAGAAATATCTTTTATGAGTATCGTGTTCTAATGTTCGAATGTCAACTATTAATCACAGTAGATGATAACCTTATATTCTATCCTATTTTCTCTTACCACATAGAGCATGAAAACATATGGTCTTGTCTTGATTGTTTGCGCGAAATATTTGTACCGGATATTTCGGAATCTGTCATTAGTTATGGAGCATATATTGAGTAAATATCAATACATTTGTCTCAGATAGAAGTAATATATACGTTTCACGTGATGGACATGCAGGACTTCATTTTGTTGATTAATAAGCTGTCTGTGATATTTGTAATCTGAATGTTCATCAAAGGTTCCTGTGAATCGACTTCCTCCGATGAATCTATATTCTCGTATTCAATTAATCTATAATCGTCATTAAATAAGGCATAACTTTCATTCCAGGTGCTGATTATACGAAAAATTACTTTCAAACTGAAGTAACCTCACCCTGTCTACCCAGAGTTATGGAGCCAAAGGACTTCCTGGGTGTCATGGATTCACTGAACTATATTAGAAATAAAATGAAGATTTTAGCAGTACGTACATACATCTTGTTCCATTATTTGATGTAACATTGGTTTTATAGGCAACAAGCATAAAGTCTAATTATGGTATTAGCAATCTCAGCATATCGCTTTAGCAAAATACCGATGTCAATTTTTTCTTGTGATAACTGTTATTCAGCGCATTTTTATTTTTCTTTAGGACAATCTCGAGGAACAGAAGAACAAATTGGATATCCTCCTAGGACGGATGGATTCCAGAACTTCCACAAATCGAAAACCAGATGCGGCTGACGATGCTATGGAGACACTTAAAGAGCTGTTCGACCTTCCGTTGAAAGAAGTTAACGAGGTAAAAATCTTCGTTAGATCAAAAATAATATAAGTCTCACCTCAGTGACATGATCTGTCACGTACGGCGAATAAAGTAGTCACTAGATGTCCGTAACCGCTATTGTGGTATTACTCTCTTGAATGAAGTCTTGATTATAATAAAATGTCAGGTGGTATCCATGAGCTCTTACCGTGTTGAAGTCACTAAAAAAACGTAGCCCTACTTTTTTCAAATCGTGTCCACCTAAGTTCTATAAGTTACATTTGAAAAGTAATGGAGAATACTTATTAAGCATTAACTTGACCTGAATTCAGCACTTAGGGTTAGTCATCAGTTTGGGGATTCAAATTTACTTTGTGATGGTTACTTTCATCATTCACAAGTTGGACTTACGAGAAATGTAAAAATTGTAGTTTGATAATGAAACTTAGCGGTGATTTCATGGTTTTATGAGAAGTCAAAAGTCAAAATGATTTTATTCCAAAAATATTGGATAATCATAACATAATTGTAACATATCAAAATTGTACATGTATTCCAGCACCAGGAAATATGACACCAAAGAAAAGCGTTGAGAAATGTTCATTAATAAACTCATCCCGGCAATGATAAATGAACCACTAGAAGTAGGCGGGGTAGCTCCTCAGGTCTCAGAGGGTGCAGAACTTCTTATTAAAATAGTATATGAAAACGGATTTTGCTCATGTCTCTGATAGTGCATTAATGTATGAGATTCACTCAGTTATTGTTTCACATTTGCAAGTGTAGCCGTGTTTTGCGATAAAAGACTGCAAATGCGAGTGTTTTTTGTACATGATAGCGCGTTGCGGGTTAACCCACATGATCAATCTTTCACCATGAAACTAAAAATATTAGGCCTTCAGTTTATAAGAGTAGTAAGTAAAACTCCACTTCTGGATAGCGCAAGATGGCCGCCGTCGCTGACGTCCCCCCCCCCTCTGGAACGACAGAGTGTCGTGGTGTGCCGGCCAAGTGAGTCCGAAAGGTTCGCTGACGTCCCCCCCCTCTGGCCGGACGTCGTATAGCGCGCGGTGATGTGCTGTCGAGGTTGGCGTGGTGTGCCGGCCAGGTTGGCGTGGTGTGCCGGCCAGGTTGGGAGGGTAGACTGTTGTAGCTCACCTGAAAAAATCCTGTGTCAGAGTGGCTTTGTATGGGTAAAATTTTGAAAATTTTCCGAAGTGTGTCATTTCGACCTGGGACCCTCACCAAAACATTTTTCATCAAATTTCACGGACCCCCCCCCCGACAGCAATCTTCTAACTTTGGTTCTAGTGGACGGATTTTGTCTTACAGCTACTCGTTTGAAAGAGGAGAAAAAACTGCTCGACGCCATTTTTGCCGCGAGTCAATCGGACCAGCCTTTCAAAAGTTAGAGCTGTTACAAGATTTTAGGTCGGAGCTCACCTGAAAAAATCCTAAGTGTCAGAGTGGCTTTGTATGGGTAAAATTTTGAAAATTTTTCAAAGTGTGTCATTTCGACCTGGGACCTTCACCAAAACATTTTTCATCAAATTTCACTGACCTCCCCCCCCCCTCGGGAGAGCTAGCTTCGATCTTGGCTTCTAGTGGACGGATTTTGTTGTGCAATAGCTCGTTTGAAAGCTAAGAGTGAGACAAATTCAGTGAAAGATACGCCTTGTCCATATCTGCCTTCGTTTAGATGTTAGACGCCATCTAAGATTTTAGGTCGGAGCTCACCTGAAAAAATCCTAAGTGTCAGAGTGGCTTTGTATGGGTAAAATTTTGAAAATTTTCCGAAGTGTGTCATTTCGACCTGGGACCTTCACCAAAAAATTTTTCATCAAATTTCTCCGAACGAGGGGGGGAGGTCAGTGAAATTTGATGAAAAATGTTTTGGTGAAGGTCCCAGGTCGAAATTCGGAAGTTTTAAATTTTTCAAAATTTTCACCACACTGGAGCTCTCACACTTAGGAATTTTTTCACTTGTGGCATGTTACATGGACATGTGCTGACGGACCGACTTTCCGTGGTCATGAGAATGGTTCAGGTGTCATATGATAGAGAATGATGAGACGAATCGTTTGCAACAAACCGCATGTCGCTACGATGAATACTTTCGGAGATACAGCCATTTTAAGTTTTCTTCTGAGCATATGTTTTTCAAAGTTTTAACATGTAATCTGAGGTTTTCAAGTATGCTGAGTTCAAATCTGCTATCAGATTTGAAATTTAACTAAGTCTAAGGCAGCTTTGAGGGGTTAGATCCCAGCTACTGATCACTACCTTTGACTCGGCGTTGCTGTTACCACTTCAGGGCAGTGACAATGATGTCTTCAGCTGTAAAGAGCGGGTATCGGGGAAGATCTCTCACTTCCCTAGTGATCAGTACAAGGCCTTCGGGCTGTCGACGGGATCGAGTGCGACTCACTATACTGAAATCTATCATTCCTGACTAAGTGTAATGCTTTAGGAATATGACTGTACTACATGATTCCAAACTTATACAAATTTCATTATCTTACAGTTAACAAGAAATCTCAGGCATGGCTAACGATAAGAACCGCAAATTCCATATTAAAATGTGTACCTGTGGGCGAATAAATCGCAGTGCGGACGCCAAGGCTCATGTCAAGAAGGCGGACACCGACCACATGATTATCCTGAATAGGGTTGCGTGTGTGAAGTGTAGAGTGTTGAAGGGTGATGAGGATGAGGCGCGTTTTTACAGAGTGCATGCCGACTGTAGTGGAGGTTTGGTGAATGACTTGAGATTCACGCAGTTGATTGTTGAAGAGAGGGAGCGAATGTTGGCGATAGAGCGAGAGGGTAAGGTTGAGAATGTTGTTGAGAATGATGAGTTGGCGAGAGCAGTTGCGTCGTTGGAGGCTGAGATTTGGCGAAAGAGAGTGCTTGAGAGTGATGATGAGGATGATGTGGATTTAGATAGGGAGCGTGTGAGGAAGCGTGTGAGGAAGTTGAGCTCTTCGTCGTCGGAGGTGTCAAACATTGTCATCACCGACCCCCCGAAGAGCTCATCTTCCCCAAAAGTGAAGAGTGGTGGGATTCGTATGCAGTCGGCGAGGTGGTTGAAGGATGAAGAGAAGAGGCATGTTTCGCAGCAGATGGCGCATGATTTGTTGGTGAATAAGTATGAGAGTTTGAAGAAGGTGAAGGATGAAGTTGTGAAGGAGTTGGATGAGTTGAAAAAGAAGGAACTGAAGTCGAAGGAGGTAGCGGATGAGAATATTCGAATGAGGCGTAGTGTGACTGATTTGAAGAATAAGACGCGAGAGTTGGAAGAGAAGAATGATGACTGTGGGAAGAGGGCGAGTGCTGCGGAGAGAAGAATGAGAGATGCAGAAGCGAAGTTTGAGGAGATGATGAAGGAGATGAGTGTGTTGAGAGCGAGGAATGTTGAGTTGGAGAGGACTGTGGCTCGGCGGGGTGATGAGAGGCAGGCGTTTGAGAAGTTGGAGCGCATGAGGGATGAGTGGAATCGTGTGAATGAGGATAGGTTGTTTGAGTTTCACATCCCTATTCGGGATAATCATTTGGCCGGCGAAGTACTCGTCAATCAAAATCTGGACGAGTCAATAATTTGTTACAACGGCCATCCGACGAAAAAATGCCTACATGCCAGCCTGAGAATGCGCGGCCATCTCCACAAATTCTCTATTCGGAAGCGCGCGAGACTGCCAAAGGATGACTAACCTGGTAAGTGAAAAGTAAATAAGATAGTATATCCTATTCTAATACATATCATTTTCATTGCAGATCTTTGCCCGCCTTCACCACCCCATCAATTCACTCCCGAGAACGAACCATCGGCTCTCTTAAGGGCCGCCTGGGGGCAAGACATGATAGAACCTCCACGCGGTTTGCCCTGGGCAGTCTTCGGACTGGCGAATAGTATCATTAAGTTTAATCGGCTATCAGTCAACTTGAACGTTGCGTCGCGTTAGAGGGGTATATAAACCACTGCCTCTCATTTCATTTCATTTCAATCATGCAGACGCCGAACAGTCAAGTCAGCTCTCCTCGCGGACCGCAGTTAAGGCCGCGAAATTTATTTGAGGAGTTTGTCAGGCTAGAGGAGCAAGACAGAGTTTATAATAATCTTGCTCGGATTGGCAATCCGATGACAGCCACTGTTGTCAATCCAACGGAATGGCGCTACATTGCACTTTTTAGCCATGTGCCAGTTAGTGTGGAAGTCGACACTGCTACCAAAGAGAGAGTCAAAGACTCTCTCAGCAGAATTGGTAGGGTGTAAGATGACGTTACTCCCGAGAACGAACCACCGGCTCTCTTAAGAGCCACCATGGGGCAACATTTGATAGAACCTCCTCGCGGTTTGCCCTGGGCAGTCTTCGGACTGGCGAATACTATCATTAAGTTGAATCTGCTATCAGTCAACTTGAACGTTATGCAGTCGATTGCTATCCCTGAAGCATTCTGATTCGCTGTTGAGCAATTCATTGTTGAAAACCCTATATAAGCCAGAAGATTGTAGCGCTTCTCATTCAATTTGAAGTCACGATGGAAGCAACGTCTCCTGCCAACAGCATTCCCGTCTTCATCGATGAAGACAACGCCATTCCCGAGTTCATCATCCTCGACGAGTGGGATGAAGAGGATGATAAGAAGGGGAAGATCAAGAAGATCGTTTGGACGGATGGGGTGTGGACTCCAAATATCACTCGCATCCGAAAGGTGCCAGATGCACCAGCACGACCTAGGCGGTATAGGGTCTATGACAACCTAACCGTCATACCCATTGACTATTCCAGCCAATAGTCAACTTAAATTCACACCCCGAGAATGAACCATCGGCTCTCTTAAGGGCCACCATGGGGCAAGACATGATAGAACCTCCACGCGGTTTGCCCTGGGCAGTCTTCGGACTGGCGAATACTATCATTAAGTTGAATCTGCTATCAGTCAACTTGAACGTTGCAAATGAAGTTCGGTGTAATACTTCCTTTCGACGGGCGTTCCTGTAAAGGGCGGCGGTGAAACCCGTAGCTATGTATACCGCAAGGGACATTCGGCAATGGTCAATCTTGTTTAACCTCTCTGCGTCATGTTTGCAAGTGATTGCCTCTGTCTCAACGTAGTATGCATTCGCGTCAGGGCGACATTTAGCCAACTGTCGAAGGTTGCCTAAAACTTTCCATTGCATACGTTATGAGAACCATGAGTTCTACCTGTCTCTATCAATGAGACGAATTGATGAATGGAATGAAATGGGAGGACACTCACGCGCCACACGCAGCATAACACACTTCTCTCTTCCGTAATCTAACAAGCTCTTTACACATGGATCGCAGTCGATTGCTATCCCAGAATCATGTAAGCTATCTTAATTTTATTTAACACTATTTCAACTACCATTATCACCCATATGAATTGTCATCAGATTTACAAGTTAGACTAAGCGTTCTACTATTTGTAAATGAAAGATATAGTTTCACCAGTTTACAAGTTAAAAATAAAGTTTCAATGGTGTGTACGTTAGAAATAAAGTTTTAGCTGTTTGTATATCAAAAACAAAGTTTCAAGAGTTTACAAGTTAAAAATAAAGTTTCAATGGTGTATACGTTAGAAATAAAGTTTTAGCTGTTTGTATATCAAAATAAAGTTTCAAGAGTTTACAAGTTAGAAATGACGTTTCAATAGTGTATGCGTTAGAAATAAAGTTTTAGCTGTTTGTATATCAAAATAAAGTTTCAAAAGTTTACAAGTTAGAAATAAAGTTTCAATAGTGTGTATGTTTGAAATAAAGGTATAACTGTTTGTAAAAATAAGATCGCAAGATTTACTAGTTTACAAGTTAGACTAAGTGTAAATTAAAATAAAATTATAACTGTTCACGAGTTAAAGCGTTCATGCAACGATGAACAATTAATAAGCTGAAAAGTTTTAGATTCACTTTAACATTACCATATGTTTACAGATAGAAATGTATCACAGCAAAGCTACTTCATGAGTTAGTTTGCCAGGAGTGTATCATCTCAAACTTTTACTCCGTCGTTGAAATTTCATGACGACTTTTTGCTAAACGAAAGTTAACACCAGAGGAGCGTAGGGGTGGGTGGTATAAAATACGCCTACAGCACTGAGAGAGTTGGAGTGCATGAGCTATGTACATTCTTTTGACGACGAGAGGAGCGATTCAGCCGATGGCGCAGGTAGTTTCCCAGAGCATGGAGGACATTGTTTAGGTGACTCTAAGGACGTATGTCGAGCTGCCTTCAGTGATAGGCTTCCAACTCATGATGAATGATGATATGCTTACGACCTACATTCAACCATTGGTGTATGCCCACACCCTCCCCCACAACGAGCTTGTCTGCCACATTGTATTCATGAGTGTGGCTCAAAGTAGGAAATTGATTGATGAGACTTTGCTGAAATATCCAAGGCGCGTATTCAAGCATGGTCGCCTACTGTTGGAGTATTATTATCAATGGCGCGACGACACACATTTGCCCACCCGTGTTTTACCACACCTATCAACCGAAGAATACAATAGAGCTTTAGTCGAGACGGTGAAAGGAGACGATGAGCGCTAGCGGGCGAATGAAGCATCGGTGAGAGTGGGAATCAACTTAATGCTATTCTCCAATGAGGATTGTTGTCTAATGAGAATCAAGCATTCCTTTATAAATAGAGAGCCTTCCACAGTGAGAATCATTCCATCGTTGAATCGTACAAGTGACGGACGCACATTCTCTCTCTCTACATCCCTGTTATATTATCCAACTAAAATGGTAAGTCGCTACTTTCCTCCCTCTCCTCCCTTGAACGTAAACTTGATAGAATCTTTTTTATTTTCAGGCATCTTCTACATCTACTACACTGACAGGACAAAATGGTGGCCAGACGTTACAAGGTTCGCTACAATCAGATCATCTACAGCTGAGACCAGTGGAAGAAACAACAAAGGTACATAATCCTACACCGCTACAGCGTAAATTTAAACAAGTCTTGCGTCATGAGGATCACAGCGTAGTACTGCGAACGGGAATGCTCCCTTCCACTGATGTGAAGATATTGAGCAATCAGTATGGGGATTACATACTCATCCCCGTGAGTCCGTACATTTGCCACCAACTTGACATTATTGAAGAGTACGTGACATTAAATATGGACATTCCTACTCCTCTTGCTCAAGAGTGGAAGGCGAGAGATGAAAAGGATACTCCCTATAGAAAGATTTGGGATGGCAATCAAATTTGCCTACCATTATCACATTGGTGTAGTTATTATAAAAAGGATGGAGATCAATCAATACCCATCAGATGTGATGAGCTCGGAGAAGGTACTTGGGATATCATTTTCAAAGTGAATGGACTATATTATGGTCAGCACAAGGATAACAAAATAGCCTCTCTCTCGATATACACTGAATCCATCCTATATATTCCAAAGCCACCCAGCGTAGATGACATTATTGACGAAATCCTTAACGGGGGTGGTACGAAGCGCAAGTCGGGCAAGAATGCTACTTCCAAACGCAAGTCAAGGAAAGAGAATTGCTAATCCTTTCCTAACTCTACCCTATGACAATTCGCTTATGTGCTTTGGGTGTCGTGGACGTGGTCTTATTAGATACATTTTACTTCTTCGTTGCTATCATATCATTTGTGTATTTTGTCGTGAAAAGCATCGATGTAATTCTTCATTTTGTGATATGTTATAGAACGTTTCCTTAGATGTGTAATTTCCGTTTTAGGCTTCTATCATCATTTTTATGGATTGTGAGCGTGAACCTGTGCAGGAGCTCAGTGCTATTGCTATGAACAATTGGACATATCAGATTGTTAGTGTCTATCATCAACATGCCAACTGTGATCCCAATGTTGATCAATGGGCGAGAAAACACATTCATGGACTTAATCTGAAATATTTGCAAGACTATGGCTTTTCTTGTGACTGCTCTTCTTATTGACTTTAAACGATGGTTAGCTGCTTTCAATGTTATACACATTTTTTGTAATAATCCTGGTAAGGAGAGGAAAGTATTTCCCAATCTAGTCATTAATGATATTTTGCTCCCACCTTGGGATAGTAGAGTGAATAAACAGTATCATGAAGTCACGAAACGTTTTAAGGATTTGTGTGTTCCTATTTTGTCTGTTCGTTGTAGTAGCTACGTTCATAACCAATGCTTCTTTCCTCCTTACCTCAACACTGCCAAAGTCCTATATGGTTATCATTGCTCGCTATATGACAGTTACCAGCTGTATCTATTTTATCTGTTTCAAACCATTGATTTGTAATGTATGCTTGTTACAGTTATTCAATAAATGTTATTATGCGAAACGTTGTTGTTATCATGCAACGGATGGGTTAGATGAAGGGTGATCATATCTTTTTCAAATGACTGTGGAACATTGATTTCCATGATGAAGATTTAAACAGTTAGATTTGATGACGAATAAGATTTACTAGTTTGCAAGTTAGACTAAGCGTTCTATTATTTGTAAATGAAAGATATAGTTTCAACAGTTTACAGATTAAAAATAAAGTTTCAATAGTGTATGTGTTAGAAATAAAGTTTAAGCTGTTTCTATGTTAGAAATAAAATAAAGTTTCAAGAGTTTACAAGTTAAAAATAAAGTTTCAACAGTGTGTACGTTAGAAATAAAGTTACATCTGTTTGTAAAAATAAGATTGCGGGATTTAATAGTTTGTAAGTTAGACTAAGCGTTCCACTATTTGTAAATGAAAGATATAGTTTCAACAGTTTACAGATTACAAAATAAAGTTTCAATAGTGTATGTATGTTAAAAATAAAGTTTAAGCTTTTTGTGTGTCAGAAATAGAATAAAGTTTCAACAATTTGTAGATTAAAAATAAAGTTTCAACAGTGTGCACGTTAAAAATAAAGTTTCAATAGTGTGTATGTTAAGAATAAAGTTCTATCTGTTTATATGTTTGAAATAAAAATGAAGGTTCACCAGTTTACAAGTTAAGAATAAAGTTTTAACTGCTTGTATGTCAGAAATGAAATAAAGTTTCACCAGTTTAAAAGTTAAAAATAAAGTTTCAATAGTCTGTATGTTAGAAACAAAGTTTCAACCGCCTTCAAGTTAAAATTAAAGTTTCAATAGTGTGTATGTTACGAATAAAGTTCTATCTGTATATATGTTAGAAATAGAATGAAGTTTCACGAGTTTACAAGTTAAGAATAAAGTCTATCTGTTTGTATGTTAGAAATAAAACAAAGTTTCAACCGTTTACAAGTTAAAAATAAAGTTTCAATAGTTTACAAGTTAAGAATAAAGTTTCAATAGTGTTTATGTTAAGAATAAAGTTCTATCTGTTTATATGTTAGAAATAGAATGAAGTTTCACCAGTTTACAAGTTACGAATAAAGTTCTATCTGTTTGTATGTTAGAAATAAAACAAAGTTTCAACCGTTTACAAGTTAAAAATAAAGTTTCAATAGTTTACAAGTTAAGAATAAAGTTTCAATAGTGTGTATGTTACGAATAACGTTCTATCTGTTTATATGTTAGAAATAGAATGAAGTTTCACCAGTTTACAAGTTAAGAATAAAGTTCTATCTGTTTGTATGTTATAAATAAAATGAAGTTTCATCAGTTTACAAGTTAAGAATCAAGCTTTATCTGTTTGTATGTTAGAATAAAACAAAGTTTCAACCGTTAACAAGTTAAAAATAAAGTTTCAATAGTTTGCAAGTTAAAACTAAAGTTTCAATAGTGTGTATGTTAAGAATAAAGTTCTATCTGTTTATATGTTAGAAATAGAATGAAGTTTCACCAGTTTACAAGTTAAGAATAAAGTTTTTCTGTTTGTATGTTAGTATAAAACAAAGTTTCAACAGTTTACAAATTAAAAATAAAGTTTCAATAGTGTGTACGTTAGAAATAAAGTTTCAACTGTTTACAAGTTAAAAATAAAGTTTCAACAGTGTGTACGTTAGGAATAAAGTTTTATCTGTTTATATGTTAGAAACAAAACAAAGTTTCAACAGTTTACAAGCTGAAAAATAAAGTTTCAACAGTGTGTACGTTAGGAATAAAGTTTTATCTGTTTGTAAGTTAGAAATAAAGTTTTAACCGCTTGTATGTTAGAAATAGAGGTATAACAGTTTATATGCTAGAAAGAAAGGTATAACTGTTTGTAAGACAAGATCGTAGGATTTACTAGTTTGCAAGTTAGACTCAGCGTTCTACTAATTGTAAATGAAAAAATATCGTTTCAGCAGTTTACAGATTAAAATAAAGTTTCTATAGTGTGTATGATGGAAATAAAGTTTAAGCGCTTTGTGCGTTAGAAATAAAGTTTCAGCCGTTTACAAGTTAAAAATAAAGTTTCAACAGTGTGTACGTTAGAAATAAAGTTTTAGCTGTTTATATGTTAGAAACAAAATAAAGTTTCAACAGTTTACAAGTTGAAAAATAAAGTTTCAACAGTGTGTACGTTAGAAATAAATGAAAGTAAGAACTTCATCGTATGAGTCTTCAAAGCATGTTTTGTAAATCAAATGTGTGTAGTACTGACATGATAGAATCAAGCTTGACAAACGCGTTTATTCTTTATTGTAATTGATAATGTAATGAACTTTATTCTTAACTTGTAAATTGGTGAAGCTTCATTCTATTTCTAACATACAAACAGATAAAACTTTATTCTTAACATACGCACTATTGAAACATTAGTTTTAACTTGCAAACTATTGAAACTTTATTTTTAACTTGTTAACGGTTGAAACTTTGTTTTATTCTAACATAGAAACAGATAAAACTTTATTCTTAACTTGTAAACTGATGAAACTTCATTTTATTTCTAACATACAAACAGATAGAACTTTATTCTTAACTTGTAAACTGGTGAAACTTCATTCTATTTCTAACATATAAACAGATAGAACTTTATTCTTAACATACACACTATTTAAACTTTATTCTTAACTTGTAAACTATTGAAACTTTATTTTTAACTTGTAAACTGATGAAACTTTGTTTTATTTCTAACATACAAACAGATAAAACTTTATTCTTAACTTGTAAACTGGTGAAACTTCATTTTATTTCTAACATATAAACAGATAGAACTTTATTCTTAACATACACACTATTGAAACTTTATTCTTAACTTGTAAACTATTGAAACTTTATTTTTAGCTTGTAAACGGTTGAAACTTTGTTTTATTTCTAACATATAAACAGATAGAACTTTATTCTTAACATACACACCATTGAAACTTTATTCTTAACTTGTAAACTATTGAAACTTTATTTTTAACTTGTAAACGGTTGAAACTTTGTTTTATTTCTAACATACAAACAGATAGAACTTTATTCTTAACTTGTAAACTGGTGAAACTTCATTCTATTTCTAACATATAAACAGATAGAACTTTATTCGTAACATACACACTATTGAAACTCTATTCTTAACTTGTAAACTATTGAAACTTTAATTTTAACTTGTAAACGGTTGAAACTTTGTTTTATTTCTAATATACAAACAGATAGAACTTTATTCTTAACTTGTAAACTCGTGAAACTTCATTCTATTTCTAACATATAAACAGATAGAACTTTATTCTTAACATACACACTATTGAAACTTTATTCTCAACTTGTAAACTATTAAAACTTTAATTTTAACTTGTAAGCGGTTGAAACTTTGTTTCTAACATACACACTATTGAAACTTTATTTTTAACTTTAAAACTGGTGAAACTTTATTCCATTTCTGACATACAAGCAGATAAAACTTAATTCTTAACTTGTAAACTGGTGAACCTTCATTTTTATTTCTAACATATAAAGAGATAGAACTTTATTCTTAACATACACACTATTGAAACTTTATTTTTAACGTGCACACTGTTGAAACTTTATTTTTAATCTACAAACTGTTGAAACTTTATTCTATTTCTAACACACAAAAAGCTTAAACTTTATTTTTAACATACATACACAATTGAAACTTTATTTTGTAATCTGTAAACTGTTGAAACTATATCTTTCATTTACAAATAGTGGAACGCTTAGTCTAACTTACAAACTATTAAATCCCGCAATCTTATTTTTACAAACAGATGTAACTTTATTTCTAACGTACACACTGTTGAAACTTTATTTTATTTCTAACATAGAAACAGCTTAAACTTTATTTCTAACACATACACTATTGAAACTTTATTTTTAATCTGTAAACTGTTGAAACTATATCTTTCCTTTACAAATAATAGAACGCTTAGTCTAACTTGCAAACTAGTAAATCTTATTCGTCATCAAATCTAACTGTTTAAATCTTCATCATGGAAATCAATGTTCCACAGTCATTTGAAAAAGATATGATCACCCTTCATCTAACCCATCCGTTGCATGATAACAACAACGTTTCGCATAATAACATTTATTGAATAACTGTAACAAGCATACATTACAAATCAATGGTTTGAAACAGATAAAATAGATACAGCTGGTAACTGTCATATAGCGAGCAATGATAACCATATAGGACTTTGGCAGTGTTGAGGTAAGGAGGAAAGAAGCATTGGTTATGAACGTAGCTACTACAACGAACAGACAAAATAGGAACACACAAATCCTTAAAACGTTTCGTGACTTCATGATAGTGTTGATTCACTCTACTATCCCAAGGTGGGAGCAAAATATCATTAATGACTAGATTGGGAAATACTTTCCTCTCCTTACCAGGATTATTACAAAAAATGCGTATAACATTGAAAGCAGCTAACCATCGTTTAAAGTCAATAAGAAGAACAGTCACAAGAAAAGCCATAGTCTTGCAAATATTTCAGATTAAGTCCATGAATGTGTTTTCTCGCCCATTGATCAACATTGGGATCACAGTTGGCATGTTGATGATAGACACTAACAATCTGATATGTCCAATTGTTCATAGCTGTTGAGTTCGAATGCTGTTATGCGGTTTTTCTTTCTGTGCTTCATTGTTATCCTGATGTTTGTCTTTGGTCCGATGTCTAAGTCAAGAGATCTTTAATGTATGTCGTTTTGAAGTCTATGATGTTTGTTGAAAGATGTAGAGATCACTTTATTAGTTTTGGTGTCGCATTTCTTTGTTTGTTTGTATTTCTATGGATGCGCTAGTTATGTAACTTATGTGAGATCTATGCATGATTCTTCCTGGCAAAGACTATCATATCGAACTCACTTGTGACCATCTTTGAATTTTGAACTGATAAGCTAAAATCTTCTTTGTACAGTCCATGCATCAAGTATAGTCTTTAAGTTTTGTTGGTGCTAGTTTATCGACTAATCGGTAAGTCATTGCATATTTGCGATGTCAATTGTACATAATTGTGTAAATCGTACCTTTTTTGTAGAAAACGTTTTTGTCTCTTGGTCAATGTCCTTTCTCTGAAAATTAAAGTTTCAAGTATAAAAATATCTTCACAGAAAAGGATCTTTTTCTTTATGGGGCAAATTCGCGTGCTCGAAGTCCTAAAACTTTGCCAGTAAAGTTTTAACAGTTTCGATTAATGATTAAACTACAAAGCAGTTTCGATAAGTCCTGCAAAGCAGTGTCAATTATGGTCTCAAGATAATCTGCGAACAAAGTTAAGCAAGCAAAGAAGATCTGCGACTTCATTGAATTCTTGAATGATCAACACAAATTCCAAGTCGCTTACCGCCTCCGTCTCAATCTTCTAAGTCAAGTCAAGTCAAAGTGAAGTTGATTCGAGGTTCCAAGTTCAAGTTCCATTCAAGTAATTGACGGTAATAAGTGATTTTTCTAAGAACTCAGTAAGTCAACGATTGATTCTCTATTGAAGCAGTATTTTGAGTACTTTTCATGCGAATTATACATTATAGTGCATGCATAATCGTACATTTGTTGCATAAAAAGCGCATCCTTTTATTTGAACGTTTTATAAAGGTGTATGTACTCGGTAATACGTTCATATAATCATCCTTCTATATTCGCAATTTTGTGGTAGGAATTCATTGTTATTAGTCTCTATGTTGAGTATGTCTGAGCTGAGTAGAATCAGTAGAATTCGCGGTTTCACTAGAGCTAAGATAACGAAAACATTGAGTAAAGCTGAGGAAGCGATTGATTCAAATAATTTGAATGAAATTTCTGCATTAATTGAAACGCTGACTTCATCTTTAAAAATTGTAACAAAACAGAACGAGGATATTCTTGAGTTATTAGAAGATGATAATGCTGATGAAGAAATTGAACAAGCATTAGAGTATGAGTTAAAGGTACAAACAATGATTAATACTTTGAACGAAATTGCAAAAAGGAGTGTTAGTTCTACTTGTAATAGTAATAATTCTGATAATTTGGTCGAAGTCTTGAAAGAGCAAAATGACATCGCGATTTCACTCGGGAAATTGCAGGATAAAGCAAGTCTACCGCCGAAAGAAATTCAGATTTTTGATGGTTCCGATATTACGAACTTTAAGCTGTTTCAAAATGCTTTCTCTAGAATTATTGAGACTAAGACTGATAATGATGCCGATCGTATTTATTACCTAGAGCAATATACTTTGGGGATGCCAAGAGATCTTGTAAGAAGTTGTTGTCACATGAATCCAACTGTAGGTTATAAGACTGCATGGATGATGCTAATTGATAAGTACGGGAATGATTTTGAAGTTTCCTGTGCGTTCTTACATAAGTTGGAATTGTGGCCAGAAATTAGTCATGAAGACGGCATTGAGTTAGAAAAATTCAGTGTCTTCTTGCGAAGTTGTCTGAATTATATGGAGAACGTCAGTTCACTCAATCAGTTGGATAGTCCGAAGGAAATAAGGTCGATAATCCACAAGTAAGTCTTATAAAATGCGCGAAGCTTGGCGTACAAGAGTGTTGACTATCCGAGAATTAGGATATGATGTGATATTCAAGGATCTTGTCGAATTTGTTGAACGACAATCGAAGTTGATAAACATGCTGATATACGGAGATTTGAAAAATACAGGTAAACCCAAAAGTAGTGATCATAAACAGACAGATTCCTTTCGACAGAATAAGCATGTCTCTAAGGCTAAGCAGTTGGGTAAATCAGTCTCTTTGTCCACAAATATTCAGGAACATGAAGCTTGTAATCAAAGTGATGCACAGTCTAAGACAAGTTCACATATATCTTCGCGTGAATGTGTATTTTGCAAATGCAATGATCATGATCTAAACTCGTGTAGTTCATTTTTGAAACTAGCGTTAGATAAAAGACAAGCGTTTATTCGTACGAATTCCTTATGCTTCGGTTGTCTGATTAAAGGTCATCATTCGAAAGGTTGTAGGAAAAAGTTAACGTGTAATACATGTAATAAGAGTCACCCTACTTGCCTTCATGAAAATCGAGCGAAGCAATCCACTCATTTTGTTAGTAGTGGGAAGTCGTGTTCTTCGACTTCTACAGAGAGCAAAAGTTGTCATACTGGGGCCGGTGCAGCTAATCGTGTAGCTTTGGCACTTATACCTGTAAAAGTTAGGTCAAGCAACAGTAGACAATCTGTAGTTACGTACGCCGCTCTCGACAACTTTAGTTCTGATTGTTTTGTATCTGACAGCGTAATGAAAAGTTTAGGAATTAAAGGGAAATCAGAAGAAATAAGATTAACAACAATGGAGAAGTTCCAAAGTCCAACGATGACTACAGTTGTAAATGGGCTTGAAATAACCGATCTTGACGAAAATGAAATCGTTCATCTTCCTCCGACCTATTCCCGCCCTGAATTACCATTTTCCACTAACGATATTGCGAAAAGAAATGAGTTCTACAAATGGTCACATCTTAGGGAAATTCCTATCATTGAAGTTGATGCCGAAGTAGGTTTACTTATAGGAATTAATGTTCCAGAAATGTTGAAACCCTTAGAAGTTGTAAGTGGGTCTCCTAATGAACCGTTTGCCACTAGACATAAGTTGGGGTGGACAATTAGTGGGCCAATGAACTTGAATTCCGAAGATATCGTCAGAGTGTGCAGGACACAAATACAAAGACTGAGTGACATTGAAACAAAATTAAACATGATGTATTCACGAGATTTTTATGATAACGAATCCGATTTGTGTAACCCTTCGATAGAAGACAAAATGTGGGAAGTAAAAGTGTCATCAGGTACATTCCAAGATGGTCATTACGTTATTCCATTACCTTTACGGCAGGAAAGCTTAACAGGTATCGATAACAAACATCAAGCTTTACAAAGACTCTTTTCTTTAAGAAAACGTCTTTCTAAAGATACCATATATCATAAAAATTATTCTGAGTTTATGGATCTTATGTTGAAAAACCGTTTTATGGAAGAGGTGCCTGTTGACGAATTATCTAGTACGAAAAATGTCTGGTATCTGGTACATCATGGAGTGTACCATAAGGAGAAGCAGAAAGTGCGTGTAGTTTTCAATTGCTCGTTGCCTTACCAAGGTAAGTCTCTGAATTCCATGCTGCTTCAAGGACCGGACTTGACAAATAGTCTGATTGGGGTACTTCTTCGATTTAGAGAAGGGTGCTTTGCATTCTCTGGTGACATTGAGAAAATGTTTTACCAGGTGAAAGTACCTAAAAGTCAATATGATTATATGCGACTGTTTGGTATCCAAATGGGGATCTGAGTATCGAACCATCCCAGTACAGACTTACTGTTCACGTTTTCGGAGCAGTTTCGTCACCTAGCTGCGCGAATTATGCTCTTCGTCAAACTGTTTTGGATGGCAGAAATAGTTATCCAGATTCAGTAGTTAAGACTGTTCTCCGAAACTTTTATGTCGACGACGTATTGAAATCTGTTGATAATGAAGACGACTCAATTCAGTTACTTCATCAACTTAAGAGTGCATGCTCACAGGGAGGTTTTAGATTAACCAAATTTGTAAGTAACTCGGAAAAGGGAATTGGGTCTGTATCGGAAAATGACCGCGCTAACAATTTACAGAATCTTTCTTTGAATTTTGATGATCATGTTGATGCAATTCAAAACGCTCTCGGTGTAAAATGGAATTTGACAACCGATAAGCTTAGTTTTAAGATCAAGTCTCAAGAAATTGTTTCTACGAGGAGAGGAGTTCTGTCTTGCATCTTTTCGATTTTTGATCCTCTTGGACTTCTGTGTCCAGTAGTTTTGATTACAAAACGTATTTTTCAAGAGTTATGTCGTTTAAAGACAGACTGGGATGATATACTTCATGAAAAGGAGAAACAGATTTGGGAACGATGGATCTCAAATCTGTCGAAGTTAGCTGAATATGAAGTCCCAAGAGCTTTAAAGACAAAAAGTTTCATTGATTCGAAATGCTCGATACATATATTTTCTGATGGAAGCGAAGTTGCTTATGGAGCTGTAGCGTACGCCAGGTTCGAAAACCCAAATCAGATTGTTCACTGCTCCCTAATTTACGCAAAATCACGGTTAGCTCCCATCAAGAAAATTACAATACCCAGGTTGGAGCTTACAGCAGCGAAGCTCGCAGTTACAATTAAGGGTATTCTGAACTCTGAATTAGAACTCAGAGTTGATAGTTTTACATTTTGGACTGATAGTACAACAGTCTTACGATATCTGAATAACGAAACAACCAGATATCACCGATTCGTTGCAAATCGAATAACGTATATTAATGAACGAACTGATACTAATCAATGGCGTTATGTTCCATCTGAACAGAATCCCTCTGACATTGCAAGTCGAGGAATCGAGATGGATAAGTTCCTTGTCAAAGACGATTGGAAGAACGGGCCGGATTTCCTCTGGAAATCAGAGATTGATTGGCCTAAGAATATTACGAATTTTCAAAATATTGATACCGATCCTGAAATAAAAAAGGAAAAATCCGCTCAAAGTTATTATACAAATGTTTCTGATGATACAATTGAGAAATTACTATTGTCATCTTCAGATTGGTATAAGTTGAAGAGAAGGATTGCCTGGTATTTGAAAATAAGGGAATGTCTGAAAATGAATGTAAGACTTGAAAGAGATATTTCAATCAGTGATTTAGAGAAAGCAGAATTCGCTATTTTCGAATATGTACAGCGTACTTCATTTGGTAATGAAATAAAAGCGATAAAAAACATTGAAAGTGTACCAAAAATAAGCTCCCTTCGTAAGTTGAGTCCTATTCTTGATGACCGAGGTCTACTTCGAGTAGGAGGACGAATTTCCAGAGCAACAGTCTCATACGAAACTAAACACCCCATCATTTTGCCAAAAAGTCATCTTTCATTGGTTACCTTGCTCATTAGGCCTGTAACCAAGTTGATTCTCTTGCGTAGTGCTGAACTCTAATCGTGACAAATATCGTTATATTTGTGGGGCCGGAATGTTGAGTTCGAATGCTGTTATGCGGTTTTTCTTTCTGTGCTTCATTGTTATCCTGATGTTTGTCTTTGGTCCGATGTCTAAGTCAAGAGATCTTTAATGTATGTCGTTTTGAAGTCTATGATGTTTGTTGAAAGATGTAGAGATCACTTTATTAGTTTTGGTGTCGCATTTCTTTGTTTGTTTGTATTTCTATGGATGCGCTAGTTATGTAACTTATGTGAGATCTATGCATGATTCTTCCTGGCAAAGACTATCATATCGAACTCACTTGTGACCATCTTTGAATTTTGAACTGATAAGCTAAAATCTTCTTTGTACAGTCCATGCATCAAGTATAGTCTTTAAGTTTTGTTGGTGCTAGTTTATCGACTAATCGGTAAGTCATTGCATATTTGCGATGTCAATCGTACATAATTGTGTAAATCGTACCTTTTTTGTAGAAAACGTTTTTGTCTCTTGGTCAATGTCCTTTCTCTGAAAATTAAAGTTTCAAGTATAAAAATATCTTCACAGAAAAGGATCTTTTTCTTTATGGGGCAAATTCGCGTGCTCGAAGTCCTAAAACTTTGCCAGTAAAGTTTTAACAATAGCAATAGCACTGAGCTCCTGCACAGGTTCACCCTCACAATCCATAAAAATGATGATAGAAGCCTAAAACGGAAATTACACATCTAAGGAAACGTTCTATAACATATCACAAAATGAAGAATTACATCGATGCTTTTCACGACAAAATACACAAATGATATGATGGCAACGAAGAAGTAAAATGTATCTAATAAGACCACGTCCACGACACTCAAAGCACATAAGCGAATTGTCATAGGGTAGAGTTAGGAAAGGATTAGCAATTCTCTTTCCTTGACTTGTGTTTGGAAGTAGCATTCTTGCCCGACTTGCGCTTCGTACCACCCCCGTTAAGGATTTCGTCAATAATGTCATCTACGCTGGGTGGCTTTGGAATATATAGGATGGATTCAGTGTATATCGAGAGAGAGGCTATTTTGTTATCCTTGTGCTGACCATAATATAGTCCATTCACTTTGAAAATGATATCCCAAGTACCTTCTCTCATCAAGTACCTTCTCTCATCTCTCATCAAGTAGCTCATCACATCTGATGGGTATTGATTGATCTCCATCCTTTTTATAATAACTACACCAATGTGATAATGGTAGGCAAATTTGATTGCCATCCCAAATCTTTCTATAGGGAGTATCCTTTTCATCTCTCGCCTTCCACTCTTGAGCAAGAGGAGTAGGAATGTCCATATTTAATGTCACGTACTCTTCAATAATGTCAAGTTGGTGGCGAATGTACGGACTCACGGGGATGAGTATGTAATCCCCATACTGATTGCTCAATATCTTCACATCAGTGGAAGGGAGCATTCCCGTTCGCAGTACTACGCTGTGATCCTCATGACGCAAGACTTGTTTAAATTTACGCTGTAGCGGTGTAGGATTATGTACCTTTGTTGTTTCTTCCACTGGTCTCAGCTGTAGATGATCTGATTGTAGCGAACCTTGTAACGTCTGGCCACCATTTTGTCCTGTCAGTGTAGTAGATGTAGAAGATGCCTGAAAATAAAAAAGATTCTATCAAGTTTACGTTCAAGGGAGGAGAGGGAGGAAAGTAGCGACTTACCATTTTAGTTGGATAATATAACAGGGATGTAGAGAGAGAATGTGCGTCCGTCACTTGTACGATTCAACGATGGAATGATTCTCACTGTGGAAGGCTCTCTATTTATAAAGGAATGCTTGATTCTCATTAGACAACAATCCTCATTGGAGAATAGCATTAAGTTGATTCCCACTCTCACCGATGCTTCATTCGCCCGCTAGCGCTCATCGTCTCCTTTCACCGTCTCGACTAAAGCTCTATTGTATTCTTCGGTTGATAGGTGTGGTAAAACATGAGTGGGCAAATGTGTGTCGTCGCGCCATTGATAATAATACTCCAACAGTAGGCGACCATGCTTGAATACGCGCCTTGGATATTTCAGCAAAGTCTCATCAATCAATTTCCTACTTTGAGCCACACTCATGAATACAATGTGGCAGACAAGCTCGTTGTGGGGGAGGGTGTGGGCATACACCAATGGTTGAATGTAGGTCGTAAGCATATCATCATTCATCATGAGTTGGAAGCTTATCACTGAAGGCAGCTCGACATACGTCCTTAGAGTCACCTAAACAATGTCCTCCATGCTCTGGGAAACTACCTGCGCCATCGGCTGAATCGCTCCTCTCGTCGTCAAAAGAATGTACATAGCTCATGCACTCCAACTCTCTCAGTGCTGTAGGCGTATTTTATACCACCCACCCCTACGCTCCTCTGGTGTTAACTTTCGTTTAGCAAAAAGTCGTCATGAAATTTCAACGACGGAGTAAAAGTTTAAGATGATACACTCCTGGCAAACTAACTCATGAAGTAGCTTTGCTGTGATACATTTCTATCTGTAAACATATGGTAATGTTAAAGTGAATCTAAAACTTTTCAGCTTATTAATTGTTCATCGTTGCATGAACGCTTTAACTCGTGAACAGTTATAATTTTATTTTAATTTACACTTAGTCTAACTTGTAAACTAGTAAATCTTGCGATCTTATTTTTACAAACAGTTATACCTTTATTTCTAACATACACACTATTGAAACTTTATTTCTAACTTGTAAACTCTTGAAACTTTATTTTGATATACAAACAGCTAAAACTTTATTTCTAACGTATACACCATTGAAACTTTATTTTTTAACTTGTAAACTGGTGAAACTATATCTTTCATTTACAAATAGTAGAACGCTTAGTCTAACTTACAAACTATTAAATCCCGCAATCTTATTTTTACAAACAGATGTAACTTTATTTCTAACGTACACACTGTTGAAACTTTATTTTTAATCTGTAAACTGTTGAAACTATATCTTTCATTTACAAATAATAGAACGCTTAGTCTAACTTGCAAACTAGTAAATCTTATTCGTCATCAAATCTAACTGTTTAAATCTTCATCATGGAAATCAATGTTCCACAGTCATTTGAAAAAGATATGATCACCCTTCATCTAACCCATCCGTTGCATGATAACAACAACTCTTCGCATAATAACATTTATTGAGTAACTGTAACAAGCATACATTACAAATCAATGGTTTGAAACAGATAAAATAGATACAGCTGGTAACTGTCATATAGCGAGCAATGATAACCATATAGGACTTTGGCAGTGTTGAGGTAAGGAGGAAAGAAGCATTGGTTATGAACGTAGCTACTACAACGAACAGACAAAATAGGAACACACAAATCCTTAAAACGTTTCGTGACTTCATGATAGTGTTGATTCACTCTACTATCCCAAGGTGGGAGCAAAATATCATTAATGACTAGATTGGGAAATACTTTCCTCTCCTTACCAGGATTATTACAAAAAATGTGTATAACATTGAAAGCAGCTAACCATCGTTTAACGTCAATAAGAAGAGCAGTCTCACAAGAAAAGCCATAGTCTTGCAAATATTTCAGATTAAGTCCATGAATGTGTTTTCTCGCCCATTGATCAACATTGGGATCACAGTTGGCATGTTGATGATAGACACTAACAATCTGATATGTCCAATTGTTCATAGCAATAGCACTGAGCTCCTGCACAGGTTCACCCTCACAATCCATAAAAATGATGATAGAAGCCTAAAACGGAAATTACACATCTAAGGAAACGTTCTATAACATATCACAAAATGAAGAATTACATCGATGCTTTTCACGACAAAATACACAAATGATATGATGGCAACGAAGAAGTAAAATGTATCTAATAAGACCACGTCCACGACACCCAAAGCACATAAGCGAATTGTCATAGGGTAGAGTTGGGAAAGGATTAGCAATTCTCTTTCCTTGACTTGCGTT
Organism: Prostheceraeus crozeri; assembly: GCA_907163375.1. Taxonomy (NCBI): domain Eukaryota; kingdom Metazoa; phylum Platyhelminthes; order Polycladida; family Euryleptidae; genus Prostheceraeus; species Prostheceraeus crozeri. The sequence goes on along the minus strand of CAJQUW010009039.1, from coordinate 59,952 downwards.
TGGAAGTAGCATTCTTGCCCGACTTGCGCTTCGTACCACCCCCGTTAAGGATTTCGTCAATAATGTCATCTACGCTGGGTGGCTTTGGAATATATAGGATGGATTCAGTGTATATCGAGAGAGAGGCTATTTTGTTATCCTTGTGCTGACCATAATATAGTCCATTCACTTTGAAAATGATATCCCAAGTACCTTCTCCGAGCTCATCACATCTGATGGGTATTGATTGATCTCCATCCTTTTTATAATAACTACACCAATGTGATAATGGTAGGCAAATTTGATTGCCATCCCAAATCTTTCTATAGGGAGTATCCTTTTCATCTCTCGCCTTCCACTCTTGAGCAAGAGGAGTAGGAATGTCCATATTTAATGTCACGTACTCTTCAATAATGTCAAGTTGATGGCGAATGTACGGACTCACGGGGATGAGTATGTAATCCCCATACTGATTGCTCAATATCTTCACATCAGTGGAAGGGAGCATTCCCGTTCGCAGTACTACGCTGTGATCCTCATGACGCAAGACTTGTTTAAATTTACGCTGTAGCGGTGTAGGATTATGTACCTTTGTTGTTTCTTCCACTGGTCTCAGCTGTAGATGATCTGATTGTAGCGAACCTTGTAACGTCTGGCCACCATTTTGTCCTGTCAGTGTAGTAGATGTAGAAGATGCCTGAAAATAAAAAAGATTCTATCAAGTTTACGTTCAAGGGAGGAGAGGGAGGAAAGTAGCGACTTACCATTTTAGTTGGATAATATAACAGGGATGTAGAGAGAGAATGTGCGTCCGTCACTTGTACGATTCAACGATGGAATGATTCTCACTGTGGAAGGCTCTCTATTTATAAAGGAATGCTTGATTCTCATTAGACAACAATCCTCATTGGAGAATAGCATTAAGTTGATTCCCACTCTCACCGATGCTTCATTCGCCCGCTAGCGCTCATCGTCTCCTTTCACCGTCTCGACTAAAGCTCTATTGTATTCTTCGGTTGATAGGTGTGGTAAAACACGGGTGGGCAAATGTGTGTCGTCGCGCCATTGATAATAATACTCCAACAGTAGGCGACCATGCTTGAATACGCGCCTTGGATATTTCAGCAAAGTCTCATCAATCAATTTCCTACTTTGAGCCACACTCATGAATACAATGTGGCAGACAAGCTCGTTGTGGGGGAGGGTGTGGGCATACACCAATGGTTGAATGTAGGTCGTAAGCATATCATCATTCATCATGAGTTGGAAGCTTATCACTGAAGGCAGCTCGACATACGTCCTTAGAGTCACCTAAACAATGTCCTCCATGCTCTGGGAAACTACCTGCGCCATCGGCTGAATCGCTCCTCTCGTCGTCAAAAGAATGTACATAGCTCATGCACTCCAACTCTCTCAGTGCTGTAGACGTATTTTATACCACCCACCCCTACGCTCCTCTGGTGTTAACTTTCGTTTAGCAAAAAGTCGTCATGAAATTTCAACGACGGAGTAAAAGTTTAAGATGATACACTCCTGGCAAACTAACTCATGAAGTAGCTTTGCTGTGATACATTTCTATCTGTAAACATATGGTAATGTTAAAGTGAATCTAAAACTTTTCAGCTTATTAATTGTTCATCGTTGCATGAACGCTTTAACTCGTGAACAGTTATAATTTTATTTTAATTTACACTTAGTCTAACTTGTAAACTAGTAAATCTTGCGATCTTATTTTTACAAACAGTTATACCTTTATTTCTAACATACACACTATTGAAACTTTATTTCTAACTTGTAAACTCTTGAAACTTTATTTTGATATACAAACAGCTAAAACTTTATTTCTAACGTATACACCATTGAAACTTTATTTTTTAACTTGTAAACTGGTGAAACTATATCTTTCATTTACAAATAGTAGAACGCTTAGTCTAACTTACAAACTATTAAATCCCGCAATCTTATTTTTACAAACAGATGTAACTTTATTTCTAACGTACACACTGTTGAAACTTTATTTTTAACTTGTAAACTCTTGAAACTTTATTTTATTTCTAACATAGAAACAGCTTAAACTTTATTTCTAACACATACACTATTGAAACTTTATTTTTAATCTGTAAACTGTTGAAACTATATCTTTCATTTACAAATAATAGAACGCTTAGTCTAACTTGCAAACTAGTAAATCTTATTCGTCATCAAATCTAACTGTTTAAATCTTCATCATGGAAATCAATGTTCCACAGTCATTTGAAAAAGATATGATCACCCTTCATCTAACCCATCCGTTGCATGATAACAACAACGTTTCGCATAATAACATTTATTGAATAACTGTAACAAGCATACATTACAAATCAATGGTTTGAAACAGATAAAATAGATACAGCTGGTAACTGTCATATAGCGAGCAATGATAACCATATAGGACTTTGGCAGTGTTGAGGTAAGGAGGAAAGAAGCATTGGTTATGAACGTAGCTACTACAACGAACAGACAAAATAGGAACACACAAATCCTTAAAACGTTTCGTGACTTCATGATAGTGTTGATTCACTCTACTATCCCAAGGTGGGAGCAAAATATCATTAATGACTAGATTGGGAAATACTTTCCTCTCCTTACCAGGATTATTACAAAAAATGTGTATAACATTGAAAGCAGCTAACCATCGTTTAAAGTCAATAAGAAGAGCAGTCTCACAAGAAAAGCCATAGTCTTGCAAATATTTCAGATTAAGTCCATGAATGTGTTTTCTCGCCCATTGATCAACATTGGGATCACAGTTGGCATGTTGATGATAGACACTAACAATCTGATATGTCCAATTGTTCATAGCAATAGCACTGAGCTCCTGCACAGGTTCACCCTCACAATCCATAAAAATGATGATAGAAGCCTAAAACGGAAATTACACATCTAAGGAAACGTTCTATAACATATCACAAAATGAAGAATTACATCGATGCTTTTCACGACAAAATACACAAATGATATGATGGCAACGAAGAAGTAAAATGTATCTAATAAGACCACGTCCACGACACCCAAAGCACATAAGCGAATTGTCATAGGGTAGAGTTGGGAAAGGATTAGCAATTCTCTTTCCTTGACTTGCGTTTGGAAGTAGCATTCTTGCCCGACTTGCGCTTCGTACCACCCCCGTTAAGGATTTCGTTAAATAATGTCATCTACGCTGGGTGGCTTTGGAATATATAGGATGGATTCAGTGTATATCGAGAGAGAGGCTATTTTGTTATCCTTGTGCTGACCACAATATAGTCCATTCACTTTGAAAATGATATCCCAAGTACCTTCTCCGAGCTCATCACATCTGATGGGTATTGATTGATCTCCATCCTTTTTATAATAACTACACCAATGTGATAATGGTAGGCAAATTTGATTGCCATCCCAAATCTTTCTATAGGGAGTATCCTTTTCATCTCTCGCCTTCCACTCTTGAGCAAGAGGAGTAGGAATGTCCATATTTAATGTCACGTACTCTTCAATAATGTCAAGTTGGTGGCGAATGTACGGACTCACGGGGATGAGTATGTAATCCCCATACTGATTGCTCAATATCTTCACATCAGTGGAAGGGAGCATTCCCGTTCGCAGTACTACGCTGTGATCCTCATGACGCAAGACTTGTTTAAATTTACGCTGTAGCGGTGTAGGATTATGTACCTTTGTTGTTTCTTCCACTGGTCTCAGCTGTAGATGATCTGATTGTAGCGAACCTTGTAACGTCTGGCCACCATTTTGTCCTGTCAGTGTAGTAGATGTAGAAGATGCCTGAAAATAAAAAAGATTCTATCAAGTTTACGTTCAAGGGAGGAGAGGGAGGAAAGTAGCGACTTACCATTTTAGTTGGATAATATAACAGGGATGTAGAGAGAGAGAATGTGCGTCCGTCACTTGTACGATTCAACGATGGAATGATTCTCACTGTGGAAGGCTCTCTATTTATAAAGGAATGCTTGATTCTCATTAGACAACAATCCTCATTGGAGAATAGCATTAAGTTGATTCCCACTCTCACCGATGCTTCATTCGCCCGCTAGCGCTCATCGTCTCCTTTCACCGTCTCGACTAAAGCTCTATTGTATTCTTCGGTTGATAGGTGTGGTAAAACACGGGTGGGCAAATGTGTGTCGTCGCGCCATTGATAATAATACTCCAACAGTAGGCGACCATGCTTGAATACGCGCCTTGGATATTTCAGCAAAGTCTCATCAATCAATTTCCTACTTTGAGCCACACTCATGAATACAATGTGGCAGACAAGCTCGTTGTGGGGGAGGGTGTGGGCATACACCAATGGTTGAATGTAGGTTGTAAGCATATCATCATTCATCATGAGTTGGAAGCTTATCACTGAAGGCAGCTCGACATACGTCCTTAGAGTCACCTAAACAATGTCCTCCATGCTCTGGGAAACTACCTGCGCCATCGGCTGAATCGCTCCTCTCGTCGTCAAAAGAATGTACATAGCTCATGCACTCCAACTCTCTCAGTGCTGTAGACGTATTTTATACCACCCACCCCTACGCTCCTCTGGTGTTAACTTTCGTTTAGCAAAAAGTCGTCATGAAATTTCAACGACGGAGTAAAAGTTTAAGATGATACACTCCTGGCAAACTAACTCATGAAGTAGCTTTGCTGTGATACATTTCTATCTGTAAACATATGGTAATGTTAAAGTGAATCTAAAACTTTTCAGCTTATTAATTGTTCATCGTTGCATGAACGCTTTAACTCGTGAACAGTTATAATTTTATTTTAATTTACACTTAGTCTAACTTGTAAACTAGTAAATCTTGCGATCTTATTTTTACAAACAGTTATACCTTTATTTCTAACATACACACTATTGAAACTTTATTTCTAACTTGTAAACTCTTGAAACTTTATTTTGATATACAAACAGCTAAAACTTTATTTCTAACGTATACACCATTGAAACTTTATTTTTTAACTTGTAAACTGGTGAAACTATATCTTTCTATTACAAATAGTGGAACGCTTAGTCTAACTTACAAACTATTAAATCCCGCAATCTTATTTTTACAAACAGATGTAACTTTATTTCTAACGTACACACTGTTGAAACTTTATTTTTAATCTGTAAACTCTTGAAACTTTATTTTATTTCTAACATAGAAACAGCTTAAACTTTATTTCTAACACATACACTATTGAAACTTTATTTTTAATCTGTAAACTGTTGAAACTATATCTTTCATTTACAAATAGTAGAACGCTTAGTCTAACTTGTAAATCGTATGACACTTCATATGGGTGATGATGGTAGTTGAAATAGTGTTAAATAAAATTAAGATAGCTTACATGATTCTGGGATGGCAATCGACTGCGATCCATGTGTAAAGAGCTTGTTAGACTACGGAAGAGAGAAGTGTGTTATGCTGCGTGTGGCGCGTGAGTGTCCTCCCATTTCATTCCATTCATCAATTCGTCTCATTGATAGAGACAGGTAGAACTCATGGTTCTCATAACGTATGCAATGGAAAGTTTTAGGCAACCTTCGACAGTTGGCTAAATGTCGCCCTGACGCGAATGCATACTACGTTGAGACAGAGGCAATCACTTGCAAACATGACGCAGAGAGGTTAAACAAGATTGACCATTGCCGAATGTCCCTTGCGGTATACATAGCTACGGGTTTCACCGCCGCCCTTTACAGGAACGCCCGTCGAAAGGAAGTATTACACCGAACTTCATTTGCAACGTTCAAGTTGACTGATAGCAGATTCAACTTAATGATAGTATTCGCCAGTCCGAAGACTGCCCAGGGCAAACCACGTGGAGGTTCTATCATGTCTTGCCCCATGGTGGCCCTTAAGAGAGCCGATGGTTCATTCTCGGGGTGTGAATTTAAGTTGACTATTGGCTGGAATAGTCAATGGGTATGACGGTTAGGTTGTCATAGACCCTATACCGCCCAGGTCGTGCTGGTGCATCTGGCACCTTTCGGATGCGAGTGGTATTTGGAGTCCACACCCCATCCGTCCAAACGATCTTCTTGATCTTCCCCTTCTTATCATCCTCTTCATCCCACTCGTCGAGGATGATGAACTCGGGAATGGCGTTGTCTTCATCGATGAAGACGGGAATGCTGTTGGCAGGAGACGTTGCTTCCATCGTGACTTAAAATTGAATGAGAAGCGCTACAATCTTCTGGCTTATATAGGGTTTTCAACAATGAATTGCTCAACAGCGAATCAGAATGCTTCAGGGATAGCAATCGACTGCATAACGTTCAAGTTGACTGATAGCAGATTCAACTTAATGATAGTATTCGCCAGTCTGAAGACTGCCCAGGGCAAACCGCGAGGAGGTTCTATCAAATCTTGCCCCATGGTGGCCCTTAAGAGAGCCGGTGGTTCGTTCTCGGGAGTAACGTCATCTTACACCCTACCAATTCTGCTGAGAGAGTCTTTGACTCTCTCTTTGGTAGCACTGTCGACTTCCACACTAACTGGTACATGGCTAAAAAGTGGAATGTAGCACCATTCCGTTGGATTGACAACAGTTGCTGTCATCGGATTGCCAATCCGAGCAAGATTATTAAAAACTCTGTCTTGCTCCTCTAGCCTGACAAACTCCTCAAATAAATTTCGCGGCCTTAACTGCGGTCCGCGAGGAGAGCTGACTTGACTGTTCGGCGTCTGCATGATTGAAATGAAATGAAATGAGAGGCAGTGGTTTATATACCCCTCTAACGCGACGCAACGTTCAAGTTGACTGATAGCAGATTCAACTTAATGATAGTATTCGCCAGTCCGAAGACTGCCCAGGGCAAACCGCGTGGAGGTTCTATCATGTCTTGCCCCCAGGCGGCCCTTAAGAGAGCCGATGGTTCATTCTCGGGAGTGAATTGATGGGGTGGTGAAGGCGGGCAAAGATCTGCAATGAAAATGATATGTATTAGAATAGGATATACTATCTTATTTACTTTTCACTTACCAGGTTAGTCATCCTTTGGCAGTCTCGCGCGCTTCCGAATAGAGAATTTTTGGAGATGGCCGCGCATTCTCAGGCTGGCATGTAGGCATTTTTTCGTCGGATGGCCGTTGTAACAAATTATTGACTCGTCCAGATTTTGATTGACGAGTACTTCGCCGGCCAAATGATTATCCCGAATAGGGATGTGAAACTCAAACAACCTATCCTCATTCACACGATTCCACTCATCCCTCATGCGCTCCAACTTCTCATACGCCTGCCTCTCATCACCCCGCCGAGCCACAGTCCTCTCCAACTCAACATTCCTCGCTCTCAACACACTCATCTCCTTCATCATCTCCTCAAACTTCGCTTCTGCATCTCTCATTCTTCTCTCCGCAGCACTCGCCCTCTTCCCACAGTCATCATTCTTCTCTTCCAACTCTCGCGTCTTATTCTTCAAATCAGTCACACTACGCCTCATTCGAATATTCTCATCCGCTACCTCCTTCGACTTCAGTTCCTTCTTTTTCAACTCATCCAACTCCTTCACAACTTCATCCTTCACCTTCTTCAAACTCTCATACTTATTCACCAACAAATCATGCGCCATCTGCTGCGAAACATGCCTCTTCTCTTCATCCTTCAACCACCTCGCCGACTGCATACGAATCCCACCACTCTTCACTTTTGGGGAAGATGAGCTCTTCGGGGGGTCGGTGATGACAATGTTTGACACCTCCGACGACGAAGAGCTCAACTTCCTCACACGCTTCCTCACACGCTCCCTATCTAAATCCACATCATCCTCATCATCACTCTCAAGCACTCTCTTTCGCCCAATCTCAGCATCCAACGACGCAACTGCTCTCGCCAACTCATCATTCTCAACAACATTCTCAACCTTACCCTCTCGCTCTATCGCCAACATTCGCTCCCTCTCTTCAACAATCAACTGCGTGAATCTCAAGTCATTCACCAAACCTCCACTACAGTCAGCATGCACTCTGTAAAAACGCGCCTCATCCTCATCACCCTTCAACACTCTACACTTCACACACGCAACCCTATTCAGGATAATCATGTGGTCGGTGTCCGCCTTCTTGACATGAGCCTTGGCGTCCGCACTGCGATTTATTCGCCCACAGGTACACATTTTAATATGGAATTTGCGGTTCTTATCGTTAGCCATGCCTGAGATTTCTTGTTAACTGTAAGATAATGAAATTTGTATAAGTTTGAAATCATGTAGTACAGTCATATTCCTAAAGCATTACACTTAGTCAGGAATGATAGATTTGAGTATAGTGAGTGGCACTCGATCCCTTCGACAGCCCGAAGGCCTTGTACTGATCACTAGGGAAGTGAGAGATCTTCCCCGATACCCGCTCTTTACAGCTGAAGACATCATTGTCACTGCCCCGAAGTGGTAACAGCAACGCCGAGTCAAAGGTAGTGATCAGTAGCTGGGATCTAACCCCTCAAAGCTGCCTTAGACTTAGTTAAATTTCAAATCTGATAGCAGATTTGAACTCAGCATACTTGAAAACCTTAGTCTACATGTTAAAACTTTGAAAAAACTGAAAATTAAGAATTTTTAAAAAAATCCGCATTTTACTACTCATACTGTTTTTAAAAAAATTTATCAGTAGTAAAGACACTATCAAACTCTATCATACAAACTTTGAAGTAAGAAGATAGCTTGCCTACTTCAAAAGATAGAGTCCTTTGAAACACCCGATATCGGGAGCTCAGAGCGACGACCGTCGCTTACCTCGTCTTTCGATGAAGTGATCAGACTTACGTTGTCGGGGGTTTATATATGCTCGGAAGAAAACTTAAAATGGCTCTATCTCCGAAAGTATTCATCGTAGCGACATGCGGTTTGCTGCAAACGATTCGTCTCATCATTCTCTATCATATGACACCTGAACCATTCTCATGACCACGGAAAGTCGGTCCGTCAGCACATGTCCATGTAACATGCCACAAGTGAAAAAATTCCTAAGTGTGAGAGCTCCAGTGTGGTGAAAATTTTGAAAAATTTAAAACTTCCGAATTTCGACCTGGGACCTTCACCAAAACATTTTTCATCAAATTTCACTGACCTCCCCCCCTCATTCGGAGAAATTTGATGAAAAATGTTTTGGTGAAGGTCCCAGGTCGAGATGACACACTTCGGAAAATTTTCAAAATTTTACCCATACAAAGCCACTCTGACACTTAGGATTTTTTCAGGTGAGCTCCGACCTAAAATCTTGTAACCGCTCTAACTTTTGAACGAAGACAGATATGAACAAGGCGTTTCTTTCACTGAATTTGTCTCACTCTTAGCTTTCAAACGAGCTATTGCACGACAAAATCCGTCCACTAGAAGCCAAGATCGAAGCTAGCTCTCCCGAGGGGGGGAGGTCAGTGAAATTTGATGAAAAATGTTTTGGTGACGGTCCCAGGTCGAAATGACACACTTTGGAAAATTTTCAAAATTTTACCCATACAAATCCACTCTGACACTTAGGTTTTTTTCAGGTGAGCTCCGACCTAAAATCTTGTAACAGCTCTAACTTTTGAAAGGCTGGTCCGATTGACTCGCGGCAAAAATGGCGTCGAGCAGTTTTTTCTCCTCTTTCAAACGAGTAGCTGTAAGACAAAATCCGTCCACTAGAACTAAAGTTAGAAGATTGCTGTCGGGGGGGGGGGGGTCCATGAAATTTGATGAAAAATGTTTTGGTGAAGGTCCCAGGTCGAAATGACACACTTTGGAAAATTTTCAAAATTTTACCCATACAAAGCCACTCTGACACTTAGGATTTTTTCAGGTGAGCTACAACAGTCCACCCTCCCAACCTGGCCGGCACACCACGCCAACCTGGCCGGCACACCACGCCAACCTGGCCGGCACACCACGCCAACCTCGACAGCACATCACCGCGCGCTATACGACGTCCGGCCAGAGGGGGGGGGACGTCAGCGAACCTTTCGGACTCACTTGGCCGGCACACCACGACACTCTGTCGTTCCAGAGGGGGGGACGTCAGCGACGGCGGCCATCTTGCGCTATCCAGAAGTGGAAAGTGGAGTTTTACTTACTACTTATAAGCATTCGGCAACAGGCAATTAACCTATTTCAATGAAATGAAATGCATGCGAGGTTTTTTTGTAGCAGTAGACATCATGAAATTGCTTCTTAATACAAAGGTATTGTGCCAAATATATATGGCTTTTGAAACGCTACTATCGTATGTTTAAGAAAGCTGAACGACGCTCACCGTCAAACCAGGTTAATCACGTTTTACATAAAATAAGCTACCCCGATGTTTTGACAGCGATTCTAGATGTAAAACTTAGTTCCACAAGATCGGCCGGGTATGGAAAACTCAGGTCTGTGAGGGTTAAACATGTACCAAATCGATGACTTTTCAAGTGTGTTCTACGTGTAATGCTGTCATTTTCATTGAAATTGTCTGACAAAAATATTCTATTTTTAACACAGTATGCTTAGAAATCTACAAATAGTTGCTTTCTGGCTTATAACATAGCGCTGCTAATTCACATCGTTAATGATGATATTTTGAAATGTGATCATATATTTTTGAAATCCTTAAATTGAGGACCTTGTGTAATTATGCATCAGTATCGCACAGGACACGTTTTCAACATAATTGTATGACATTTAATTACTCCTTATATCAGGGATTCGACCTAGAAGTGGATTTTGATCCAGACTTGCGATCAATCGGATAAAGTAACGCGACTTCTCGTCTTTTGGCCTTAACTAGGTTTAAAAAACACATGTGCAAATGGCATTCGGTAATCTTCATCAGTTTCGAACATTCTTTAGTGTTTTTGATACCCAGTGAAGGCCAGTAGTTGCACTACTTAAAAGAAAAAAAAACAAGTTGAAACTAGTCATGATCACTGAATTTAAACGAGTAATCAGATAGCCTAATCACAGAAGATATTCTCCACTCATAATTTTGTATCTGTTTTTTTCATCTGATTTGTTCCATTACGCTTACTTGTCAATTTCCTAATAAAAGAAGTAGTGAAATATTAGAAATAAACGTTCTGACTCAATCTTGCTGTTAAGAGCAATGCTCAACAGAATAGCAATGAATAACGGTACCACAGTCGGTCGTTCATAAAAACTGCGGGATTTGTAAAATTCCATAATGCAAGAATCCGATGAACCTGTAATGAACTGTTCATTTTTTAACAATTTTATCAATTTGGTAGCTTAAAATATTGGATTACTTCTAATTAGGTCCTAATGACAAATAAAACGTCCATGAATAACGTCTCTTAGAATTCAATAGCGAAATGACTCACGTTGTACACAGCGATTGACTGTTCGCGTAAAACAAGAACCTATCTAGAATCCTAGATTTTCTGTATGAATTATGTAAAAACGATCGTGTTTAGTGTCTCATTCGTACTTAGTCATTAATAAAGCATAATAACCTACGATAATCGTTGATTGGACTAACCAAAGTAGAATAAGCACTGACTAATTACGCAACCTTGTAATATGTGCTTCATTCTGTTTCAGTTGTCGCGATTGGAAGCTATGATTCAAGGTGTGGATGAGTCATCAAAGAAGATGAGATCGACTATTCGAAAGTGCTTATGTACATTAAGTCCAAAAACCTCGACCAGTGAACAATCAACGATTAACAAAACAGCCAGGGCGGTGTTTCGGTTAATAGCCCCTGATGAAGTATTTCAATATTACACACGGGAAACTACAACGAAATCAACGAAAAAACCTCTGTCTTCAATACATCCTCGATCAAACCAGTTGCTGACGACAGTCATTATGACTACTACTGGTTCTGGGCTTGACAAAAGTCGTACAGGGATTACGCTGCTCCGACAGGCAGAAAAGCAGACACGTTTTTGAGATGAATTCCTCATCGAGCAGTGATTTTTCCCATTTCGACCAACGTTCGGAAAGTGATACTGACAAAGATCTTGACGTCAACGCCGATTAACTTATTTTGTTCTGTTGTCACGTGTTGTTGAACAGAATTCTCCGGTGTCTTAAGTGAAATCGGGCCTTGGCTATTTTCTAACTTTTAGCAGCTTGCTACAGACCGTCATATTTCTTCCAAAATTCTTCTAGTTCAGTTTTGGTGCACTCGTGACTGTGACAGTTACAACTGTGTTCTACTTTAGTAAATTTTATTTTATTTAGCGCATTAACTACGATGAGTATGTTGAGCAAGTGACTGATTTCTCTGGAAAATCAGGTTTACGTAATTGTCTTCATTTTGTACATCTGAGATGCATGTTTAGTTTTATTACTGGTACTGCAAACCCTCAACTTTTGTTGCTAAGCGACTCGTTTCTCTGTAAAATCATGCTGACGTAATTGTTTATTTTATTGTACACTTGAGCTGCAAGTATAGTTTTATTACTGGTGCTCCAAACCCTCAACTTTTAATATAATTGTTAAACGACTAGTTTCTTAGTAAAATCAGGCTGACGTAATTGTTTTTATATTGTACACCTGAGATGCATGATTAGTTTTATTACTGGTACTCAGAACCCTCAACTTTTGTTATAATCATAATTGTTTAGATTTCTGTAATTCAATTTTTCTAAAATTAAATCTCGGCATTTGCATGATATTATTTTCCATCCTGCTTTAAGGACAATTTGGTTGTGAAGTAGCAATCGATTTTTATTTTAAGGACATGTCAGTAAGAAAAAGACTCAACAAAAAAGACAGTACTCATCAGTGCTTGTCCGGATGTATTCAACAATTGATTCCGAAAGGTAGATGTGGCCCTTGCACCGCGGTTATTTATTTGATATCCTGTTTACTTGGTTATGGATAGCCAACGTATCTCCACAGATAGTGGCCCTTACACCGCGGTTATTTATTTGATATCCTGTTTACTTGGTTATGGATAGTTAACGTATCTCCGCAGGTAGTGACCGCGGTTATTTATTTGATATCCAGTTTACTTGGTTATGGATAGCTAACGTATCTCCGCAGATAGTGGCCAGTAGTAAGTAAAACTCCACTTCTGGACCGCGCAAGATGGCCGCCATCGCTGACGTCCCCCCCCCCTCTGGAACGGCAGAGTGTCGTGGTCGGCCGCCGTGGTGCTTCGGGTCTGACGTCCCCCCCCTCTGGAACGGCGGAGTGTCGTGGTGTGCCGGCCACGTGCGTCCGTCAGGTTCGCTGACGTCCCCCCCCTCTGGCCGACCGTCGTATAGCGCGCGGTGATGTGGTGTCTAGGTTGGCGTGGTGTGCCGGCCAGGTTGGGAGGGTGGTCTGTCGTAGCTCACCTGAAAAAATCCTAAGTGTCAGAGTGGCTTTGTATGGGTAAAATTTTGAAAATTTTCCAAAGTGTGGAATTTCGACCTGGGACCTTCACCAAAACAATTTTCATCAAATTTCACTGACCCCCCCCCGACAGCAATCTTCTAACTTTGGTTCTAGTGAACGGATTTTGTCTTACAGCTACTCGTTTGAAAGAGGAGAAAAAACTGCTCGACGACATTTTTTGTTGCGAGTCAATCGGACCAGCCGTTCAAAAGTTAGAGCGGTTACAAGATTATAGGTCGGAGCTCGCTCACCTGAAAAAATCCTAAGTGTCAGAGTGGCTTTGTATGGGTAAAATTTTGAAAATTTTCCAAAGTGTGTCATTTCGACCTGGGACCTTCACCAAAACATTTTTCATCAAATTTCACTGACCCCCCCCCCGACAGCAATCTTCTAACTTTGGTTCTAGTGAACGGATTTTGTCTTACAGCTACTCGTTTGAAAGAGGAGAAAAAACTGCTCGACGACATTTTTTGTTGCGAGTCAATCGGACCAGCCGTTCAAAAGTTAGATCTGTTACAAGATTTTAGGTCGGAGCTCGCTCACCTGAAAAAATCCTAAGTGTCAGAGTGGCTTTGTATGGGTAAAATTTTGAAAATTTTCCAAAGTGTGGAATTTCGACCTGGGACCGTCACCAAAACATTTTTCATCAAATTTCACTGACCTCCCCCCCCTCGGGACAGCTCGCTTCAATCTTGGCTTCTAGTGGACGGATTTTGTCGTGCAATAGCTCGTTTGAAAGCTAAGAGTGAGACAAATTCAGTGAAAGAAACGCCTTGTTCATATCTGTCTTCGTTCAAAAGTTAGAGCGGTTACAAGATTTTAGGTCGGAGCTCGCTCACCTGAAAAAATCCTAAGTGTCAGAGTGGCTTTGTATGGGTAAAATTTTGAAAATTTTCCGAAGTGTGTCATTTCGACCTGGGACCTTCACCAAAACATTTTTCATCAAATTTCTCCGAATGAGGGGGGGAGGTCAGTGAAATTTGATGAAAAATGTTTTGGTGAAGGTCCCAGGTCGAAATTCGGAAGTTTTAAATTTTTCAAAATTTTCACCACACTGGAGCTCTCACACTTAGGAATTTTTTCACTTGTGGCATGTTACATGGACATGTGCTGACGGACCGACTTTCCGTGGTCATATGAGAATGGTTCAGGTGTCATATGATAGAGAATGATGAGACGAATCGTTTGCAACAAACCGCATGTCGCTACGATGAATACTTTCGGAGATAGAGCCATTTTAAGTTTTCTTCCGAGCATATATAAACCCCCGACAACGTAAGTCTGATCACTTCATCGAAAGACGAGGTAAGCGACGGTCGTCGCTCTGAGCTCCCGATATCGGGTGTTTCAAAGGACTCTATCTTTTAAAGTAGGCAAGCTATCTTCTTACTTCAAAGTTTGTATGATAGAGTTTGATAGTGTCTTTACTACTGATAAATTTTTTTAAAAACAGTATGAGTAGTAAAATGCGGATTTTTTTAAAAATTCTTAATTTTCAGTTTTTTCAAAGTTTTAACATGTAGACTAAGGTTTTCAAGTATGCTGAGTTCAAATCTGCTATCAGATTTGAAATTTAACTAAGTCTAAGGCAGCTTTGAGGGGTTAGATCCCAGCTACTGATCACTACCTTTGACTCGGCGTTGCTGTTACCACTTCGGGGCAGTGACAATGATGTCTTCAGCTGTAAAGAGCGGGTATCGGGGAAGATCTCTCACTTCCCTAGTGATCAGTACAACGCCTTCGGGCTGTCGACGGGATCGAGTGCCACTCACTATACTCTTTAGGAATATGACTGTACTACATGATTCCAAACTTATACAAATTTCATTATCTTACAGCTAACAATAAAATCAGGCATGGCTAATGATAAGAATCGCAAATATCATATAAAAATGTGTGTGTGCGGTCGAATTAATCGCAGTGCGGACGCCAAGGCGCATGTAAAGAAGGCGGGCACCGGCCACATGATTATCTTGAATAGGGTTGCGTGTGTGAAGTGTAGAGTGCTGAAGGGTGATGAGGATGAGGCGCGTTTCTACAGAGTGCATGCTGACTGTAGTGGTGGTTTTGTGAGTGACTTGAGATTTACGCAGTTGATTGTGGAAGAGAGGGAGCGAATGTTGGCGATCGAGCGAGAGGGTGAGGGAGCGAATGTTGTTGAGAATGTTGTTGAGAATGATGAGTTGGCGAGAGCGGTTGCGTCGTTGGAGGCTGCGATTGGGCGAAAGAGAGTGCTTGAGAGTGATGATGAGGATGATGTGGATTTAGATAGGGAGCGTGTGAGGAAGTTGAGCTCTTCGTCGTCGGAGGTGTCAAACATTGTCATCACCGACCCCCCGAAGAGCTCATCTTCCCCAAAAGTGAAGAGTGGTGGGATTCGTGTGCAGTCGGCGAGGTGGTTGAAGGATGAAGAGAAGAGGCATGTTTCGCAGCAGATGGCGCATGATTTGTTGGTGAATAAGTATGAGAGTTTGAAGAAAGTGAAGGATGAAGTTGTGAAGGAGTTGGATGAGTTGAAAAAGAAAGAACTGAAGTCGAAGGAGGTAGCGGATGAGAATATTCGAATGAGGCGTAGTGTGACTGATTTGAAGAATAAGACGCGAGAGTTGGAAGAGAAGAATGATGACTGTGGGAAGAGGGCGAGTGCTGCGGAGAGAAGAATGAGAGATGCAGAAGCGAAGTTTGAGGAGATGATGAAGGAGATGAGTGTGTTGAGAGCGAGGAATGTTGAGTTGGAGAGGACTGTGGCTCGGCGGGGTGATGAGAGGCAGGCGTATGAGAAGTTGGAGCGCATGAGGGATGAGTGGGAACGTGTGAATGAGGATCGTTTGTTTGAATTTCACATCCCTATTCGGGATAATCATTTGGCCGGCGAAGTATTGGCAAATCAAAGCCTCGACGAATCAATAATATGTTATAACGGCCATCCGACCAAGAAATGTCTGCATACCAGCCTAAGAATGCGCGGTCACTTACATAAATTCTCTATTCGGAAGCGCGCGAGACTGCCAAAGGATGGCTAACTTGGTAAGTGAAAAGTAAATAAGATAGTATATCCTATTCTAATACATATCATTTTCATTGCAGATCTTTGCCCGCCTTCACCACCCCATCAAGACACTCCCGAGAACGAACCATCGGCTCTCTTAAGGGCCGCCTGGGGGCAAGACATGATAGAACCTCCACGCGGTTTGCCCTGGGCAGTCTTCGGACTGGCGAATACTATCATTAAGTTGAATCTGCTATCAGTCAACTTGAACGTTGCGTCGCGTTAGAGGGGTATATAAACCACTGCCTCTCATTTCATTTCATTTCAATCATGCAGACGCCGAACAGTCAAGTCAGCTCTCCTCGCGGACCGCAGTTAAGGCCGCGAAATTTATTTGAGGAGTTTGTCAGGCTAGAGGAGCAAGACAGAGTTTATAATAATCTTGCTCGGATTGGCAATCCGATGACAGCAACTGCTGTCAATCCAACGGAATGGTGCTACATTCCACTTTTTAGCCATGTACCAGTTAGTGTGGAAGTCGACAGTGCTACCAAAGAGAGAGTCAAAGACTCTCTCAGCAGAATTGGTAGGGTGTAAGATGACGTTACTCCCGAGAACGAACCATCGGCTCTCTTAAGGGCCACCATGGGGCAACATTTGATAGAACCTCCTCGCGGTTTGCCCTGGGCAGTCTTCGGACTGGCGAATACTATCATTAAGTTGAATCTGCTATCAGTCAACTTGAACGTTATGCAGTCGATTGCTATCCCTGAAGCATTCTGATTCGCTGTTGAGCAATTCATTGTTGAAAACCCTATATAAGCCAGAAGATTGTAGCACTTCTCATTCAATTTCAAGTCACGATGGAAGCAACGTCTCCTGCCAACAGCATTCCCGTCTTCATCGATGAAGACAACGCCATTCCCGAGTTCGTCATCCTCGACGAGTGGGATGAAGAGGATGATAAGGGGAAGATCGAGAAGATCGTTTGGACGGATGGGGTGTGGACTCCAAATACCACTCGCATCCGAAAGGTGCCAGATGCACCAGCACGACCTGGGCGGTATAGGGTCTATGACAACCTAACCGTCATACCCATTGACTATTCCAGCCAATAGTCAACTTAAATTCACACCCCGAGAATGAACCATCGGCTCTCTTAAGGGCCACCATGGGGCAAGACATGATAGAACCTCCACGTGGTTTGCCCTGGGCAGTCTTCGGACTGGCGAATACTATCATTAAGTTGAATCTGCTATCAGTCAACTTGAACGTTGCAAATGAAGTTCGGTGTAATACTTCCTTTCGACGGGCGTTCCTGTAAAGGGCGGCGGTGAAACCCGTAGCTATGTATACCGCAAGGGACATTCGGCAATGGTCAATCTTGTTAAACCTCTCTGCGTCATGTTTGCAAGTGATTGCCTCTGTCTCAACGTAGTATGCATTCGCGCCAGGGCGACATTTAGCAAACTGTCGAAGGTTGCCTAAAACTTTCCATTGCATACGTTATGAGAACCATGAGTTCTACCTGTCTCTATCAATGAGACGAATTGATGAATGGAATGAAATGGGAGGACACTCACGCGCCACACGCAACATAACACACTTCTCTCTTCCGTAGTCTAACAAGCTCTTTACATATGGATCGCAGTCGATTGCTATCCCTGTATCAGAAGTGTAAGCTATCTTAATTTTATTTGACACTATTTCAACTACTATCATCATCGCCCATATGAAATGTTTTAAGATTTACAAGTTAGACTAAGCGTGCTACTATTTGCAAATGAAAAAGTATACATGGTTAAATCATCCACTTAAACCCATCCGTAGTCTAACAAGCTCTTTACATATGGATCGCAATCGATTGCTATCCCTGTATCAGAAGTGTAAGCTATCTTAATTTTATTTGACACTATTTCATCTATCATCATCGCCCATATGAAATGTTTTAAGATTTACAAGTTAGACTAAGCGTGCTACTATTTCCAAATGAAAAAGTATACATGGTTAAATCATCCACTGAAGCCCCATTCAAGTAAGTCAGTATGAAAGCAAAGATAATACGAAATAAAAATTTATTATGGCATGTATTTCAAAAGGTCTTCATCGTCAATATCGTCCCAGAGTCTGGCTTCACATAGATAACAAAAACAGTTCATTTGCTTTAATCGTTCTTCCACTGCGAGCCTCACTTTGTCAATATACTCCCACTCCTCCATAGTTCGTGGCTGGGAGTTAGGGGTGTACCACTCCCATAATTGGTGGAGGAATTTCGTGCTGGTGATCTCCATCATATCGTCAGTATCGTACTGGAGATACTTTCACCTCACGCCTGTTAAGTCGGGACACTCCTTCTCACATACACTCTCTTCGTTGTCCGCTGGTAATAACACCTTCTCTACCTTCGTTGGAGCGTTTGGTGTTGAGGATGGAGAAGAGAATTTTGTGTTTGTCGGAGGGCTTGTCATGTTGACTGTGAATAATAACTTTGAAATGTTTTCTAATTCTTAAGTATCAACAAGCAGCCAATCCGAATGAACAGCCAATGAATGATGAATATGAAAGTATATATGTAAAGTGACATTCGTGTCATTTCACTCTGTCTTTGAGACGCATAAGTGAACTGTTGTCTAGCGAATTCTGTTATTATTTGAGGCGTACAAGTGAACTGCTCTCTCGTGAATTCCAAATTTGAGACGTATTATTTGAGTGAAGTCTCTATCTTGTTGAAGTATCAAGCTTAAACATAATTTCGTTGAAATGGTAAGTTGAAAATTTCTTCACTCATCTCCCTCAAACGTGTGGTTAATAGCATCTTCCTCAATTTCAGCCATCAACTTCATCACCAACGCCCTCCCTTCTCGAGGAAAGTTTAGAGTCGTTGAGTCAAGGTAGGTTGTAACAATACACTGAGACTTGAACAGAGATGATAGAATGATTTCTCTTTCAGGTGATGTGAGTTCCAGCTCAGGACTCTCGCGACAAGGCAACGAGTGGGAATGTGCCGACTGCGGACATATGTTTACAAGGAAGCACAGTCTCCTTCGACACATCAAACAACGTGTGTGTCAACGCAAAGCTGCATCAATCTCCGGAGGTGAAGTTGATTCTGACGATGACATCTCCTTTCCTTGCGATTTGTGCCCTCTTTCTTTGGATAGTCACTTTCAGCGATCTTCGCACAGACTTCAACACACGCATGCAAATGATCACTACACCAACGGTACCTCTACCATCTCCCTCATTAATGTTTCACATAATAATTTAGTACGCGACTACTGCATGGAGTCCAATACTCAAATAGTAGATTTTCCTGAGTGGCTCCTTCAAAATTCTAACATTATCGAAGCGCTCTTCAACAATTTTGACAATTTTAGAATGAAGGCGCTCATCTACCTTAAACTAAAATATATTAAGATAGATTTTCAAACGGGTCAAGTGACGGAGAGAATACAGTTTCATGTTCCTTCCTCTTCCGCAACCGAAGTTGTAGACTGCGAGTCTTGGCTAAATTTTCACATTCAATGTTTAAAATCAAATGTAGATAAATTCAATCAACGCGACAGTGCTCTCATTTTTGATGGTGTGGAGTCAGCCATATTCAAAATTTCACTATTAGAAAGTCATGCAGCTCGAGGTACATTTAAACTACCAAAAACGTTGTATAATAAGAAAGCTGTCATCAATGTCGATTGTAAATCACAGTGTTTCAAATATGCCGTCCTATCCATTCTCCACTATAATGATATCAACGCGCACCGAGATCGCACCTATAGCTATAGACAGTGGGAGGATGAACTAGACTTTGAAGGTTGTGATAGTAACAACATGAAAATCAAAGATGTAGAAACGTTCGAAAAACATAATAAGATTAAAATTGTTGTTCACGTGTGGGAGAAGGGGTTGAAGGGTGCCCGCTATAATTCACGTTCAACTTGTTATGAACGTGTAGTCAACCTCCTATTAGTAAAACAAGATGATAGCGAGGAATGGCACTACTGTGGTATTCCCAAAATCTCTCGCTTGTACACTCACTTGGGGCACTCTAAAAGAGGTGAACATTTTGTATGCGACCGCTGCATCCGCTCCTTTTGGAGTAAACATAAATTTGAAACTCACTATGAATGGTGCAAGCGAGGTAAATTACAAATGGAACGCATGCCCAAAGATAAAATATTTTCACATAGGGATAATGG
Source organism: Prostheceraeus crozeri (assembly GCA_907163375.1). Classification (NCBI taxonomy): domain Eukaryota; kingdom Metazoa; phylum Platyhelminthes; order Polycladida; family Euryleptidae; genus Prostheceraeus; species Prostheceraeus crozeri. Next base: position 39,479 of record CAJQUW010009039.1, on the reverse strand, counting down.
TGACGAATTAAGTCCCCTGCGTATCATTTACGCAGACATAGAATGCTACATTGATGATATCATCCACAAACCAGCAGCCATATCCTGCTATGAAGTATGGCATGATCACTTTAGGAATAGACAAAACAAAATGCATACTTGGCAAGGTGAAGATTGTATTTCAAAATTTCTAGAATTTCTCGATAAAGCTGCTAAATTTCAACAATCATATGATTCACAATTGCAGCGTAAGTCACTACATATGTCAGATGAAGACAAACAAAAATTTGAAAGTTGCACATCGTGCCCTAAATGTCATAAAACGTTTGATGACGATAAAATTAAGAAAGTGCGTGATCATGATCACATCACTGGTAAATTTAGAAACGCACTCTGCTCCAAATGTAACTTTTCACTTAGGTTGAGACGCCGTGTACTACCCGTCATTTTTCATAACTTTAAGGGCTATGACAGTCATATGCTCATAAAAGGAGGGTTGAGCCAGATGAAATCGTGGCAGTTTAATGTAATGGCACAAACGAGAGAAAAATTCATGGCAATGACAGCAAAAGTACCAGTAGATAAAACTAAAGAAAATAAGACAGTCTTCTTCGAAATAAAATTTTTAGATTCATTTCAATTCATGTCAGCGTCACTAGCTTCTCTCGTTCGAAATCTCAAGTTTCTTCCCCATAGTCAAACTTTGAAGAAACACTATCCAAACTTAACGGATGAAATAATCACTCGCAAAGGAGTCTTTCCTTATGCGTATTTTAGCTCAATGTCTAAACTAAATGAAACAACCCTTCCTTCCATTGACAAATTCCAAAACGATTTGACGGGTGAAGATTGTCCAGTAGAGGACTATGAACATGCTCAAGAGGCATGGTTAAAATTTGATTGTAAAACGTTTGGCGAATATATGATCGCTTACTTAGAATTAGATGTCATTTTGCTGGCTGATGTCTTTCAGGAATTTCGACGAGTGGCATTAGAAGAAGACAAATTAGATCCTGTCCACTTTGTCAGTCTACCAGCCATGTCCTTTAAATCAGCCTTTAAAATGACTGGTGAGACCATTCATCTCTTACAAGACCCGGAGATGTATAATATATTTGAGCGCGGAATACGCGGTGGTCTCACATTTGTAAATAAACATCATATAAAATCTGAAACAGTAGGTGATGATCATATCCACCTAAAGTACTATGACCAAAATAATTTATATGGCAGTTCACTGTCTAAACCACTACCTCATTCCGAGTTTAGTTGGTTAAATCAAGATGAGCTTGAGTATTACTCCAACCCTTCAAACGTACTGAAGATTCCAGATGAAGGTGATTAAGGATATTACTTTGAAGTGGATTTGATTTATCCAAATAGCATTAAAAATAAAACTGCTGATTTCCCACTCGCACCTGAATCTGGTGAAGTGACTGAAGATATGTTTTCACCATTCATGTCACAATTTCATAATAACTTAATAGAGTGTGGACAGCCAAGGTACAAACCATGCCGCAAACTTTTACTCACCCAATATGATAAGAAAAATTATCTCGTACACTTCTGCATATTAAAATTCTATTTAGAAATGGGCATGCTTCTAAAGTCAGTTCACCGCATTATCAAATTTAGACAGAAAGCCTTCCTCAAACCCTACATAGATAGTAACAGTCAAAAACGTGCACTCGCCCAAAATAATTTTGAAAAGGATTTTTATAAATATAAGAATAACAGTCTATTCGGAAAGACCATGGAGGATGTTAGAAAACGTATGAATTACAAACTAGTCGTTGATGAACAAAAATATCACAAATTGACCTCATCACCTCTTTTCAATGATAGAGACATCATCGATGAGGATCTTGTACGTGTTAAAATGATTAAATCAGAAGTTGAGTTGTGCAAACCCATCTATATTGGGCAAGCCGTTTTAGATTATTCCAAGCTTGAAATATATCAACTCTTCTACAAAATATTAAAACCATGCCCTCTCGTAAAAGAGGTTCGCTTGCTGGGTGGTGATACAGCTAGTTTCTTTTTAGGAATTACCACTCAAAAAGATTTAAATTTTAATGAAGTAGGCAAGTCATTAGAAAAATATTTCGACACATCTAACTACAATCCCACTCATCCACTCTATTCCATACAGAATAAAGCCAAACTTGGTTGTTTTAAGGATGAAACAGCAGGAAAGTAAATAGATGAAATGATTCTCCTCCGTCCTAAAATGTATTCCATGAAATTAAAAGAATGTGCAGATAGTATTAAGCGTGCTAAAGGTATATCAAAATCCATTGTTCATAAAATGAAACATCGGTCCTATAAGAAGGCCTATAAAAATAAAACTATAACGTTTGTCAATATGACAATCTTAAAATCTCAAGTTCATACTGTGAAAACGTACACGTTCAAGAAACGTGCGCTTTCAGCATGGGAGGATAAGAGGTGTTGGATAGGACATAACACATCTCTTCCACATGGACATCCTGACACAAACATACCTCCACCCAAAAGAATTAACCTCACGCTACCACATTCAGGAGATGTATTGACATAATCAACTTTAACTCAGTATTTTGATGTTGTTTTTTGTAGATATACATGGTTGTTTTATGTATCGCATGAGATCGTTTCTTCCTTGTGAATATATGCCTACAGTCAGCCCATTCCCCCTATATCTGTGAAAAGACTTTTTCATACACATATTTTTATTTCAATAAACATATCACAATGACTTCACTTTGTTTTCCGAAACACTAAAGTTACGAGGGATTTAGTATCTTTCACATGGATGCACTCTTGTAAACCATTGGTAATTCTGATAGTAATAGAGGGTATAGTTTGTTTGACGACGGGATGATAGAAAATAGATTCAAACATCTTCTCGACTATTCCATATGAAGCGTCTTTATCATGAATGAAATCACGTAAAATGTATTCTTTTTTCTCACCAACAGAAATAGGTAAAATCAAATCACTTTGAATGTAAAGGTGCTGTTCATGTTTATCAAGTGTCATTGGTGTTTCTATACCAATCGTATGCGCAGCAGCAAACACAGTTTGTAGCATTGAAAAACCAAAGAGTTTTTTCAAATTTTTACTCAATTGACATTGAATGTCATCACCCAGTTTCAGAACAACGCGTTGATTTTCAATTGAAAACGAAATGTGGTGTGTCTTTACATCATATTTACTTTTCATCACATGTTTCAACTTCTGTTGTATATAAGGATTTACTACATGAATGAAGCTTTCAACTGTATGATATAGACGCGGCATTATATTGATAGCAACTTTAAATTCTTCATAAGACTGGTAAATTTTCTTGATGCGATCACCATAGATGTCCACCCACCATTCATCATTAACTGAATCAGCTTTAGTGTGATATTCATGAGAAGCATACACCACACCGCTTCCAATAATAGGTGTATAATGTCTTATAAAATGACGCAAGGTTGGAGAGAAATAAACTGTAAGTTTGTCATTATATTTCTGAATAACCAACTTATTTTTGTCCGCCATAATTTTCTCTCCATACTTCTTACCCACAGTCTCATTCCATCGTTTTACTAACTCAATAAGTGATAAAGGTTGAACACCACGCTTTTTCAAAATGATGCGTTCTTCGCATTCTACAACATCTTCATCAAATATTTTAAATCTATAATGAAATTTGTTGATTCGATTTGAATAAACTTTTTTAACATTTGCAGTAGCAATTGACGTTAGATGTAGTCCATGACCAAAACCAAGATGTGGATAGAATTCATTATCCAACCTCAGCGTAAGACCTTTAGTAAAAGAATGAAAGCGGAGGAACTGTCTCCCACTCCAATGATAGATAGTAAACTCATAAGCTTTCTGATTTTTATTCTTCATGATGGAAGTATTACCACTGTTGAATGCCTTAATAATTTTCTCATTCCCAAATGGTTCATAAGAATCTGATTTTATCTGAATCCATTCATAGTTCCACTTTCCATCTGATGTTAAATTGTATGGGAACTGAAATGCATTATTCATCGTTATTCCATCATGGGTGCGAGGAGTCAATATCATTTCTTCCAAATCATTCACATTCTGAATATTGCTATCATAGCAAATACTAGAAACGCCAACCTCCCATTCACCTTCTAAATGCAGTGGACGATTAAATTCTACTCGATAGTCTGATGGTTTATTTTTGGGAAATTTATTCATAGAAGCATTACTGGGCAAGTAGATTAGAAACGAGTCCTTATTTTCACTTTCCATATTATTCACATTGGAAAAATATATTAGCATACTTTTGCATTAACTCTTCATTAGGAAATGGAGTGTGATACTTGTCACAGCATCTTTATGAAAAGGAATCAACGCACCAGCATCGTCATAAATGGCAATATCAATTTGTGGGATGTAGTTTGATTTCAGCTTTGTATAATGCACTTTCTTGAAAGTATGCTCAGATAAAATACTACAGCTTTTTGGCTGGTATGGTATCATTGCTAGCAATGGAGCTTCAACATCTCCCACACGTACATCTTCACCAATATTGGAATATATCTGAAAATAGTTAATACGACGCGATAGCGACATGTCTGCGCTAGCTTTGGTTACTGTACCACTTTTAAAGATATTTTGATCAAAACCCAAAATGTCCATTAGAGTTTTATCCATAATTAGTTCAATACCTTTTCCACTTATAGTGAGAGACAAAGCACCTTCTTTTTCAGAAAATGAAATATGTTGCTCATTAATCACTTCATTTAAATAATCTACAACCAATTTAACTGAAGTAATAATGCGAGGCATCAACACTCTTGTTTCATGTAAGATACCACCTAAAGGCTCTACACACTTTCTGTATAAAGATACGGTCCATTCTGTATCAAATTGATTTGACCTTTCACATGGTAAATGTTGCATATCAGATTTTCCATGAACAGCTGCAGAACGATGTCGTAAGAACTGATGAAAATCTTTTGAACAAACTAATACTAGATCATCATCATTTAATTTGCTTATTGCAATATGATTAGATGATTTGATATAAGTCAATGTTGCCACTTGTTTACCATCAACTCGAAGGAGATAATTAAATTTCTTCAATAATGTCTCAGGAGTCATGTTTGTCTTTCTTGGCTTAATCACAATCTTCTTCACCAACGTCTTCTCATTTTTTGGAATAAGATCTACATAATAAGCTTCCTCTCGATATATTAACTGTTTATGACCACTTATGTGGTAATTAACGTTAAAATTATCATAGCTTGTTAAGGCGCTAGCGAGGTAACCTAAATCATTTCTTAAACTTGGACTTAAACCAACAATCCAATCTTTCTCAACTACATGATGTACATAATTATAATCATCATTGTGCGGAGTAAATTGGAGAGTATGTTTACTCGCTTTATTCAAGAAATCATATATAAACTTTTACATGACAGGAGATCTTTCTTTGGCCACTGTGGAATGTATACTCGGCAGCCCTTTTCACATTGATAAGTAGCTGTACGTCTCATATTAATAGTCATCACCTCATGATCAAAAGTATAGACACAGTTGCTATAAACAATTTGAGTGACACCCACTTCCCAATTTCCATTTAGCTGTTGTGCATGATCAATGGGAGTAGAAAAGAGTGCGGCTCGATTACTAGCAAATCTCTTTGTAGCCGCATTGCTAAGCAAAATATGATAAAACGACATTTTCATATTGCTGATCTGCAGCTTTGCATAACATCATGAAGACTTGGATTTTGGACTCTCTACAATATATCAGAGTTGATCGTGATGGAAACGTACATTTCAAAAATTCTCATGGTCATACATCAAGAGGTATTACATTAACATGGCGACAATTTGTCAACCTCAATGATATCATGAGGGATTTGGAATATTTTGAAACATTAAGATTCATCTCCTTGGGTGATCAAGTTTGGCTTCAACATTACAGAAATGAAATTCAAATCTGCCATTCTCATTCCGCAAACTGTTTTTCATTTCGCAAATACAATTGGGAGAAGTATAGAAGATACATACATCGCTCCATCATGACATTTATTCGTCGTGAGTTCATCGCCCTACTATGCAAATCTTAATCAGACATGACTACCACACATCATGAGTTGGAAATTGGATTCCCTACAACGTATTGAAACGGATCATGATCGAAACGTCTATTTCAAAGATTCAACTGGAAATGTGAGAAGAGAGTTTGCTTTATCTTATCGTCTTTTTCAATCTCTACATCATATCATGAAGGACTTGAAATACTTCCATATGAAAAGACATTCACGTATTGGAAATCGCATCTGGCTGCGCGTCAACAATCGGCGAATTCAACTCTATCATTCCCAACTTCATACTAACTTCACATTTCATCAAGGTAGTTGGGAAAAGTATAAAAGGAAGGTGCATCGCTCAATTTACTCATTCTTTCATCATGAAGCGCCATCGCTACACCATCGTCAACATTCTCCGTCGCTTCAGACTCTACACCAAAATCGATCTCACAACATTACACCAATACCTTCCAAACAGCAAGTATTACCCGGGCCGTCCTCAAATGTTAGTGGTGAAGATGAACAATTCACGGAATCTTCAACTCTTCCCAAATGGGACTGTACAGATTCTCGGCGCCCTTTCTCATTCATCGGCGCAGTCAATGCGCTTAGAGCTACAGAGACTACTACGTCGGATATGGAAGAGGGAGAGGTGTGTGATGTCGAATCTGACTGTGGACAATATGGTGATCTCTACTCAATTGAGTGAAAGTGTATCATTTTTGAAGATTCGTACCAGCAGTTACAATTTGTGTTATGAACCCGAACTTTTTCCTGCAGCTCTCATTAGTTGTTGGTTATCTGTGCATGTGGCAATCTTTCATAATAGTAAAGTGATCATTACTGGACTAAAATCTCATGTACAAGCAAATGTAATCCTAGACTATCTCATCGAGTATGTGCGTACCCAGCGGATTGTAAAATAAAAAACAATTTTTCCAACATGATGTTTTTATTTCAAATCATGATAGAACTTACAAATCATTTTTTCATTTGAGGATGGATTACATGAAAAGTTTTGAATAATAGATACAAATCGAGATACATGTAAACGTTTTAAGATGAAGTACAGTACAAAAGCACCACACGTTGATGAAAGTGGATGTTGTAGTATGCGTTCATTTCGCTGATATTGACGCGTATGTTTTCTCAACCACTGCTGTGTTGGTATATTTGGAGGTTGAGCAAGAGAGTCAAATAGTTCACCACGTCGGTCTTCTCCAATAAAGATCGCTTTCCAATGCTCACCGCCTAAATTCTGCGAATGAGTGTTTAGCACAATAAAGATGGGATAGTGATTTACTGCAGGTGGTAAGGTATCGAGTGAATAGACATTATCGAAAGCTTTCAACGTCGCTTCGTCTGCATTACGCTGCACTTTAGTCTTAATATCGTCAGCAGTCAACCAACTCATTAACGATTATACTGAAGAATCACGTCACGATACTTCGTAATTTCAATATTTGAATCGAAGACTGCATAAATTAATACATTGATCGTCTCAGGTAGTGTTCTTTTGAACGTCAAATCCAAACGAATATTATGAGGCACGTTCGCTTGTCGATAGGGGGCACTAATATCGCTGTCAGCAGTCAAATCAAATGCATAAATAGTATATCCACTCTTAAACTCTTTCATAGTCAGTCCGTTGGTGCCATCCGTATTGTAAAAGCCAAAAACATCCATAAAATCAACATAACTGCGCATAAATTGATCCGCAGCAAAATCTGGTTTGTAGGGTGGACCAGGATGACTCACACCATTTACACATAAAGCAATTTCACTTAACTGATTGTGTTTAAAATTGAAAGGATTCTTCTTTATATTACCATTAAATGCATCATTTTCAACCATTGCCACCATGAGGAGCTTCGGTGCTTCCGATGGAAAGAGGCCAGCTTTCATGAAACTCTTGATCTTTCGGAATTGTAAAGGTGAGAAGCTTTGTATGCTGAATGGGGTAAATGGCATTTTGGCGGTTAAGGCCTTCAGCATGTCCTCTAATGACACTTGGATTCGGTACTACTCGACGAATGTAAAGTGCAATATCTTCCACATGAATTCTAAAATTGTCAACTTTAGCAAATGCATTCAGCGCAAATTCAGGCTTATTCAATGTCAGCTTGAGTCGCATGCTGGTATTACAGAGTAAAAACTTTGACTGTCTAAAGAAGTCTAAATTCAGCGGACCATATAGCTGACATACTTTACTATCTTTAATCATAGCAGATCGCTTTACAAAGCCACTGTTTGTTTCAACATCAAATTTTCCTGCTTCATCTCTGTACCATCCCATGGCTTCCATATGACTTTTTTGTGCTGCTGGATGAAACTGTGATACATGATTGAAATATGATTTATAGGGATAATCGCTTTGACCACCTTCCACCTGCTGCTGTCCAATCGTTAGAGAAACATCGCGAAGTAATGTAGTCAATGGTAAATTGTTCAGTCCAACTTTATGTGTATCGTCAATAGCAGTTCCATCTGCTTGCTGAATTCTAAACCTCAAATCAACCATCGCATAACTCAAATCTATGTAGTCATCACTACCACCAGGAATAACAAATTCAATGGGGCCAGCATTCTCAGCTGTTCGAGGATGATAATCTACAATACTTGAACTAAGAATATCTGTCTGTATGGCTTGTTGATCAAACAAACAAAAACCGGAAGTTTTACACTCCATGATTAGAAGTTATAGCAGCGTCGTCGTTTAGCGCCTGATGAATGATTAGAGCCTCTGCGAAGTTTGCGTGAATGCCTTTTGACTGAAGATCGCACCTTAACAGCTCCGCGATGTTTCCTCCTTCCTTTATTCATTCGTTTAGGTGATTTCTTTCCTTGAGTAACACCAGCAAAGGTCTGCTTCAATGTTTTTAAACCGCGTTCCTTCCCACGATTCAACAAACTGCTCTTAAAACTTCTACCTCTGGAAAGATCACTAGCAACATCACCAGCAAAGCCAACGGCATTACTTAAAACATTTCGTTTTAAAGATCTACCGACATTGGATATGAGAGGTGCTACAACAGATTTCAGTGCACCAAGTATGCTACCTCCACGTTGGCGGCGAGCGCCGATGTAAATTTGTCCTCCACCACTTACATAGGAGGGTCGTGAATAAAATGAGGCAGTTGGATTCATAGCTCAAACCCTAAACATTGCTAGCTACAACTTTGCATGAATCACTGTCGATCACTTAGATGAAAGATGTCGGCACGACGCATCCAAGAGTTCGTACTTGAAGGATAACCAGTCCATTTAACAAGACACCATTCTTCACCTTGCCGTTTTTTACATCGAATGATTTTCTCTACCAAATATGTTTCACTTTCAGTGACTACCTCAATCTCATCGCGGTAAAAGCTACCCTCAATTTCTTCATTATCGTAATCTTTCAACTTGTAGGTGGTTGGAGAGTCTTTTTGATTAATCCTTGATACTGTAAATACCTCCTCTGTCCAATTCGGAAGGCACCCTTTAGCAAAAACACTTTTCACTTTTGAGATACGAACTTTATCACCAATTTTCACATCACTTTTCGCATGAGTGCGTTTACGTTGGAATGATTCGCGCACTTTATCTACATTGTCAGCATTTACATCTACTGGTCTGAGTCCAATAGAACGATGGATAGAGTGATTGTAGGCATGGAGTGTATCTTGTAGAACCTTTGTCCAATTTTGTGTCAAGTTGGCAGTAAAATGTCGCCACAAGCGATTTTTTAATGTGCGATTAAAACGTTCAACGAGAGCAGCTTTATAAGCACTCTTTACACTAAACAACTCAATGTCATGCCTCTCAAATAATCTTCTCACATGCTGATTTTCAAACTCTTTTCCTTGATCACTCTGAATTCTTTTTGGAATGCGACCTTCTCGAAAAATTGTTTGGAATGCTTTTGCTACTCCTTTCCCTTCTTTAGTTTTTAAAGGTTGAGCCCACGCATAACGCGAGAAAATATCAATGACGGTTAAAATAAAATTATTACCCGAGTTATGTTTTGAAATGGAGGCAACATCGCACAAATCTGCTTGCCACTGTTCATCGATGTCATGAACAATATAATGGCGGGTGCGGTACTTCTTTTTCGCTTGTTTGTGGAGTGTATAGGTAGCCTGACCCTTTAACCATCGTTTCACTTGTGATTGTGGAAGACCACTCGCTTTTGATAATTTCTTGATAGATGCAAATCCTGCCGGATGTTTTACATCATAATAGATTGATTTCAAACGTTCAGTCGATGACGACTGACTCTTTTTCCTCCTCATCTTTTTGTTTTCTTGCCTTTCTACATTTACAACAACTGCAGCATTTAGCTTTAGCGGTTTTGCGATCGTGTTCACATTGCTTAGGGGTTTCATTATGAGAGCTGGCGCAGCAAGTGCAAGTGACAACGACATTCACCTCTGGCGGCTCATTACATGGCAAGCAACACATCTGCTTCATATTAATAGTCTGAGAACATGTATTTCCTGGGAGGAGCTGTTTTACGTTTTCCTTTTACTAGTTTTAGTGGCGATGTAGATCTACGTCGAGTTCTTCCTCTTGTTTGCTTAGTGAGTGTGGGAGGGGATGTAGCAGGTGACGTCTTAAACCAATTTGTTGGCATTTTCATCGTCTGAAGCATTGGAGCAGTAGCCACTGTTGAATCAAGTTCTTTCAATGTCTCATTATTCAAAGCAAATTTTGACACATTATGCTTTTTCAATAGTTTAAGAAAGTATGTCCAACCAGGTGGAACATAGCCCTGACGGCGCTTTCTACGTGTCGCATACTGAATCAAGTCTTCATAACGTGAAGCATCAATCACTTTATTTTCATCTGTAATGATTTCTCCTCTATCATTTTCATTGAGATTGGGCTCAATACTATTGAAAAGAGATATGGCATGTGCGCGAGATGCTAAAGGTGTTGCAGTCGATACAGAGTCACGCATCTTATTCTTCAAGTTTTTTAATTGCTCAACAGTTTCCGATTGTAATAATACAGCACGATGTGGATCTTTGATGTGAACATTTTGCTGATAATCTATTTCTTTCCTATACATTTGATTTGCAAGAGGTTGCTTTACTTGCTGCATGGCAGTCAATTGTACATATTCATCCTGAGGAATAACAATCATGCGAGAATAAGAACTCATAGTTTGTAGATAATCATGGGAGTTTTCAAAATATCACTTCGAAATCTAAATTCTTCCGGACACTCTTGCGTAAAGTCAATGAATAAGTAACCGTATGGTTTTTCAGTAGCTGCTTGAAAAATTTCAATTAAGGCTTTTGATCCTCTGGGTGCAACTTGTCGCGCTAAAATTTCAAATTGACTTTTATCTCGCGGATTCTTGAAAATAGCATAATAGTGTGTATTCAGGTTTCGTGTACGAGCTTCTTTTCCATCAGGAAACAAATTTTGTGTGATATAGATGATAAAGCACCTTTTATGATGTGCTGCGCGAGTGAACATATCTGTAACATCTTTTGAATTCTTACTTTCTTTTAATAGATCATCCAATACAACAACATCATTAGACTGAAGTTTATCCACTGGAATAATTCCTTCATGTCGAATAAAGTTGCGACTTTGCAATTCCTGAAACAACGACGGTTGATAAATACCATAACACCAAATCACTCGATTGATAGGTTCCTTAAACAACTCCCTTCTTTTATCCAATAAATTCAGTGTGAAAACAGTTTTACCTGCATGAGATGGACCTGATACAGTCAGAACTTTATCACATTGAAGTCTGAAATCCATTTTATTACTTTGAGACTCAACATTTGCATAATTAACGCTTAGAGCCAAAGATATTTCCCAATAGGTTTCCCACGGCAGGAGCTATCATTGGAAGTATTGCTGAAAGGAAACCGCCCTTTTGTGTTAGAGTTTTCCTCTTTCTTTGAAGGGTGACTTTAGGATTGGAGATGAAACGCAATTTTGTAGCATATCGCTTAAGTAACTTTCGTAGTTTTGGCGCTAATGTCTTCGTCCTCAACTTTCTCACATGAGAAATAATTTCACGAATGAATTTATCGTTGGCATGTCGTATAGCATTGTATCGCTGATTTGCTTTCATTCGTCGGAGAGCTTGAATGCCTGAAGAAAACTTTGAAGACTTTTTACGTTTCGCCATTTTCCGTGTTAGTCTTTGCTAAAACCTATCTTTACCACATTTGCATAGGTACTAACTATTGCGACATAAGTGACACTCGAAATGAGCAATGTCACAGTGGTTACATTTGCAAAGTTGAATGCAATTACGTATGAAACAGCGTTGACAAAAAGCGTGCTTACATCTCTTGAAGATGCGCTTTTCATTTCCATCCTTTCGCTTACATACATCACAACACATAGTTTCACCGTTACTGATGTCTATAGCAAGTCTTTTTGAAGATATGAATTTGCTAGCCTTTTCTAAATAATAGACGCATGTACAGAAGGAATATACTTCGAGAGTGAGCAGACATAGCTCGAAAACCAGTTGTGCTACAATCAAGTACCACTGCATTTTCAATTTTTCTTTATGGAAAGTTGAATGTGAATATATGAAATCGCTTCAATCACTAGCGCTAGAAATAGAGTGCTAGCATCATCGACCACTGCTTCGATGTCGGTCTCATCTTTATGAAAATTTATCACATAATCTTGAACAGCTCCTTTTAAACTTTGCCTATGAAAATGTAATGTTCGGCAGTCGTTTGAGAAAGACATGATTGCCCTTTATCTAACCCATCCATTGCATGAAAACAACAACTCTTCTCATAGTAACATTTATTGAATAATAGTAACAAGCATGCATTATAAATCAATGGTTTGAAAGAGATAAAATAGATACAGCTGGTAACTATCATACAGCGAGCAATGATAACCATACAGGACTTTGGCAGTGTTGAGGTAAGGAGGAAAGAAGCATTGGTTATGAACGTAGCTACTACAACGAACAGACAAAATAGGAACAGACAAATCCTTAAAACGTTTCGTGACTTCATGATAATGTTGATTCACTCTACTATCCCAAGGTGGGAGCAAAATATCATCAATGACTAGATTGGGAAATACCTTCCTCTCCTTACCAGGATTATTACAAAAGATGCGTATAACATTGAAAGCAGCTAACCATCGTTTAAAGTCAATAAGAAGAGCACTCTCACAAGAAAAGCCATAGTCTTGCAAATATTTCAGATTAAGTCCATGAATGTGTTTTCTCGCCCATTGATCAACATTGGGATTGCAGTTGGCATGTTGATGATAGACACTGACAATCTGATATGTCCAATTGTTCATAGCAATAGCACTGAGCTCCTGTACAAGTTCACCCTCACAATCCATAAAAATGATGATAGAAGCCTAAAACGGAAATTTACACATCTAAGGAAACGTTCTATAACATATTACAAAATGAAGAATTACATCGATGCTTTTCACGACAAAATACACAAATGATATGATGGCAACGAAGAAGTAAAATGTATCTAATAAGACCACGTCCACGACACTCAAAGCACATAAGCGAATTGTCATAGGGTAGAGTTAGGAAAGGACTAGTAATTCTCCTTCTTTGAATTGCGTTTTGATGCAGCATTCTTCTCCGACTTGCGCTTCGTACCACTGCTGTTAAGGATTTGATCAATTATGTCGTCGACGTTGGGTGGTTTTGGAATATATAGGATGGATTCCATATGCAGGGAGAGAGAGGCTATTTTATTATCCTTATGCCGACCATAATATAGCCCATTCACTTTGAAAAGGATATCCCAAGTACCTTCTCCGAGCTCGTCGCATTTGATGGGTGTTGAATGATCTCCCTCCTTCTTATAGTAAGAGCACCAATGTGATACCGGTAGGCAAATTTGATTACCATCCCAAATCTTTCTATAGGCAGTATCCTTGTCATCTCTCGCCTTCCACTCTTGATCAAGAGGAGTAGGAATGTCCATATTTAATGTCACGTACTCCTCAATAATATCAAGTTGGTGGCGAATGTACGGACTCACGGGGATCAGTATGTAGTCCCCATACTGATTGTGCATTATCTTGACATCCGTGGAAGGGAGCATTCCCGTTTGGAGTACTACACCATGATCGTCATAACGCAAGACTTGTTTAAATTTACGCTGTAGCGGTGTAGGATTATGTACCTTGGTTGTTTCTTCCACTGGCCTCAGTTGTAGATGATCTGATCGTAGCGAACCTTGTAACGTTTGACCACCATTTTGTCCTACTAGTGCAGCAGATGGAGTAGATGCCTGAAAATGGAAAAGATTGTATTAAGTTTACGTTCAAGGGAGGGAGGAAAGTAGCGACTTACCATTTTAGTTGGATAATAGAATAGGGAACTAGAGAGAAAATGTGCGTCCGTCCCTCGTGCAATTCAACGATGGAATGATTCTCACTGTGGAAGGCTCGCTTTTTATATAGAAATGCTTGATTTTCATTGGATGATGATCCTCATTGGACAATAACATCAAGCTTATTCCAAATCTGGCCTCCGTTTACCAATCCGAGCCTTCATTCGCCCGCTGGAGCTGTTTCTTGGGAAATTCTAACTCTGTCGTTTTTCGTCAATCTCCCAAAATCTTAAATGGCGTCTCACATCTAAACGAAGACAGATATGAACAAGCCGATTCTTTCAGTGAATTTGTCTCACTCTTAGCTTTCAAACGAGCTATTGCACGACAAAATCCGTCCACTGGAAGCCAAGATCGAAGCTAGCTCTCCCGAGGGGGAGGGATTAAGAGAAGTGTTTGGTTAGTATCTAAAGTCGAGTTCGTATGAGTTTAGGGAGGGAGTTCTGTTGTCAAGATTTATGGGGTACTGTGTGAGGAGTTGCAGTTTATGGTCGTTTTAAGGTTTTTCTGGGAGGGGCCGTGAGTTGGAAGTATTTGAGTTGTTTTTTCGGATGGGTGCATCGTCAGTGTTGTGTTGAGTTAGAGGTGTGAGTTTCTTATTGTTTTATTTTTGAGTGACGTGTGACGCGTTTTAGAAGTTTTTTTGAAAGTTAATGGTCCTTTTTTAGGGAGCTTGTCTGGATGCTTAAAGCAGAGTGCCTAGATGCTGTAACGAAGAGTTGATGATTGTGATAAGTGAGTTTGGAGTAAGAACGGAGTTCGTCAGAATGACGTAAGTCCTTTAGATGGCAGTTGTGAGCGAAGTGTCTGGTGTTTTGGGTGTGAGAATGCTATTTCGAGCAGAGACTGGTCACAACAGGCTTTTTTCGCCTTTGGCTTTTGAGGTAGGAATGTAAGGCTAGGGTGTGACTGTTGTCAGCGAATCGTAGGAAAAGGTGAGGTCACGCGAAAAGTTGTATTTCTTCTTATATGTGAGATTGATCATTAATGGCTGATAGTTGGAGAATAAGAGAGAGGAGTAGGTAGGGTAAGTTGGACAGTGAGTAGGGGAACTGAGTTGTAGTATAAAGCTTCTGCTTTTTTTGAGCTTCAGTATAAGTTGATGGAAAAGGGATGTGAGTTAAGTTTTTTTGTAAGCATAGTTAGTTTTTATTGAGAGGCTTAAAGGGTTAGTGTAGATGATTGTTTTATAGATGTAGGATGTAGGTGAGTTGTAAGTGTATTTATGGTATAAAGGAGGTAGTTGAGGTGAGTTTTATCGAGTTGGAGGTAGCGAGTGCGAGTGTAGTATGGTAGCGTTTGCTTTAGTCATGCCTACGGTGTTAGAGTTTCTTTTAGTTGTAAGTTGGAAAAGGTATCTAAGTTTTCAGATGTTTCTTAGTCAAAGTAAAGGGAATCGATCAGTCTATGCGAGCGGCGGCGGCGCTGTCGAGAGAGAGCGCGTTGAGATGTTTGAAAAAGTTGGATAGGGGAGTTCTGTCTTGTGAAGGTTGGAAAGTGATTGGTAGATTTTAGATAGCGAGGGTGTGAAGTTTTTTGTTAAGTAAGTAGGAGGAGTCTTAGTGGCTTGCTAAGGTTTAAGTTTTGTTTTAGTACAGGTAGAGTTAAGGTTTTGAAGTTCTCGTGTATCGTGTAAAGTTTTGTAGTGTTATTCGTGAGCATTTGAAGAGAGTCTGTTAGGAGGAAGTTGTTTTGAGTATTTTTTTAAGAGATGGATATGAGTTGTAGTGTAAACGTGTTTTTTGTAGCCGTTAGGACGATAAAGATGGTTTAAGTGGGTCTGAGGAAAGCTTAGTTTCAAAGTGTTATGTTAGGGCAGGTTTTTTTTGTGAGTGTGCTTACTGGTTAATCGTATCGTTTGAGATTGGGAGAACGTATGTTTTTTGCCAAAGTGAGGTATGTAGTAGCGTAATATAGGCGTTATGAGTTGTTGAGTTTTCTCCGCGTGTTTTCCGTTATAGCTTAGCGAGGGCTCTGCAAGGTAAGTAGCTTAGAGTTCTGAGTTGTAGTTAAGTAACATTGTTTCAAGTCGTAGTTAGTCCAGCGAAATTTGATGAAAAATGTTTTGGTGACGGTCCCAGGTCGAAATTCCACACTTTGGAAAATTTTCAAAATTTTACCCATACAAAGCCACTCTGACACTTAGGATTTTTTCAGGTGAGCGAGCTCCGACCTAAAATCTTGTAACCGCTCTAACTTTTGAACGAAGACAGATATGAACAAGCCGATTCTTTCACTGAATTTGTCTCACTCTTAGCTTTCAAACGAACTATTGCACGACAAAATCCGTCCACTGGAAGCCAAAATCGAAGCGAGCTGTCCAGAGGGGGGGGACGTCAGCGAAATTTGATGAAAAATGTTTTGGTAAAGGTCCCAGGTCGAAATTCCACACTTTGGAAAATTTTCAAAATTTTACCCATACAAAGCCACTCTGACACTTAGGATTTTTTCAGGTGAGCGAGCTCCGACCTAAAATCTTGTAACCGCTCTAACTTTTGAAAGGCTGGTCCGATTGACTCGCAACAAAAAATGTCGTCGAGCAGTTTTTTCTCCTCTTTCAAACGAGTAGCTGTAAGACAAAATCCGTTCACTAGAACCAAAGTTAGAAGATTGCTGTCGGGGGGGGGGGTCCGTGAAATTTGATGAAAAATGTTTTGGTGACGGTCCCAGGTCGAAATTCCACACTTTGGAAAATTTTCAAAATTTTACCCATACAAAGCCACTCTGACACTTAGGATTTTTTCAGGTGAGCTACGACAGACCACCCTCCCAACCTGGCCGGCACACCACGCCAACCTAGACACCACATCACCGCGCGCTATACGACGGTCTGCCAGAGGGGGGGGGACGTCAGCGAACCTGACGGACGCACGTGGCCGGCACACCACGACACTCCGCCGTTCCTGAGGGGGGGAGG
Organism: Prostheceraeus crozeri; assembly: GCA_907163375.1. Lineage (NCBI taxonomy): Eukaryota > Metazoa > Platyhelminthes > Polycladida > Euryleptidae > Prostheceraeus > Prostheceraeus crozeri. The sequence goes on along the minus strand of CAJQUW010009039.1, from coordinate 22,180 downwards.
TCAGACCCGAAGCACCACGGCGGCCGACCACGACACTCTGCCGTTTCAGAGGGGGGGACGTCAGCGATGGCGGCCATCATGCGCGGTCCAGAAGTGGAGTTTTACTTACTACTTCCAGAACCATCTTTAGTTTCTTTTATTTCAATTAAATCATCAATATTATGTAGTACATTTTTAAGAACTCGTTTCCCTTCATCAGCTAAATTTAATTTACTAATAAATTATCTACTATTCCCTCACCACTAGCCGCTTTCTCTAACTCTCAATTATGTCGTTTTGTTTTTCGAATGCTGCCTTCTCTGATTTATTTTTATGTACTGCCTGGACAATACCAGCTGTCCCACCTGCAACACTTCCTGCTGCTGCTATACCTCCGATTACTAGAGGAATTAATGGGAGAATACCACCATTCTTCTTGTAATTTAATATTCTCTATCATTGGTTTATTTATGTAATACTTCTTTTTGTCAATCGTAATAGTTTGAGGTGTATTTTTGTCAATGATGTTACGTAGTTTTAATTCAACCGTTTTATTATTATTATTATTCGCTTGCGCCCTTTTTAATTAAAAAATTTTAACCATCCTTCGATTTCATGCATTTTATTATTTTCACCAATTGTAACAAATCGAATCAATAATACCTGGAGAATCACTTATTGTTTCTATATTTTGAGTTGCAACATCCAAGCACAATTGTGTAAATAATCTTGGAAAGAAATCATTTTCTAATGTAATATTATCCGTAGCAGGTAATGGTGTTTTAAAATCATCATCAGAATATAGAGAATATTCACAGTGTAAAATTGAATCGGGTAAATATAAATGACTTTGCTGCTTATCGACTTCAAAAATTAAATCACCTCCAGTATTCACTCTACCTGAAGATCCAGGATTCGTAGCAAATGTTATATAGTCATTCTTTTTTTGATTATAACTGACGGACGGGGGATCGTCTAATCTAAATTTACTTTCGATCAGAGACGACATAGTATTTTTTATTAGAAAAAAAAATCAGTTTGGTACTAGAATTTTGCTATTCCATTTCCCAACTGCACCCCATTTCCTCTCATTTCTTCAATTGATTGGAGCTCCGCTCCTCCAGGCTATAGAACTTATAGAACCTATAGAACTTTGTTCAGATTACTAACCGATCCTAACCATCTTTCCATTAAGAATTTCAATAGAATATTCGGCGTCTTCTAGCAATAAACCATAAGCCATCAGTGATGTTGTGGAATTATTCTTTTCGATATTAATTGTCACATCACAACCATACTTAATAATATCTTCTGATTGTGCACTTAAATCAAAGCATAAAACAGGCTATAAATTCTTCCAATCTACAGGAGTTAATTGTGCTTCTACTCCAAATTCTCGACACAAATTTCTATAAGTATCATATCCTTCCATAAACTGATTATTGGTGTTATCAAATCTCAATGGATCAATAGATAACGTGTTTCATTTAATGAAATTTGTAAACTTCGAATTGAATTAATATGGAAAAGACTATTCTTATCAAAACTAGGTGTTTCATTCTTTTGAAAAGTGAGTAAAAAATATCTTGGAGTATTTGATGTTCCAGTGAAATGCCAGTTAAATCTTTGTTCAGTAAAAGTGACAGAACTCGCAGTACGCTTCATAAAACTTACTGGAATTGGTTTGTTCGTATATAATCTTTTCGTAATAGTTGTTTCAACCTCTAAACTAGGAGTAATATGTTTTACCCACCATTCAAGTCTATCAATTTTTAGGTATGCTTTCCTTCCCAGCCTTTCCATAAAATATTGCTTCATTATTTAAAGTACGATGAACTATGAGTTTGAATTTCAATTGACATGATATTTTAGTGTAATCCAAATAACCGAATAACGGAGATAATGACCCATCAACAGTTTGTTTACTTTGTTAAAATCACGTCTTTTCAGTTATGAGCTATTTTGTGTACTGTTTCACTATGTTTTCTACATCTTTCGCAATTCCTGCTGCATCTGTTCCAGTGTGAGTTAAATCATTTTTAAGTATGCCGGTATGGTTATCAGGAAACCATCCTTCGATTTCATGCATTTTATTATTTTCACCAATTAACAAATCGAATCAATAATACCTGGAGAATCACTTATTGTTTCTATATTTTGAGTTGCAACATCCAAACACAATTGTGTAAATAATCTTGGAAAGAAATCATTTTCTAATGAAATGTTATCCGTAGCAGGTAATGGTGTTGTAAAATCAGCATCAGAATAGAGAGAATATTCACAGTGTAAAAATGAATCGGGTAAATATAAATGACTTTGCTGCTTATCGACTTAAAAAATTTAATCACCTCCAGTATTCACTCTTCCTGAAGATCCAGAATTCATTGCAATTCTTATATAGTCATTCTTTTTTTGATTATAACTGACGAACGGGGGATCGTCTAATCTAAATTTGCTTTCAATCAGAGACGACATTCTATTTTTTTTTTATTAGAAAAAATCAGTTTGGTACTCGGCTAAAGCCTCTGAACAAAGTTCTACTAGAATTTTGCTAATCCATTTCCTCTCATTTCTTCAATTGTTTTTTCATCATGTTTACTTTCCATCTTCGCTAATTGTGCAATTTTGTTTTTTGTTTCCTCTGAAAGCTTTTTGTCTTTTTGCAGTTCTTTAGCATAATTCCTAAGTTTATGAATAGCTTCTGGTTGTTTTAATTCGTTTTGTGACTTAACAGCATTCGATATTCCACTAGCTGTACTACCTATAGCAGCTGCTCCTTTAGCAGCAGATGAAATCAAATCTTTACTATTTTTAATCAAGTTAACGATACTTCCAATACCAGAACAGGTACCAGCCCCTTCTTTTTGAATAGTTTCTACACTGTCATAATGGTACACAGGTTTCATAGATGGTTCATGAGCAATTATATTATTTGAAGCGAAATGTTTAAGATTGTGTTATAAATTATAGGCATTTTTTAGGATTAAATTTGACTTTTTGGAAAAATATTTGCGTTTGTGATTGGTTAGAAACCTGAGGACCTTTGGTGCGATCGGCTGAAGCCTCTGAACAATGTCCGATTAAGATTTACGTGTGTGAATGACAACAACTTCGTGATAACTTTATTAATTTTCTGTTGCACTTTATCTATTGCGTCAAGCAGCGTGTGATGTACTTTAATTTCTTTTTCATTTACTTCTAATTTTTTCTCACTTTTCTTTACATCTGTTTTAAGAGCATTCAATTGAACTTCAATAGCATTCAACTGTTCCTTATTTCCTTTAGAATTTTTCTTTACTTCATTTTCTAAATTTATTTTAAGGGTCTTCAATTCGCTAACCTTTTGTTTAAGTGCTTTAACTTCATTTATCATTCTGTTCATGTACTTTGCTTGTTGTGTGATTCGGCTACTGAATTCAATAACACTTTTTGGAATGTGGATTGCAGATGTTGTAAGTGTTGTAATAATTTTCGATTCTTTTCGCTTACTTTTTCTAACTCTTCTTTCAGTTGTTTATTTTCATCTGTATTCTTTAGAATAGCAGACTTTAAATTTACAGAAAGTAATATCAAAATCTTTGATTGTTCTGCTAGCTTTCTATGAAGTGTTGATATTGTTGCTTCTAGCTCTTTATCTTTTTTATCAAGTTGTAACAATTTTACTTCTAGCTCTTCATCCTTTTTATCAAGTTTTGATAATTTTTCTGTTAATGATTTGTCATTCTGTTTTAGAAGCTTTGTTTCTTTCATTAGTGGAGTCAGTTCTTCTTTCAAGACATCTATTTGTCTATCAACATATTCTTTATTTGCTAACTCAGTATTTTGTTGTGGAAGAATAGAAAGATGTAACGGATTTGTTAAAACGTCTCCAGTTTTCATGATATAGTTGTCTAGTTCTATTTCTGATTCTTGATTATTCGGAATGTAAGCACACCCGCCAACATTTGTAAACATCATTTTTTCTAGATTATTTTTTCTGCTAAAAAATATGTTACCCAGCAAAGTCGACGCTTCACGTCTCAGCATCGAAGATGCAGTCAACGGAACCAAGCTTCTATCCAACAAAGTTGGCGGAACCAAGGTTCTATGCGAAATCTGTAATTTATCTTTTCATAATAAAGCATTATTAAATAAACATATGAAAGGAGTTCATGCGACAGTACAGCCAGTACACTCAGTACACCCAGTACACTCAGTACATGCAGTACAGGCAGTACACTCAGTACACCCAGTACAGCAAGCATACCCAGTACATGAACAGGCAGTACAAGTACACCCAGTACAGCAAGTACACCCAGTACACCCCCTACATGAACAGCTAGTACATGTACAGCAAGTACACCTAGTACAGTAAGCACACCCCCTACAGGAACAGGCAGTACAACAAGCCCAACAGATACAACCAGTACAACAAACACAAGCAAAAAAGAAAAAAACATGTAATGACTGTGGGAAAAGTATAACGTCGAAGAATTTTGCCCGTCACCTAAGGACATGTCAATTACCGCCACGCCCTAAAATAAAAGATAGGCAATGTACGTGTTGTAACAAATTTTTCACTAGTCAGGGTTTTTCCAATCATCTTAACTCATGCTCTGTTAACACACGAAAATGCACTAATTGTGAAACTTTAAAACCTAAATCAGAATTTTATGAAAGTAAGTACCAATGTAAAGATTCTTTAAAGGTACAACTAAGATGCTCCAACTGTAACAAAGTTTTATTGAAGAAAAGCTACCAACGACATTCAGCCACTTGTGTGGGAAAGTAACTTTGGCTGGAGGAAAGTAACTTTGCGTCTGTAGTAGTTTAGAGCCCTCCATAAGCCCGGGGGAGTGGCTACGGCTTCGTTTTGGGCCCCGGACGCGGGAGTCCGTACGGGTCTAGAGCTCCTAGAGAGGGATTAATCACTCAAAGGAGTGGAGGGATGCACGATGTCCGAAGTACTTTTCTCACTTTAAAAAATGGAAAATCCACCGGTAAATGCGTATACTGTTATACCTAATCCACGACCTGTAACCAATCAGTACCATCCATCTGAAGAAAGATCTTTATTTTCAGAAGAATCAGATCTTGGAAGATTCTTTGGGTTTCTAAAATTTCATTGTGTTAAAATTATTATCATATATATCATACTTTATCTTACATATAGATTTGTGAATTCGTTAGGTTTCTTACAAACTCCAGAACAAATGAAGCATAATATAGGGGAATTGTGGGTATGATGGAACAATTTTTTTCAAATACTTGTAAAACCACCATTTTTTATTCAATTGCAATCAAATTTTTACTGAAAATCTCGTTGGGTGAGAGGATAAACATACCTTCTTGTAGATCATGAAATGTTATATCTTTGTCACTTATTTTTGGAATTTTGAAAAACTAAAATTCATTCCATCATACCCCTAGTATGGGTAAGATGGAATAATTGTAAGGGTAAGATGGAATATTAATATAGACCTATACAATAATGAAATAAATTCGATTTTCAAGAAAAACAAGTTTTCCGTATAAACGAACAATATAATTTGAATGGTCTAGAGGTCAATAAGGTCAATAACTTGTATAGTAGTCTCTAACATAAACAGTTCCCTTAAAACACACTATACAAAAGATTACTCAAAGAATTAGAACTTTTAGCTACTTATCTCTCTTTGACAAAAGTCACAAATATAACTGTCACTCAGAAGTTCGTCATTCGCACAATTTTCATGGCACCAACCATCACATCGAGTGCATCTTATCCAATCTTCTGTTGGAGGTTCTTCATAAGCCTCACCACAAAAGATACAAAGGCATTCATCTACAACACCCGCAGGACTACAAGTACCGGTTCCTCCTTTTGGCACTTTCTGCTTCCTCTATTTCGGTGCTGGGTTTCCGCGCTTTTCACACTTCTTCTTACTAGTGCATGAACCCTGAGAATCTTCTTCATTCTGATAATCAGTGAGTATCCTAGCAGTCTGTCGTTTCCTCTTTCCAGCAGTAGAATGTCTATTTGCGGACGGAATGGGTAGTAGATGGAACCATGATACCGCGGCTGGTTTAGAAGGTGCAGTCAGTACGCTATTCACGAAAGCGTCGACAGGCGGTTCAGACAGGGCCACGGCAGAAGGTGCAGACGAGACTATGGCAGGAGGTGCAGACAGGGCCACAACAGAAGGTGCAGACGAGACTATGGCAGGAGGTGCAGACAGGGCCACAACAGAAGGTGCAGACGAGACTATGGCAGGAGGTGCAGACAGGGCCACGACAGAAGGTGCAGACGAGACCATGGCAGGAGGTGCAGACGAGACCATGGCAGGAGGTGCAGACGAGACCATGGCAGGAGGTGCAGACAGGGCCACGACAGAAGGTGCAGACGAGACCATGGCAGAAGGTGCAGACGAGACCATGGCAGGAGGTGCAGACGAGACCATGGCAGGAGGTGCAGACGAGACCATGGCAGGAGGTGCAGACGAGACCATGGCAGGAGGTGCAGACAAGGCCACGGCAGAAGAAGCAGACGAGAACATGGCAGACGACTCCGGTACTGTCGGTGGAACATTCTATTGGTCGTTGAATGCTATTACTGATGATTCCATCAACGATTTATGTATCAACCTCTCAACATGCAATGAAGAATATTCGATATAATCAGTTGTTAATTAAACACTTAAGTTATTTATGTGCTCACCTGCAACTAGCTCAGTAACACTTGCTGGTGCGAAATCTTCATCATCAAAGATATCACGGTTGTATGGATATATACCGCAAGATTTGAATCCTGTCACCGCTTTATCCATTGTACAAGATTTTGCATAACTTGCTGAGAACAGTTCTGCAACATCATATTGGGTTATTCGTTTGCTTGGGTGGTTAATTAGGAAATTGGTGCATTGTTTTTGGTAATTCGACTTCAAAGAAGAAAAAAATGTCTTGTCCAGAGGCTGTAACTTGTGACTGCTGTGTGGCGGTATAGTCAACAAGATGATGTTATTTGCTCTTGCCTTCTCAATTGCTTCAATTGTGCAATGACTGTGATGATTGTCCATTATTAGTAGAATCTTCTTGTTCTCAGTTGGACGAGTGTGATCTATAAAATGCTGGAGCCATTGAACAAATAATTCATTTGTAATCCAACCATTAGGTGATGTCATACCAAGAGTTCCCTCTGGAAAATTTCGTGGTAAAAGATCTTTCATATATTTCCGTTTGAATATCATGGCTGGGGGGACAAATACCGTTCCGGATGCGTTAAAACAACATATTATAGTTGTTGTTTCTCCTTTCTCACCGGAGGCAACAATGCCGACTTGTTTTGATCCTTTTTTTGAAACAATTTTAGTTGACCTAGTTGTAACTGTGGATAGGCCACTTTCATCCACATTATATATATTTCCGGGAGAAAATTTGTGAATAGACATCGATGCTTCAAGAAGATCGAAAAACTTTCTGACTTGAACTCTGTTGAACCCTGCTAGTCTTGCAATGCTAGTTTTTTCAGCCGTTCGCACTGAGATTTCTTTGTGTCTATCAAGAAACCCGTAAAACCAATCATAACCTGCAATTTTCTTTTCATTACAGAAACGATGAGGAATGCCATTACGAGTAACGAAATCATACGCCAACTTCCTTATTTGGGTCGCTGAAATACCATACATCATGACCTGTACAGGGTGCCCGCGGCTTTTGGACCATGAAATTCCAGGTTTTTCCAGGTATTTCAAGATTATATATTTCGTTATTTTTTTCATGTTGATTTTCGATGAACTGGATACCATCTACTCTATCATGTTCTTAAGAAGAAAAAGTCAGATATAGGTATTTCTTTCGCATCAATTTAATGATATTTGATGTATTCGCAACATTTGATAACTCATATTATTTTATTCCTCATTCAAAAAATTATAAAATATAAAATCTACAAAACTACGATATATATGTATATAAATTGTACATGAAGATAAAAGGAAAACGATAGTGATTATGATAACATCTATTGTGATGAAAGTTGCAGTTTGTTGTAAAGGTCACTTTAGCTTTTCATTATTTTTAGAGTCTCTGCCATTTTCTTGTTGATTGCATTCTCTTCTGCCTTCGCACTTGCCAAAACAGCCATTTTCTTGCATCTCAACTCCTCCATTAATTCCTCAGCATGCTTCTTTCGTTTGTCTTTTTCATATGACTCATGTGAAGTCGTTTTTTTTCATTTCAAGTGCATTCCGATACCGCTGCCTAGCCAGACCTACGGACTTTTTCAATTCAGGTGTAATTGCAACGTTCAATGGACCACCGCAAGCATTCAAGTGATCGAACACCATGCGCTGAGCTATGAGAGATTGATTGTGTAAATTTACAACTAAGAAATTTTTGTTCACTGAAAAGCTGGATTCGACAGAGCTATTTCCGTGTGACAAAATCAAAATCATTTTGGTCACCGTCCAGAGATCTTTCATATCAGAATTTTCTCCAATGGCCTCAGCATAAAAATCATCGAGTCTTTTGGAATTAGCTTCATAGGCATTCACTTTCTCACCGAAAACAATATCCTCAAGAAGATTGGAATATTGCTGCTTTGCTTTATCTGCAATTTCTTCAGAAACGCGGTTGGCTTCTACTAAATTCTCTAACAATATCTGCATTCGTGCAAGACATGCAGCTTTACTGGTTTGTATACAAGATGGAGACAATGCACTTGCTGCACGTACGATTGGAAAATGTAATGGACATCGTTCAAGAAACTTTCTGACAAAGGCAGACAGAAACATCTTGCAATCACTATAAAACTGATTCTTCTGGCGTTGCTGCAAGTTTTTAAGTGCTTTGTTAGCACCAAACCCAACGTCAGGTTGAAACAATAAAGCATCACTTTTCAATGAAATATCAACAGCTGAAAGTTTTCGGAAGCTTGTCAAAGAATTCATAACTTCAGGTTTTACGAAGCGTTTCATGAGGTCTTTAATGAGTCGATCGAGATGCTCATACAAAAATGGAAACATTGGTTTAGGAGACTGAAATTGTGTCAGAAATGGTTCTATCTGCAATGCGACAGATTTGAAGAAGTGCAGTTCAGCGATAAGAAAATTGAAAACATTTTCAAAATTTCCAGGTTTTTCCAGGTTTTTGATATCCCAGCAGGTTTTTCCATGTTTATGGAGCAATATCAGGTTTTTCCAGGTCGCGGGCACCCTGCCTGTAACTTGATGATATGATCAACAAGTTCTGATTCTTGATTTTGATTTAGAGTAGTTTTAATCGGACCTTTCTGACCGTTAGTTACGTTTCCTTTAACGCATCGGAATAAGGTTGTCTTAGGAACATTGTATTTTTCTGATGCTGCCTTGAATGATAAAGTACTATTTCTAATCTCCTCGGCAGCTTTCTGCATATTGTTCATATCCCACTTGAAGCGGTTAGAGTCCGGTTTACGCTTGTATAGGCGCGGCATCTGAAATAAAAGATAGGCTTTCGTTTTCTATATGTCTACTTCATGTTACGTAATGTTTTATCATTTTGATATTTTATATTGAATTACTATAATTTATCAAGTAAAATGCATGCTATATTTTTAGTACTTCAGCTTGCATTTCGAAAGAATGGATAAATTCAAAAGACTACATCTATAACTACGACAACTTAAATAGGCCTACATGCGTCGAAGATTCATCAATAACCAAAATCTACAAAATTTATCAAAATAAATTGCCGGAATAATGTAATTGTAGGCTATGTATACAAGCGTAAGTGTAGCGAAAGCTCAAGATATTTTATCATAACAAAAAGCATGATATATAGTTCAATAAAATATGTTTTAAGATCTTGACTTACGTTGGGTAAGATGGAACAGTGATACACAATTTCTGTTGGGCTTATTAAATACAATACTTGTTTTAAAATATATGATAACCATTATAATGAATTTATCGCTGAATCAATTAGGCTATTAAACATAAAATATCCATACTTCACAACTGATGGTTAGGGCGATTTCCAAGAAAAACCGCTAAAAGTTTCTAAATATTTGTTTAGCGAGATGAATCTTAATATGAGCTATTATCTTTTACATTTTATGTACAACTCGATTGTCAGATACAGTTATAAAACACGTCATGTGGCCATATAAGAACGATAATCCATTTAGGATAAGAATATATCATATTTATAAATTTTAGGTAAGATGGAACGTTGTTCCATTATTCCCCTACCTAAGTATTCCATCATACCCGGATTGGCATTAATTCCAATTCCGACTTTTCCAACTCTGGTAGGCACAGTGTCAACTCAAAAAGTTGATGTATCAATTGTATATGAAAAAATCACTTTCTTTACGGACATTATGTTCGCGGTGTTTAAAAACAATCTGACAAATATTTGAAAACTTTTATTTTTGAAAATTATCCCTGTGTTTCCTACATACTGCCTAGACAATGTGCAATGTAGGCGTGTTCATATTTGAGTAGCATAGAACGTGCAAAATATCAAGCTTGTAACAAGAGTCTCAAAGAATGTTTGACTTAGAATGAAATTAAGTTAATTACCATGGAAATTTACAGTGGCACATCTTGGTCGTCGTACAAAGGTTCGAAGATTATTCATATTTTGACTCAATTTTCGGGTTTGTAGAAGCTGTTACATGAAACGGTAAAAGATTGATTAATTCGGATGGCCTACTTAATAAATTATCGGATCCGAAAATTCCAAGTACGGAAGTATTCTAAATCCATGTATATTCCAGGATGTCCATTAATGAAGCAATTAAGTTACAAGAGTACAATTGAATTACCTTATGAGATTCAGACCTGCCAACCTTGAAACATGAAAATCCGGGACAGATTTTACTACCGTAACTACCCGCGTATAGGACGATACCATGTATAGGACGCTGTGGATATTTGACCCCAAAAGCGATGGAAGGACTGTGTGCCTGCGTATAGGATGCATCCTAATTTTAATCCTTAATTTCCACTATTTTTTATAGAAACGGTGTCATTAAGTTAAGTCATCTCCATTCAATTGCTACGATCGCAGTGTGTGCTGATTCATGACTCACTCATCCTGTCAGTCAAAAATATTGATGTATTGATAAATATTGACAAATATTGCAAGTATGAAATGTTTATAGGAAATTTTTGATTTTTTTCATAAATGCATTATTTTTATAATAATTAATGATTATGCATAATTGACGTTTACAAGTCAACAGTATGGTCTCAAGTCTCTTCAACAGAAAGATCAGCTGAAAGCAAGATCATAAGATACATCCCACCTTGTTAACAGTATTCGTCGCAAAAACTGGAATGCAAATTTGGAAAACACTTACTACCTTTTTAAACTCAATAGAAGGAAATACATCCGGGCTACATAATGATTAATAAAAGACATCAGCGTGAAAAGACAATGTCACTAAGAAATCCACAAACTTCATCATTATGCATGTTTCCTTATCTTCTAAGGATTGCGCGCGCAGCGCAAATGTTTGAAATATGCGTTCTTAAACAATCTAGAATTCATCTTAGGTTAATAAATTCAAAATCCGGGACAGCATTATAACTTTTCCGGGACATCCGGGACTGTCCCGGAAAATCCGGGACAGTTGGCAGGTCTGGAGATTACAATTTCGCTAAGAATATCTCCGAACGCAGATGCCAAAAAAATGCTCATTGCCACTTTTACAAGTCTGACGCTGCTTAGCTCTTTTAGAGTCAGGGATTGAATGCGAACTCCTATAGCACCAGAGTGGAGTATTTCAACTCCGACACAAATCCACTGACACAAGAGAAGCACTACTACTACAAAAGAGCATCAACGTGATTCTTAATTACATACTTCAACAGCATCACAAAATGATGCCTGCACACTAAGTTATAGATGTAAATCTACTCGCCATGTTTGATAGTTAAGAGATAGTTTAGATTGAAAGCTGACGAGACTGTGCTAACTAACAACATTCAAATTTATTAAAGAGTTATATTTATTTGCAGTCAGTGCAAATAATTTGTCAGAGAAATGCGCATTTGCTTCGTTTAAATTGTATAAGAATTGACAGATTTGATGCACAAAATAAATAAAGAAATAGCAGAATCGCCAAATTTGATGTACAGAAAGCCATATCAACTGATTCTTTCACAACCGGTGGTTCGAATCCATCAGCCGCAGTGAAAAGGTGGTTCTTTGGTGGGTACAGTGATTGATTCAAGTTGATGAGGCTTTTGACAACAATAACCTCACCTTGATTGTCACCCTGACATCTATACCTCACTTAGATCAAATTCACATCACAGCTTGATCACATAGTATAGTTTCTCGATGCTGTGTAGGTTTTGCCGTTTCTATTTTTTCTCTGCGTCAGAAATTCTAATTTTTTTTCCTCGGAAAATTTCAGTCAATGATTTATTTCTGTTCAATACTTCACACCCTGTACAACATCAGCAGGCTTAGACAGCTAGCTTTATATGAATCGCTTTACAAAGTGTTTGTAAAGTATAAACCTCAAAAAAACGATCTAAAGTTTAAAATAATTAATTAATGTGTTTCTGGTAGTCCTTACAATCTACTGAATCACATTTCACTTTCATATTTTTCAAAATGATAGGTGGACGTCCACCAGGACATGCACCAGGATTATTGATCAGAGCGGGTTGCTGTCGTAAGATCAGATGACATTAATAGAAAGCACTCGGCAATCATCCTTGTCTGATGATCCACTTCCGTTTTGTGGGAAGTGGAAAACGGCTGAATCCAAGTGTATTTGCAGATGTTATCAATTAAAATAAGGTCAACATGATCATGAAAACAGTTGGAGCTGCAACACGCAGGATTAAGTTAACAAAAATACGACACCTTTATATGCATGTTTTGTAAATAAAGAAGATCTGTGCACGTTATTATAACTTGAGCGCCTACTGTTGTTATATGGAGCTTTTGTGTGCCCTGTGTCACAAAAGGTTTAGATAAGTCTGTTTGCGTTGGCATTCTGAAATCTGGATGAAATTCAGAATTCTATGCCAGCACCAGGCGTAATAGCAAGTCATAATAGTAGTAGTTGAAATCAAGACATTATGCTCGTTTAACATACTAGCAAAAAAATCGCAAAATGGCATTTCCCGGGCTCGCCGCCACCGTTATACTCCGAAGTGAAGTGCTACTGAATCATTGTACGTGCAAAACGGTAACCATAGTCCTCACCTCAGGTTGTCCATCAAAATGCAATCCCACAGAATAATGTTTAGCCGTCCCGTCATTGGTTGGCCAGTCATCGTAACTTCGGAACCTCGCTTCGCAACCGTTGCTAGGAGATACCGGGTCGTGATTTTCTGTCCGAGGTCTCACTGTAAGATAGAGGAATTCGAAACACAACTGGATTTTATGAACTGCATCATGAGTAATTTTCTTGTTTGTTCGACAACAGAGTTCATTTAATGAAATCGAAACTACACCCACATTCCAGATTCATTTAATACCTACTTCTTATTAATCTACAATATATACGTTGTCCATGGCAGGTAGTCATCCCCACAGAAATTTTCAGCAATATTTTATCTACCACATTTGAATAATTTCAATGAGAGGTTTCAATTCAAACCCAGGAAGTTGTACGCATCAGGTCAACTAACATGCTACATTCAATCAGTTTCGGAAGTCCTTCGTTCGTAGAGTTCGATATCCTGGTCTGTGAAATTGCAATTGCTGTTGTGAATTTAATATCATTTTATATAAAATGTCATCTCATTTCCCAAACCACACATTCTTATCGTGGTCATCAACAAATGAAAGCCTACAGCCTACAGAAAATGATGAAGGCCATGTAGATACTGGAAACGATGCAAAAATTTTGGTGTCCTTTCATTATTTTCAGAAATCGGCCACCTGTCCGGAGAAATATCACTCAAAATGCTTACGAATTAGTGAAACGCCTAGCATCTGTAATAGCAAATGCATTTCAGTGTGTTACGGAACTAGTCTCTGAAAATTTCATGCTGGTGAGCTAAAGAATGGCCAAAATCCAGACCAGACAGAACCATCTGATTTCTACGCGTGCATCATCTCTTGAATCCACTTATTTCTGTATTGCTCAAATATCAAATTCGTAGCCCATTATATTTTATCAACCGTTATGGGTTTACTAAGGTTACATGGGTTGCATGCTTCTCGTATTTAGATGAGACTAAGACAATTTGGACTCACCGCATATGCCTCTTCTTTCAAACAACCGACAGTGGGATAACGCGGCATTAAATGCGCAACTCAGATTTACATTTGGAAGACCGAGCGTTGCTAAATTCATCACCATGGCAAATCAATCTTCAACTCTGAAAAACAAACTGTGTTGAGGAAAGCGGAAATATTTCCTGAAAAAATCTTATGTATAAACGCTCCCACTACAATCCCAAGTGATCTAACCGTCTAATTATCAAAGCCGTATGCCTGTCAAATGATCCAAGTTTTTATCAAAGCTAACGAGTTGCGCAACCGTTCGCAGAGAGATAACCGAGAGAGGTGACCTCTAATCATATACGCGCCGGCCAATTCGCGTGCACTAAAACAATGTTCGTTCGGCATTATTTTTATTTGAGATAAAAAAAAAATTTACAAGAATCAACCACAACATATTTGTGATAATTCATCAATTTCTTTGACAAGCATGTAATTTTAGCAAAACAATGATAAAAAACATTAAAATAGTTTCGCGCCAAAATTTGAATCAGCCCTCCTCTCATTTCGGTGTCTTTGTTTATGTAATGATCTGCGAGAGACATGGCACGTGGAAGTTAGCTAGTGTTTTAGCAAGGAAACCTCGTTTTTCGTCAATTTAGACACAGCGGTGTGTTGAGTTGATACGTTTAAACAAAAAAAATAAACTCAAATTATCAAAATTGTTTTAATAATTTTGAATTATTGTTTTAGTTTTAGTTGTTTCGTGTTTTTTTGGTGTAAAATATGCTTTAGGCATTTGGCTTTGAGACCACATTGTGAGCTCCTAGGTATATGAGATTGCATTCCGCCGCGTAAGCAGTGTACTGAGTACGTGTTATACAAAGCGTCTGTTATCGCCTACTTTCTCTTCTCTCCGCTTCCGGGGCTAAGAGACTCTACTGTTTCGCGCATTCTGTCGCTCTCTCTTCTCTCTCTTCCCTTGTCTGTCCCTGTCGAC
The DNA here is from genome assembly GCA_907163375.1 of Prostheceraeus crozeri. Lineage (NCBI taxonomy): Eukaryota > Metazoa > Platyhelminthes > Polycladida > Euryleptidae > Prostheceraeus > Prostheceraeus crozeri. Next base: position 7,068 of record CAJQUW010009039.1, on the reverse strand, counting down.
TTGATCGTAAGATTAGTCAGCAGGACTCCCCACTCGCTGACACAGTCAGTGCAGCTGTACCGCTGCGGCCGCCGTCTCTGATGGCAACGTCAAGCGGGAATGTTGCAAAGCGCAGCCGCGTAGAGTCGCCACTAATTGATGACAATGATGATGACTTGGTAGACTCTGTCGTGGTCGCTCACGCACACGCACAGCTTTCTGCTTTTAAACTTAGTAAAAGCAATGCGATGGATGTCACTCCCAGCCATGTTAACAGCTATGGCACCGAACAACAGGGAGCAGCTGCCGCTGATCGTTTGTTATCTGCACGATCAGGGAGAGAGCACAACCTGATGGTGAAGAGCGAGACACCTTGGCCTTTTACTAAGTTTATTCTCGCTTTGAAGCAGGCCTTACCAGGTGCGACTGACGTCAAGTCAGTTAAATCTGTGAAGGGAGGCTTCAGAATCACCTGTAAGAATTTATCGGTGATCAAAATGGCCATCGAGAGATCAGAGGATCTCAAATCCCTCAGATGTGAGCTCTCTGCCCCAGCGGCGAAAGTGGTGGATGTCCGCGTTCGCGGCATCGACAGTTCAATCCCGATTGAGGAGATAATCGAGGATTTGAGACTGAATTTTCGGCCCTCAAGTGAAAGGAGCCAGACGTCTGCACGCCTCCACTAACGGCGTAGTAGACAGAGGGAGGCCATTACCAGTGGTCATTGTGTCCGTCGAGGAGTCTCTTGTAGACCGCCTCAGACGTGAGTGGACTTTATTCGGCCTTATCAGGGTCGCCGTTGGGAAGCCACAGCAGAGAGCTTCAATTGCTCAATGCTGGCGTTGCCTGGCCTGGGGCCACACGGCTCAGTCGTGTAAAAAGGCAAAGCGCTGTTCGCGTTGTGGAGAGTCATCGCACCTGGCAGCAGAGTGCAGGAAGACTCAGCCGTCGTGTTTCGCCTGTGGGGGAGCTCACTCTGCCGGTTGCCCGGCTAAGTTTGCAGAGCTCCGGCGACAGCAAGAAGCCCTGAAGTCTGTCAGCAAAAGACAGCCTGGACCTCAGTACATCTCGAGGCCGGTAGTGGGAACCCTCTCCTTTGCCACAGCAACAGGAGGAAGAGCGACTGAGCCCTTGCGGCCAGCTCCAGCACCGCAGCAGGGCACGGCGGCTAGCAGTCAGGGCAGAGAGCAGGACACCTCGACATCTGTCTTGAAACAGAGCGAGGAAGCAGACGACATCTCCACACGCACTCAGCGGAGCAACGAGATCGCCCGCGAGATCCGCGAGACGAAATCTAGGCTGAGCGAGGCTGAAACCACTTTGCAGAAAGTGCAGGAAGCGCGCCAGACAGGCAGCAGCAGTATGCTCTCATCAAAGGCCAAGCTTCTTAGGAAGAAGGCTAAGAAGATGAGAGAGAAGCTGACGTCTCTCGACAAGGAGAGAGTGAGACTGCGCGACCACAAGTCGCAGAGCCTGGAGCAGCAGCCTGCGCTTTCGGCACCACCGGTGGCTAAGCCAGTGACCGAAGCAGCCTCTCAGGACTTCACCACGCTCGTGAAGACAACCCTGAGCAAAGTCAGGATCCTCATCCGGCACTGTACCGATGCAGAGGCAGTCCTGGGCGCTGTAGATTCACTCGTAGAAGTGCTTCTTCAGTTGTTGGACTCGAGAGCGCAATGACTCACAGAGAGAGTCTGCCCTTCGTCATTTGGCACGTGAACGCTAATGGCTTAGGACGTCGTGTGGAAGAGTTGCGAGCCGCAACCGCCACCGCTGCAGTAGTATCGCTACAGGATACTCGCATGCGCTCTTCAGAACGCAATAACGAGCTCTGGAGAACAGAGTGGGCCTCCTATTGCGCCTATACTTTCCTCCATGACACCGAAGGACCAGGCTGTGCGATTCTCATCCACCGGAGCTTTCGGCAGCGTCTTCTGGTAAGAAGGACAGAAAATAGACAGCGTCTCCTAAGTGTAGAAGTAATTCTAACGGATGGTAGACGGCTGACTATTTCGTCTTTCTATGCGCCTCCGGCTGAGCCCTTCAACTCAGAGCTTCTATCTGTCGCTCTGGAGAGGCCATCCTCTGTACTCGTGGGGGACCTTAATGCGCGCTCCACAGATCTTGGCTGCCGCACCAGGAACCCCAGCGGGGTCGTGCTGACGGATTTTCTTGAGGATAGTGGGAACGTTGTGCTCAACAATCCCCAAATCCCGACTTTCCATCACACGGCCTACGCTTTTAGTGATTGCCTGGATTGGGCCATCGCCACACCAGAGGCTTCCGCACTGTTCAGCTGTGCTGTCGGAGACGATGTGGGATCAGACCATCTGCCTCTCGTTTTGCGAGGGCCCTCTGTCCGGTCTGAGACGAGTTCCAGTGCCCTCACACCACCAGTTCGCTGGCGAACTAGTCATCTGACGGACTGGAGCTCTTATCGGACGGCTCTCGAGGCCAACCTGAGAGAACCTTCTATCTTGACTCCAGGCGACCTCAACAGTCCAGAGGGCATTGAGAGACTGTCAGGAGAAATAGAGACGGCAATCCAACGAGCCGCAGATAGACCCTGGCAAGGTCAAGACCTCGAGTACCATCAGAGCAGCTGGCTCTGCCCTGGTGGCTCAAGTCTCTTGTGAAAGAGCGGAAGAGACTGAGGAGGCTATTGAGAGGCTCTCCAGGACAGCAAACGGTTATCCGCCGACAGCTGAACCAACTGAGGGCAGCCATCAGAGAGGGCATACCTCGATACCACCAAGAGATGGTTGAGGTAAAGGCTAAGGCCTTTGCGAGCGGGCCGGCAAGCCCGCAGTTCTGGCCGGCTGTAAAGCGATGGTTTCGGGGGTTCCCCCCAGCCTCCCCCCGCTAAGACGGGATGATGAGAGGAGAGTGAACCGGCAGTTCACACAGTAGACAGGCTGGAGATATTCGCCGAGCATTTACAGCATGCTCTGAGTGGCCCGGACCGGCCCGGTTTTGACCGGGCTGCGTACGTAGCACTGGAAGACGAGTGGCGAATGACAGTGACCTTGAGCCCTTAAGATCTACAGGCTCAGAGAGAGACGGAACCCCAGATAGCTGTCCTACCAGGACAGTTAATCCTTTGGAGGTAGAGCGGAATTGAGAAAGTTGAGAAGCGGGAAAGCGCCAGGCCCGGACGGCATCTCTTCAGACCTGCTGAAGAATGCCCCTGCGTCCTTGGCCGTTTTCCTCGCACAGCTGTTTACAGCCTCACTTTCAGTTGGCTACGTCCCGGAGCGTGGCGCCGCTCCTTTGTGCGGATGCTGCCAAAGGCGGACAAGACTCTCACCAAAGCCAGTGACTTCCGGCCGATATCCCTAACTCTTGTATCGTAAGGTTTTGGAGAGAACGTTGCCCGACGCCTGTCGAAGTGGTGTGACGACCGCGGCCTTCTGCCGGAAGAGCAGTCAGGCTTCAGGAGAGGTAGAGATGCCGTCGAGCAAGTCGTACTGGTCTCTCAGCGCGCTGCTCAAGCGATGAACGCAGGTCTGGCTACTGCCCTTGTCGCCCTTGACATGGCAAAAGCCTATGACAGCGTCTGGCACTCTCGGCTGATCCAGACCTGCAAGGAGATGATTCCTCTCTCCTGTGCAAGGTGGATCTCTTCTTTCCTGAAGGAAAGGCGAGCGAACGTTCAGGAGGACGGCTATCTGTCCCACACCTTTCCGACTCGAGCAGGGGTGCCCCAAGGGTCACCGCTCTCACCCCTTCTCTACGTCATTTTTACGAGCAGCCTACCGCTGCCTCGCGACTGCCTAGCAGCGCTACGGCTTATGCCGACGACGTAGCTTTGTGGGACCTCGGCCCAGACGCCACGCGGAAGCCTGAGCAGGTTGGACAGCTACCTCCACAGCCTCCGCGACTGTGTGTCAAGAGACATAGGCTGCTCTTCAACCCGGCGAAGACACAGCTCATGTTTTTCTCCCTGCCCTGGCCCCACTGGCAGAGGGCGCGTCGGACTTTGGAGAGCCCTCCTTCCTGGGAGAGCCTCTAGAGTGTGAGAAGCACACTGGATTTTGCTCGGCTGTGCGGCTGGATCGCCAAACTACAGCTCCGCCCTTATGTGCGTACTCCTGGTACGATAAGGCTTGGACCCCGGAGATCCAGAGAGCTGAGGCGTTTTGATGAGCTCTAGTCGAGTTGGGCCGGGTGGGGTGGGAGTCCTCCTTTAACAGATATCTCGATCCCGCTCCATGTGATCCTTCTTTTGGTCATGCTCCCTTGCTGCTCCGATGGAGCTGCCCTTCGAACTGGTGGCCGACCTGGTGAAAGCCGCGGGAGCGCCGGTGGACTACGAGCGGCCACGAGGACGAGGTTCGACGACGACCATGGGCTGAGGTCCTGCGCAGGAGAGCGCGCCTCAAATCACTTCCAAGGCCGAAGCGGAGCGCCCACGCCTCTCGTTTCCTGCTGCGCCACAGCCGTAGCGCGGGCATTTCCGACGGTACTGGAGGACTTCCGGGACTGAAACATAAGGCCATACGACCGGACCTGGTGGCGATGGGGAGCCAACCCCTGGAGCGGAATCTTTGCCTGCTGTGCCCGCACAAGCGAGAGCAAGCGGCGGGTTTCGGAGCAAAGCTGGACGAGTTCAACCATCAACGAAGAAGGGACGACCAAACCTGAAGCCGAAGAAAGCACGAGGACGAACGAGGAACACCGGTGAACGTGTGGGGGCTCTCCCCCCTTCCAGTGAAGAACTGACACTAACCAGACCTTGCTGCTTGACCACTTGCAGCAGTTGAAGGTCTTTACTTATCTTGATTTTGAACTTTTTCACTTGGTGTGTTGTTGAATAGGATACATTATACAAAATCTTATTGTTTTCTGGAGGACAACCGGGCCACTGCGTTGGCCACAGACTTTGTGCACCCTTTTTCGGGGTTTCCAAGCTCATAAAGCGAGCTTGTGTACCTAATGGTCCTGAATGGGCATTGTTTTGCCCCAAGGGGTCTCAAATAAAAGGTTATCGTGTTGTTCTCTAGACTTGTGGGCAGAAGATTTGAGGGGCTCAGGACGTGTTTGCCAAAAGTCCGCGGTACGTTCGCTACGTATTGTGGTACATTCAGAGTCAAACAGACTGATTATTCCAAATTTGGCGCGTTTATTCTATTGGAAAAAATAAGTATTTTAAATTTGTTCACATATGGCCCTTTTCGAGTTGCCAAATCGATGTTGACTTTGGGCAAGCTCGAAAAGGTGATTAGTTTGCAAAAAAGGGTGCTTTTTACAACATGAAGCGGGTTGTCAAGGTCTCAGCCTTGAAAGTTTTAGTCGGTCAGAGCCGCTTGTATTTTTGGGAAAACCGGCAATTCTAAGTTTGTAAACCAAATTACGAAATTTGCACTCGCATGTAAGTTGTGATTAAGTTTCAACCAATATATTAGTAAAAACATAAATTTTAAGTATTCTTGTGTGTTTTACTGCATGTCGTGTTGCGCAATCGCGATACCTGTTTGAAATATCGCAATGCACGTGCTGGCCTGTAGAATATTTCATTGTTACAAGGTAAAAACTCTAGTGTTCTCTTAACTTTCTTATCTCTAGTTTAGTTAGTTTTCATACAACCATTGTTTCAATTATCGGTTGGCTGGGATCATAAATCCTTCATTGGATCTTTCTCAATTGGCCAGTTTGCAACCAAGATTCCTTCTCATTAAATCTGTTTAGAGCAAAAGCTAATCATAACCAACCAAATATGTAATTTTGAGATTCAATTCTACATAACGTTTTCGAGTTTCTCTCGCGTCTAGTGCAGAAGGAATTCATGTTTAAATTCAGAAGGGTAATTCGGTGAGGGGGGCATGTTTAGCCTGCTTCTATTTGTCTGATCAAATGGAAATACTGTTGAAACATGAATTCCTTCTGCTAGAAGCGAGAATAACTCGAGAAAGTTTATGTAGGAGAATTGAATCTCAAAAATTATTTTGGTTGGTTAGATAGGGCGTGTTTGCTCTAAAAGATTTATGAGAAGAATTTGGTTGCATAAAACTGGAAATTGAAGAAAGATGACCAATGAAGGATTTATGTATCCAGCCAACCGTGTAATTGAACATGGTTGGATAATGTAAAATAACGGTAAAACTAGAGATAGAAAGTTAAGGGGAGAGTACACGTGTGTGGGACCGCGGGGACTGGGTAAGTTTCTACAGCAAGCTCGGGGCTTGGCGAAGGATGGTCAAACAGGGATCGATGCAATCCGAAGGCAAGGGGAATCAACACTGTTGAGGAAATAAGATGGGTGTTTACGAAAGAGAGGGGTGGAAACGTATGCAAGACCACTTACAGGCGAGCTGCAATTTCGTTAATTTTGTTCGATACAAACTTAGAATTTGCCGGTTTTCCAAATAGCGGGCTTGCGACTAAAAAGTCCGCTGAGACCGTTGACTCCAAAGGTCATGGAAAATGCACACTGTTTTGCAAAGAAGCGCACCTGTTCGAGGGTTGCAAGGCACAGCCGATTTGGCAACTCGAAATGGGCTAGAAAGTAAGGGAAGGGGAGTACGGCCGTAATGCTGATTAGTGAAGTAATAAGTTGGGGAGATGGAAGTGAATCAACAAAAGTGATTTTGGGTAAAGTTTATAATTGTAATGTGCCGTCCAGTCTTCTGTATCGCGGACCAATTGCATGTACGAAGGATTCATCGCATGATGATGTGCAGGTCGTTCAAGGTCAAATTTGATAATATTGCAAAGATTACGCTTGTGTTATGTATCAAAAATCAGGAATGAAGTCTATAAAGTTAAGGGGATGAAATAATATGACGAATTGGTAGTGAATTTAGATAATGAGGCTCATATTGTGAATAGCAGCTGACGATGCTACGTGAACATATCGGAGCGCAGTTACATAAACAAAGGCACCGAAATGATTGAGGAGGGCTGATTCAAATTGTGGCGGCGACCAACTATTTTAATGTTTTATCAATGTATCTAAAAATTACAAAAGCTTGGTCCAGAAATTTGAGAATTACAACATCTATGTTGTGGTTTAATTCTTGTAAATTATTTTTTCTATCTAAAATAAAAATATGCCGAACGAGCCATGTTTTGTGAACGCGACTTGGCTGG